>VXBW01000253.1:488046-695160 GCA_013400375.1 Thinocorus orbignyianus
GGTTATTATTATTACTCTATAGTGAGTATAACTCCACACATTACTGTTAATAATACATTTGGGCTTTTACACGTGACTTTTCATTGATACAGTTCAAAACATACAGAAGCAGGTCAGAGAAAGTTTTACTAAAGTTTCTCCATTGAAAACATGGTGAAGCTGAAGCTTAAGTAGTTGAAATGACTGCCAGGAAAAAAGAAGCAAAATACAAAAAAAAAAAAAAGAACTCTTGTCTTGCATTTATAATCACCACACAAATTTTACTATACTGACAGTTTAAACAGTTGTATGAGATTCAGTCATACTTTTACACATTGCATGTATCTCTGAAATAAGAAATCTTTTGGAAGAGTTACTTTAGCTATTTAAAGGTGTCTTTTGCAACAGTGTAAATGGTAGCAGCAATTGCTCCCAGTATCACACATATAGCTTAGTCACTCCTCCTTTGTAGTGTTTTTTTTTCTTTTCTTTTTTTTTTTTTTCCTGAACAGTGCTATAACATAAATTCAGTTGATGGTTTTATGGTTTCTCAGCGACTCTTTTTCATTCTTCTTTTCTGTCTCTTTATTAACTGAGTGAATAACTAGATATTACAGCCAGATATGGGACCAATATATACTAAATTTACAATGGCAGCTCTATGTTATGCATGTGACTTCATCCCTGTACCAGCTGGAAGTACAGGGAATTGATCTTCCTTAGAAAAAGAAACTCCACAGGTTGTATTTTTTTCTTGACTACCAATATAACTGTCTGTGTCCGTGAGATGGATTACTTTTTGTTCCTTGCCAGCGATATCCTTTTTCTGAAGTCATAACACACAGTAATTCCTTGACGAATGAATACGTGCAAGTCCAGTCATTTTGTATTTGTATTTAGTATGAAAAAAATTGAAAAGTCCAAACTTCAGGATATACAACCACCATTGTGAGGGAAGCTTCTTAAAATGTAAAAATACATGAAAATGAGGCAGGAAGTGTTGCTGAGACTAGTCACCTCTTCTACCTGGTATAACCTGGATTTAATGAGTAGACTTCATGGGAAAGGAGGTCTTTCTCATTGTATTTCTGCATTTCTATGCATTTCTCTTATTCCTGCAGAATTCTTTTATTCCCACATAGACAACATTCATAGCTCTATTGTCTCTAACGTCATCTTATTTTTGCTTGAAACCAAGACGACTTTATTTGTTGAATAAGGTAAAATTATTTACTTCTAGGGACTTTTAGAACGTATTATACAGAATTAAGGCTAGATTCAACACTGCATAAATCCTTCAATGTAAAATTTCATTTTTCATAACCTTAGTCAGGCAAAAAAGATAGAGAGAAGGCAGCATGAATGCATAGGTTTTGAACATGAAATCCCATAGTAGTTCAAGTCTAAACCTAAGTCTTAAATCTAGCCTGTCCTGCCATAAAACAACACTGGCATGTATATAACTGCTAAGTGAAGCTGAATTAGAAAACTAATCCAGCTAAATATCATTCATTTCTATTTCAGCTGGTCTCCAGCCTTCCTGACCCCCTTTGTCACTTCGTTCGTTGAGCTACAATACCAGTGCTTAGAAAGAGGAGAGAATAAATGTCTATGGGTAGGAGAAAGAGGAGCGAAACAGCAGCCTGCAGTCACACCGTCCTTACCCTTCTTATGGCTATGCTATACATTTATGGTCTCAGACAGAGCAGCAGGCTGGTTTGAGCTATTTTTGCCTAGACAGCACATTTCTGCCGTAGCGCATGTTCCCAGCGTTATATAAGCAGAGCTGGTTAAAGAACTCTAATTTGTACTGGACTAAGGAATGTATCCAGCTAGGAAGAA
The DNA here is from genome assembly GCA_013400375.1 of Thinocorus orbignyianus. Classification (NCBI taxonomy): domain Eukaryota; kingdom Metazoa; phylum Chordata; class Aves; order Ciconiiformes; family Thinocoridae; genus Thinocorus; species Thinocorus orbignyianus. Next base: position 489,868 of record VXBW01000253.1, read on the forward strand.
AAATTGTTTTGTCTTCAACCGTATCAGCTTTCTAATCCACTTCAGAAAATGGCTCTGCAAACACTTTTTCTGAGGTCGTAGAGGGCATGGGGGAGAGAGGGAAGAAATCTCTTAGTCAGACATGGTCAGTGAAGAAATTCACATGGAAACACAGCCTCTGTAAAATAAATTAAAAAACAAAACAGACCAAACCAAACCAAAACACAACAAAGCAATCACTACACATAGAAAATACTCTAGAGTCCACAAAGCTCTGCAAATACCTTACGAAATACCATGAGTAACTTTTAAGCAAATCCTCCCACAGTGTGAATCTGCTGGGAATCCTCACAGCTGCCTCTTTTCACTCCTGCTCTTGTAGCTGTTTTGCTAATAAATGACAACAAAAGGGTTATTCTTCTGTACTTTAACGTATATAGTTCTAATTCTCATCTTCAGCAATGATTTCTTAGGCATTAATCAGCACCCAGGATATACAAGCTGTGCAACCCAGACTTGTTTAGAGCACAAAGAGGTGGGTCAGCATCTCAGGGGTTTTCTAAGTGCTTCAAAGGTATTAAGCAAAAAAGCAAGTGGAGGAGGGGGACTCCACAGTCCCAGTCTGTGAATTAATAATTTATTGCTTTCCTGTTACTGATGAGACTCAAGTCTATTCTTCGTAACCGGAAGGTACAACAGATCTGTTTGGCTTGTCTTGACCCATCAAAACATCTTCTGTGTGTTTACCACATTAGTAATGTGTCCTGGTTTTCAGCAGGGACGGGGTTGNATGCCTCCCCTTCTTTCTCTGTCTTTACTCCTGATCTATCATCAGCACTCAAGAGTGTGACTGCTGCAATCTGCAAAATAACTTACACAGTGTGAGAGAACTGCTGAATGTGACTAATGTCAACCACATCCTATTTGGGATATTTCTTTTCCTTCTGTTTCAGTTGCCCTACGCTGTGAGCACATACTGTGAGAAAGGACTACAGTTAACACCTCTGTTTCCTTCTTGTTGGTCCAACCTTTCTTAGGGACAAGCATCAAAACCCTTCACTTTAAAGTATGTGGTTAACCTGTATCAGCCTCATTGTCTAAGGCAGAAAATGTAAAGTAATTAGAGATCCTGCTTATTTAGAAAATATGTCCCTTACTATGAATTTCTATAGCATCTGATTTTATAATCTATGCTGGTAAAGCCTTCAGCATAACCAAGTAAATTCCTTCACAGCCCATAGTGGAGGTGAGGGCAAGATATGACATTAGAGAGCCAAAGATTTACTGTCAGGTGTATGACTGACAAACCTCCATGCTTGTGGAAAAAGAAGTTAAAGTTTGAACACGCTGGGAAATAATCATGCTAAAATATAATCTGAGGTGTTGCATAAATCCTGTTCCAGTAAGCCATATTGTCCCATGAGATACCATGGCTCTGTATATGTCTAATGTGAGGGTGGATGTTGGGATCTTGAAAGCAACGCTCAGCTCCATCTAGAAAGGGCTGTGACCCTAAGGGCAGAGAGCAAGCATCTCTCAAGGACACACACCGTACTGCCTCCATATTCTCAGTCATGTTGCTGTTGCCTGTGAATTACCAGAGAACACCCTCTACCCCTTTCCATAGGTATATGGGCAGCTTTTTAAGGAAAAGAAACTGTTTTTCATGAACAGTGAAAAGCCTGTGGTTGCACTTTTCCGACAGCATTAAGGTTGCTTTTAGACTAACATGTAAACTGAGATCTAAATCAAAGTTTGGATAGGCACGTTTTAGAGTGTGTTATATAGGAGGAGTATTTTGGACCTCTTTATGAAACTTCAAGATAAGTAGAGGTACCCTCAGGAAAGCTGGATCCAGACTTCTGATTCCTGGTTGACCCAGAGTAGCAGTAACAGTTTTTGTTTCAGTTAACTTAAAGCACAGACATTCAGTGAAGGAGTGAGGTGACATGCAGCAGCCTGTCCAAGGAAGCTAGAAAGTTGCTGATTGGGGACTTTGTCTAACTTTAGGCCATTTCCTCTTGTCATATCCCTTTTTACTTGGGAGAAGAGACTGACCCCTACCTTGCTACCACTTCCTTTCAGATAGTTGCAGAGAGCGATAAGGTCTCCCTTTATCCTCCTCCTAACTAAACAACCTAGCTTCTTCAGCTGCATTTAAGACTTCTCTAGACCCCTCTCTATCTTCTTTGCCCTTCTCTGGACATGTTCCAGAATTAGGAGTGAATATTCTTTGCCTAAGGATTGCAGGCACAACAGACCACTTGACTGCTGTTTTTCTTGTCGCAGCAGCAGCTCTGAATAAAACATTCACCACGGCTGACATTCAGGGTGGAGCAGCTTTTCCTCAGCATAGCACACATCTCCGTGAGAGCTTGACTCCCGAGTCAACCTGTGCATTTTCTTCAAAGGCCTCATGTTGCATGCAGCCACGCTCCTGAATGGTGGGTGTTCTCTTGCACTGCTGCTATGAATGAAATCATTGACATTACGCTGGGAATTATTTTTATAACTTTTGGCAACAAAGTGGGAGATTCAAAACGTAAACTAGTCTGGCAAAATATTTCATAAACTCATAGAAATATATCACCAGCCCTGAAGGGAATAAAAAATTCTTCAAGTTTCCAGGAACTTTCAGTGATATTACTAACATTTGTTTTCACTTAGGTTATCCCAATAAACTAATGTTGTTTAAAAATGATCAAGGATAGATACAGATATACATAGCTTTATGCGGCACTTCAGGTATACTAATAATGGCCACTGAAAGGTCAAATGATGTATTTTCTAGTACTGTCTGTATTTTTTTATACATTAGTAGAAATGACTGGAAAAGATAAAAAAAAAATAGGCTTATTTGGGGGGAAAAATAAAGTAGTTAAAGTTGCCTTTTTGAAAATCTAACTTCATTAAATAAACGTGTCCAGTGGTCACACTTAAGTTGCCCCTCTGAGAGCATGACAGTTGTATTCAGTGGAGCTGAAAATCCAGAAATGCTTTGTCATTAAAATCCAGTACAACTGCAGCTCAACTCTCTTCAAGTCAGTATGGACACTTTCTTTATGTCAAAGAAGGACAAAAGGAAAGAAAACCTCTGATCAAATGAGGGATGTGACCCTGAAGGTACATCTTGCTCTCTGATAAGTACACAGAGACCCCAAACAGCGAGGCTGCACTAGACAGCTAATTTTCAAATTGATAAATGCAGATGAAATTAATTTCAGTTTAAAGGTCTGCTTACCTCACTTGATTAACATGAACCTTGCAAAACTGTGATCAAGGAAATCCCTGATAAGGAAGCATCATCTAAGTATGGGCATCATTTGGATTCACATTTGTCCAAATCTTGCTTGCCAGAAATATGAAGCTGGATTCTGCTGCTCTGTCTCTATTAACCTCTACCTGGAAAACCACACTGTTGTTCAACCAAGGGGCTGACCACATTGACAATTCCTGTTGGTTTTGGAGAGTTATTTACAGAGTTAATTTCTGATTACGCAGTTATGATTTCCACAGAAGAAGTTCCTTGTTTAGAGAGGAGTTAGAATCTAGCCAAGGGTCTCATATTGCCAGCTTAAACAAGTCACTAAGTTCTAGGGTCAGATCAAGCGCAGCGAAAAAAGGAAGTTCATGGGCAAGTGGGAGACAAGGACAGACAAGAACAACCCTGAGGGTCTTGCTGAGGATGGATGATACCATTGGAAGAGAAGAAAACTACAAATCATTTAAACTGGCCTGGTTCAAAAACTGTATATAACTAAGTGACCTGACCCATAAAAGTGGACAAAAAAGTCTAAATTTGTTGACAGCACAGTAGAATCTTATGGGCCACAAGCAAGAGAGATGATCTGTAAACCAGTATTATCACTTGTGAAGGTAATGGTTGATTTCAAATAGAAACAAAGAAAAAACTTTTCTTGATGGCATAGCTTACTTTCTCAACTCTTTTTTAAATCAGGACTAGAGTACAAAGATACCTCCAGGTCTGACCCCTGAATTTTTCTGGGCTTGGAATATTTCAGTATTTTTCTTTGCAAGACTACAGCTTTATCTGTCTGCCTGCAAAATATTGAACATGCCTTTCTCAATTTTTCATTGAGAAAAGAATCAGATGTCTGTTATATAAGTGTGACAGGTATATAACGTTATTTACAAATTAAGTGTGTATGTTCCATATTAGAAGATGACACTAAGTATATAGTCTATCTCTAAGAACTTGTGCTTGTACCTGAATTCCTTGAATAACGTTCTAGGAAAATAATTATATCAACTGTGTTACATTTTTGCAATAGTTAATGATTGCCATATGTGAGTATCATGAATGTCAGTAACAAAATTGGAAGACTGCATACACGTAGAACTTTTATGATCTAAAAAGAAGGGGAAAAGATGACTTAAACCAACTTCTGGGCCAAAAGGAGAGCAAACAAATATGACGGCTCTTCTGCACTAATTTAAATTTTATTTCTTTCTTGCTATTTTGCATGAAGATATCAAAGTTCTTGGCATGTTGAAAATAAGTTCTCTGCAGATGGTGGGGCTTTTTTTTCATAAACATGTCTCAATTTCCATGTGTGCACATCTCAGTTCTTCCCTTATAAATCAGAAACCCTTTACAACACCATTAGCAGAGTGGCTCATATAGATTTAGACTCTCCTATGCATAGTAAACAGCTCTACCCAATATGCATCTTCAAAGACTGTTTAATAAAAAGTCCTTTAATTGACGTTAAAAGCACACATTCCCTTGATGGAAAGAAAAGTGCTCCAAGGAGAGCATGCTCTAGATTGTACACATGGAAACAGAGTAGAAAATGAACAAGTACTGGAGAAAATCTCATTTTAGATTAATTTTCTGATTTGGGCCATTTCTTGAGAAATAAGTCTGTGCTAGTTACAGCAGAATGCTTTATTTGGTGTGGCTGTGGACTCCCTGCTACAGGCAACAGAGGGACTGAGTCAGACCTGTTGTCCTGGAGATGTGTGGAGATTCCTACGAGTATCCCAGGTGTTGCAGAATGAGTGCAGAAGTTCATCTAGCCCTCAGGTAGTTTTGTTTTTGTGGCCATCAGAGTGGTACTAGTAGTACTGATGGAGTAAGCTTGATTGTATCAGGAGTGACTACAGGCCTCTGGGGGCTACAGAGGGAAGCATGGGAGCTAAGATGACATTCTCCTTGGTACTGCCAGCTGTGGTGGGATCACTTTGGCTGGCTGCCGAACATCCACCGTACCGCCCTCTCACTCCACCTCCTCAAGGGCGATGGGGAGAAAATAAGGTGAAAAAGCTTGTGGGTCAATAAAAAACCAGAGATGTCATTGCCGGTTTCCATCATGGGAAAAACAGACTCTACTTGGGGAAAATTAATTTGTTGACAATAAAATAGTCATATGAGGAGGAGCAAAGACAAAACTAGCAACACTTTCCCTTCTTTCCAGGCTCAACTTTATTCAATTTCTGACGCTTCTCCTTTATCCTCCTTCATGGCGAAAAAGGAATGGGAAGTTGTGGTCAGTCCATAACGGCTCCTCTCTGTTGTCCCTTCCTCCTCAAACTTTTCTCTGGCTCGAGCGTGGGTACCCCATGGGCTGCACTTCCTGCCAGTAAACCTGCTCCAGTATGGGTTCTCCAAGGCCTGCAGTTTCCTTCAGGGTATATTCACCTGCTCCAGCATGAGATTCTCCACAGGCTGCAGTGTACATACCTGCTCTGACATGGTCTTCTCTGTGAGCTACAGCATAACAACCTGTTTCACCACGGTCTTCCTCATGGGCTGCAGGGGAAACTCTGCTCCAGGACCTGGAGCACCTTGTTTCTCTCCATCTTCTCTCACTGTGGTGCTTGCAGGGCTTCTTCTCACACTTTTGTCACCCCCCACTGCAGGGCAGCATTTTGTCCTTTCTTGAACATACTTTCCCAGAGGTGACACCATCTTGGCTGAAGGGCTCAGCTGTGCCATGTGGTGGGTCCATTGGAGCTAGCTGGAACCAGCTATGTCTAGCATAGGGCAGCCCCAGCCTCTCATCAAAGACGCCACACTGCACCTTCCCTTCCAGCACCCTGATATCCAGTACGCTATTCAATGGGAAGGGCCAAGGTAGAAACAGATCCACCCTATGAGTCAACATCTGTCTGCATGATGAAGTAGGAGCTTTGGCTCTTATGGCTATACGGGCCTCCAAGCAGCCTGGTCTTATTTCAGAGTTAACCTTGCTTTGAGCAGGAGTTGGACCAGGTAGCTTCTGGCAAAGTTTTTAAAGTCTTTCCATATTCCTTTACAGTTTTACACCTGATACTGGGAAGGATTTGTTTGCTGCAGAGATTGTCTCTGGCCCCCTCCCCCAAGTACAGCAGTATGTCGAATGACAGAAACTACCTCTCCCTACCTGATTTCTCAATGACTTCTGTAGTAAAGGGACTAATTTCCTCATAATACGATGAAGGAATTGATTACTGAAAATCATAAGTGAAGCACAGAGGTATTGATACGAGATGGAAGTCTCCAATTACCATTTGATATAGGGTTTCTCAGCAGCAATTTTTCATCTTCACTCTCAAGCCTGAGATCTGCCTATGTATCTATCTTGTGTCTTTAAGAAAACAAATGCTCCTATGTCTACATACCTTCAACATGACTATCCTTATTAGCTGCTGAGGTAAAGACAGCTAATATTCACATTCAAATAACAGACGAGAAAAGTGAACGGAATAAACGTTAACATGAATAAAAAATGGCTCATTAATATTCTTTAACTTTCTTTTATCTTGTTCTTTTTTATTTAATTTTCAGTGGAACATATACTTCAGATACTTGAGCAAGTCAGAAAATTCCAGTCTTCTGTGATTATGAAACATATTTATACATACTTCAAGTTTTCAGTGGAAAATTGCATTAACCAGAGACAAATCAGCTATGTATCATTTTAAGAAAAGTCATAAGCATAGGGTTTTCTATATCTTACTATAATTTACATCCACAGCTCCCTTTGTACTATTGCATCCAAGGGTACATTCCAGTAGACCAGAAAATAAAAAAGGAACTATGAGATCAGGAGGGAATACAAATAACATCTCTTTTGAGCAATGACCATGTCAAATCTATAAAATGAACTTTATATTTTTCTAAGGAAAGATGCTAATATTATTTATCCACTTCAAACATCTGTTGTGGCTCTGTGTTGTAGAGGAAGGGAGAAATTTATTAAAGGTTTATGCAAGCTCAGATAAGACAATGATGTGCAGAAACTCATAAATAACAACCAGAATGACAATCAACAACATGAAAACCATATGTTCAGTTACAATGCATGCAGCGTGTTGGAAAGAAAACTATGAAAGTTTTTGGAAGACAGTTTCTCAGTAAGACTAGGAAAGCAAAACTGTGTTTAGTTAGAACTTCAGTCACCCATAGTGCCCTTGACTTGAGTGACCCTCTGATACTTGAAGCCAAGACAAGTGAAGTAACCAAATTTTTTTCACTTTGCTGAAAGTGCAGCACTTTGTGGAATGACACTTTACATGTATTTATGTCATTTAAGCACAGGCAGCAAAAGTAGGAACCTGTATAAGGAACTTCAAGTGCCTGTATCGATGTTGAAGCTTCCAGGGGAAAAAATAAAAATAAAAAAAATCGTATTTTAATAACTCACCCCATCATCTCCTGGAAAGGAACCAAAAAATTAATTCTTGATGTTACTTCAAATTTTTTAGCATTCTTATCGGCCCACCTCATCAGGAAATAGTGTCATTCTTTATGAAGGCAAGGCTGCGTTTTATCTATTTATGCATTTTATCTTCTGATCCATTTGAATAAAAAACCCAGAACACTTTCTCACAGTCCTTTTGCTTCCAGTTCTTACATTGATAATTGGGTTTACAGAATTCTTGTGGGATCTACATTGTTTTATTTACTAGTAGACAGGTTTTTCTAATCTGAATTATGTTGCTGCATTGTATTTGACTTTGAAAAGCAGGTATGGGAAAAGATGGAAACAAAAGATCTCCATATTCTGTCACATCCTGTTATTCAAATATATGAGGAAGAGATGAGAGAGTTACGTCTGACTGATATGTCTTTCAAGTTAGAGGTTTTTCCTTTTATTTTTTTGGTGTTATTTCCCTGTGGAACTGACCCTAACACAGAAGATAACCACTTTTTATCCTTGGCTATTTGTTATTTTATGTCTTCAGGTACACAAAACGCAGTTGGAATGACAACTCCTCAGATTTCTTGGCTCTCTCAACTTAAGACTCATTTGTTAACATCCAGTTAACAAAATAAAATTGGACATTTCTGGAATTCAGAAACAAAACCTGTAACATTTTTTTGGTTTCATATGAATGAATTTTTATATATTGTATTTCATAAGTATAAAAATGAAATTCTTGAACTTTTGTTCTTTATCACCAATAGCTATATAGAAATATTACAGATTTGTTTATTTGTACAGGAAACAAAAGTTAGCTAAAAACCTCAGCATTGCAGCACTGTCTGAAAGTTTATGCACTGAGAAAATTTATGATCCCAGTGGTTTTATAGTTAGAACTCCTCCATCAGCATCCTAATATTGACTGAAGTTCTACTGATTTTTGCCTTCAAGAGGGTCTGGATGACACATTTAATGAACCATTGCATCAAGGACTGCCAATAAATCACATGAAATAAATCTCATTTCTGTAGGAGTGGCTAAGAAGCAGGCCCATCCCCCTTTACTTCTAACAAAAACATTTTTATTTCAGTGGGTTCAAAACAAAAACAGTTATTTTTCCAGCAGAATAATTACACAAAATAAAATTGCCTATCATATTCTACAGCAAAATCTCAAATGTTTTGATTAACTGAACACAAGGAGTCCTTTGAAGCCTGATTTAAAGGTGGAAAAAATTGATTTAGGTCTACAAAATTCATATGCCATAGACAGATTAATAATTAGAGATTTTTAAGCAATTTCTCTTCTAAAACCAAGAAGGCAATCAACATTACCTTTGGTGGATAAGCACTTGTGTTGACCAACATTATTTTTGTTTTATTAATTAATTTATGGTGTTAGTGAAATTCTAATTTTTACCATAGTGATCTGTCTTGTTCCTTTCCTCCACCAAATCTGCTACTATAAAGCATGGAGTAACTGCTTTATAGAACTCACATGCCAGACTGCTTCCCAAGCACACTTCCTGTAGTAATTGCCTTTCTGCAGGCTCCTCCAGCTCCTCCAGAGCATTTCCATTCCTGTTTGCAGTCATGTCCTTCCCAAGACTCTCTGATCAAGAATAGAAAATCTCAGCTGTTTTTCCACAGCCTCTGCTGAAGCTTTGTTCATGGTACAGTACTGTGAAATCCTTCTCTTCTGCCACGTAGGGCCACTGGAAGTGTGATTACTAGGGAAATCATTAGCAACCTTCAGTGAGTAAAGGCCAAGTGATCACAGGTCAATGCAGCTAATTTTCATGAGGAATTAAACTTAAACTTTCATTGACAGTTTTCTTACATACAAACGTCCATACATTTTATATTTGACAATATGAAAGGCTATTTTCCAGGTCATTTCACTACAGAGAAAGCTGGGAATAAAGTTTATGGCAAAATCCTATTGAAGTGCCAAAACCCCAAAGCAGTTTGTTTAATAAACCTTTTCCAAAGTGGTGAAAAAGACCCACCGTGTTGCTTTTCCATAGACATAGTCATTTATTCAAAATATCCCATGCCATTCAATCACAACCTGTTTCCACAGATGAATGACTCATCTCCATTCCTAGCTCACCACCCTGTTTGAATTCTCATTTCTTGTTTGCCTGTTGTATAGGAGTGACAGAAAAGTTAAAGTGTGTGGCAAGAAAAGTAAGTGCCTTAAAAAGAAGTTAAGCGTGTACTTAACAACATATTGGTGAAGTCAACCAGCAAAACCTACCGAAATCAGTAAGATTACTCCCACTCACTTCCACATGCATTGGGCAAACCCTTTGATGGCTTTCAAGGCCAGTCTGTCAGGAGATATGCAAGGAGTCTTAACAATGCCATTAAATGATATCTCCAATTATAATATGTTCTTCACATCCAGCCTGGCCTTAAACATGTGCCATCCCTGGAAGTGTTTAAGGCCAGGCTGGATGGGGCTTTGAGCAACCTGCTCCAGTGAGAGGTGTCCCTGCCCATGGCAGGGTGGTTGGAACTGGATGATCTTTAAGATCCCTTCCAACTCTAACCATTCTATGATTCTATGATTCTATAATAAAACGTTCTTGCTCAAGTTTTCCACCTAGCCAGGAGGTGAAATCCAAAATACATTTCTACAGCTGTACAAGTAAATACAAGTAAGCAAATATGTTACATACAAACAATGCGATTTTTCAGATGTGTTCAAGTTGTCAAGGTCCCAAACTAATTTCAGACCATCTTTCTATCAGCTTAAATTGGAGGTAAATATGGAAAAGAAAAAGAAGCAGTCTGTTGAATACAGACTTTATTTCAAAGCATGTAACTACTCTGGCATTTGGCATTACCTCAACATGGCTATGGGCAAGCAGCCACTCTGCAAACTTAAACACATTCTGTGAACTTAAGCTATAATTTTGGAAACGGCTTGCTGCTTATCCATTGAAAACTAATACTGTTTTTTTCCACTGTGCTGTTCATTTGCTGGACAACTCATCTCTCCCTCACATAAAGCCAGAAATGTTTGTATCTCACTGTTTCCTTATTTCCCAAAAGCAGAAGGGTACAATGAATGGCAAAAAAAGTAACATCTGCAATCCTCAGACAGAAGAAAACATTCCCCATAGCATCCAATATAAAAATCTGCAATAAACACCCCCTGAAGGGCTCAACTGGAGGACAATACGAGCATTACAGTGTAGTACTTTGATTTTAGATCTTCCACAACTGAAGTGAAAAGGACACCTCTTTGCTCCAGTGCATCTCAGTTTTTCAGAGGGTGGATCATAATAGAAAGCTAACATTTAGCCTGAAGAAAAGAGCTTCAGAATTGTACTTGCTCATTTTGTCAGAGTTGTTCTTAGGGATGGAAATGTCTGTCATGGTTCAGCTTCGTTGTTCTTTGAAACTACAAAATCACTGCCCAGTCCAAGAAAGTGGTGAGAAGAAAACATTTATTTATTTATTTATTTGTTTTTAAATTTGCATCTCTAGGACTGCATAAATACCATACATCAATTTAGAGTCATAAAATATCATAAAATCTTTAAGTAATGGATTGGGTGACTATGCAAACTTTGCCAATTTGCTTTTCCAAAAATTTAAAATAATCCAACGTTTGTGTGTATAAATTCATGTTTTCATATTATTCCAAGCTGAAGAAAGACTTACACTTTGTTTCCAGAGGATTTAAAACCATGATATTATTAATATCTTCCATTACTGTAAGCAATGGTTTCTGATAACTTCTATTCCATTTGCTTTTCCAGACATCACAGTACAGATGACAACATCATCATGTTTTCAACTCCTCGTTTTGATTCAGCAAGAAATATGCCTATATAACGGTGCTTTTTTTCCCAAGTTATTCAGAGAGAGTCAAAGTTAACTGTAAAGGTATATTCTGTGAAATGTAGAGACATGTTTCGTGACATACAGAAGGGAACAGGCCTTCAATAGGGTCAGGTCAGCATATAGGCCACAGTTTTGTGACTAGAATGGTTAAAGTTAGTTACCTCAAGGGAAGGCAAGAGACGAGTCCTTGCCAAAAGTTTCTCTGCAGGTAAGTCTCAACCTTCAGCAAGAATTGACTTAAAAACTAGTCAAGAGAGTTTTCATTCCTTTCTAAACAGTCACTCATTCAGTATTTCCTATTATATCTCTTGATACCCTTGTACTTCTATTAGTGCAATCTTGTAACGGGTATAATTTGACTTCATAGATATTAAGAAACTCTAATTGCCTTCTGGGTTCCCATTAGAATCAGAAGTTCAGAAAACTTTTACCTTTGTGGACACACTTCTCCCCAGCATATAGAATCCATGGCATTTGGTGTTGTACGTTTCAATTGTTTTATCAATGGGAAAAAAAAAAACCAACATGATTTTCTCTTTGGCCATCCAGAAAGACATAATAGCTAAAATATATGATACGTGTTCCTTTTCATATAGGTTTCTGGCCTAACAGGGTCATTTAATTTTTGACTTTTACTATTGATGAAAACAAAGAATTTTTCACTGCTATTGTTTTTAAACACATAGTTCTTACAGGCTGCCAGTTAGAGTTATCTGACTAAAAGCCTTTTTAAAAGTAAACAACTTTTAAATTAATTTTTTTGTTGTGAATAATGACATGTGGATTCGATATCCCAGGTGAAATGTAATTAAAGTTAAGCATGGAAGTAAATGTTTGCAGGACTGATGTCTTAAGAAACTTTATACAAATAATTCTATAAGATGATTGATTTTTTTCCTTTCCTCTTTCCTTGCATCTCAAGGGAATCATCTGCATCACTCCACAGAAATTTATATGTTTTTTGTTCCCCAAAACACATTATTCTACTAAAAATAAAGAACATTAAAGATGAACCATCTGAATCCAGCTCTGTTCTCCTCCCTATATTATTGACGAAGCTTGTTATACCTGTTAATGCGTATTCTTCTGGTTTCAGATGGTGAAACCTAAAAATTACTTGGCATTTTAATCCGGAGGTAATGATTCTCTCATTTTTATCAAGAGATGCATTGTCCCCTTTTTTTCAGTGCATAGGCATTCATTAGTATATTGAAGCCTTACACTGAAATCTATTTTAAATATATTCAAATTTTTATGTTAGCAGTCCCCCTAAATCCTATGATTTTCATAAGTAACTTTTTTCTCTTTGTAATTTTCTTTTCAGTATTTAGCTTTAGTCTGAAATATCTATACAGTCTTTTCTATAGCATTTGTGTTTTCTTTTTTATTTCTTAGTTTTCTGAGTTTAAATTTCCCAGATCTATGACTCCTCATTTTAATAACAGCATTGATTCAATGTTGTCAGTCTAGGACATTTCTTCACCTTTGATGTGTACCTGTGTCATGGGCATATTGTCCTGTGAAAATAATAAATCACTCTCTGAATGAGTTCAGCACCATCAAAGCTGTTATAAGCTAAGGAAAATTAGACACTTGAAAATAGTAATCTTTGGCATGACCCGGAAGATGCTAAAAGCAACATACAAAGCCATAAGAAATTAGTATACCTGAAATGCAGCACAAGAATGTGACTCTCATATTTCTGTGTGTTATGGAAGAACAATTTGTTATATCTTTCTCCAAATTGAGCTTTATTTTGATTAATCATTATAAAATCTTAGAATCATGGAATCATAGTATGGTTAGAGTTGGAAGGGACCTTAAATATCATCCAGTTCCAACCCCTCTGCCACGGGCAGGGACACCTCCCACTAGAGCAGGTTGCTCAAAGCCCCATCCAGCCTGGCCTTAAACACTTCCAGGGATGGGGCTTCCACCATTTCTTTGGGGAACCTGTTCCAGTGTCTTACCACCCTCATGGAAGAGAGTTTCTTTCTAGTATCTAAGTCTCCCATCTTTCAATTTAAAGCTATTACCCCTCATCCTATTGCTACATTTCCTGACAAATAGTCCCTCTCCAGCTCTCCTGTAGGCTTCAGATCCTTCAGATCCTGGAAGGTTTCCCTAGAGGCCTTTTCTTTTCCAGGCTGAACAGCCCCAGCTCTCTCAGTCTGTCTTCAAAGGAGAGGTGCTCCAGCTCTCTAATTGTCTTCGTGGCCCCAGCTAGACCCATTCTAATAGGTCCATGTCCTTCATGTGCTGAGGACTCCAAATCTGAACACATTACTCCAGGTGGTGTCTCACCAGAGCAGAGTAGAGGGGGAGAATCACCTCCCGCAACCTGCTGCTCACACTTCTTTTGATGTAACCCAGGATACATTTGGCTTCCTGGGCTGTCAGCGAGCACTACCGGCTCATGTTGAGCTTCTCATCCACAAGCACTCCCAAGTCTTTCTCCTCAGGGCTGCTCTCCAGCCATTCTTCTCCCAACCTGTATTTGTGCCTGGGATTGCAACATCACAGGTGTGGGACACTGCATTAGTCTTAGTTGAACTGCATGAGGTTTGCACTAATGCACGTCTCCAGCCTGTCCAGGTCCCTCTGGATGGCATCCCTTCCCTCCAGCGTGCTGACCACATCACACAGTTTTATGTCATCAGCCAACTTGCTGAGGATGCACTCTATCCCACTGTCATTGTCTCCAACAAAGATGTTAAACAACACTGCTCTCAGTACCAACTTTTGAGAGTGGCCATTCTGCCATTCCTTATCCATGGAGTGGTCCATCTGCCAAGTCCATGACTTTCCAGTTTTGACACTAGGATGTCATGCGGGACAGTGTCGAACACTTTGCATAAATCCAGGTAGATGATGTCTGTTGCTCTGCTCTTTTCTACCAAGGTTATGGTAATATCATAAAAGACCAAATTTGTCAAGCATGATTTGCCCTTGGTAAAACCATGTCGGCCGTCACTAATCACCTCCTTATTTTCATGGACCTTAGCAGAGATTCCAGGAGGATCTCCTCCATGATCTTGCCAGGCAAAGTGGCGAGACTGACTGGCCTGAACTTCCCTGGATCTTCCTTTTTCACTTTTTGAATATTGGGGTCATGTTTCCCCTCTTCCAGGTAACAGGAACTTCACCAGATTGCCATGACTTCTCAAATATGATGGACACTGGCTTAGCAACTTTGTCCACCAGCTTCCTCAGGATCTGTGGATGGATTTCATCAGGACTCATGGACTTATACACCTTCAGGTTCCTCAGATGGTCTCAAACCTGATCTTCTCCTACAGTGGGCAGTTCTTAATTCTCAGAGCCCTTTAAGTAATGACAGAAGAAAATAAAGCAATTTTGCACATGCACCTTCTATTGGGCACAGACAGAAGTGTTTCTGAGACTGAGGTCTCAAAACGATGCCATGTGATCTCTCCATTCTGTGCAGAAAAGGAGACCCATATGTATTCCTATGTGCGAAAAGTATCATAACCTATGTCTTTGACTGATAAGTCTGTAGGTGCGGGGGCCTCATAACTAGAAAAAAAATGACTGGTGGCATGAAATCATCCAAAAGTATGCCCAAAAATTATATGATACTGCAAATTTTTCTCTCATTTTAGATTTCAATAAAGAGCGTAGTACAATATAAATTATGATGGCTGTATAACTGAGGAGTACAGTGGAGCTGGGAAAATAAATAGGAAAAGAGATAACAAAGGCAAATTAGAGGAACTGTAAAAAAACAGCTAATAGTCCATCTTTCATCCAAATGAAATGCATTTTCCTTCATAACTGAACAGCAGTGCCACCCTGGATTAGCACGTCATTTGTTCTTTATACCCCTGTAAAAGCCTGGATCTAATTAGAACAACCAGACGCAAATTAGCTATTGTTTTCATTGGTGATTTATCAAATTAAATAGGTTTTCTTAATGCACATCAGTTTTTTAACAGGGCTTACTGCCCCGTAAATCTGCTTTTTACAAGCCATTACATTACTTAGGGCCTTAACAAAGAATTTCTTCAGTTCTGTGGATGGGTGGAGAGTAGATTTAAACACTCTTTTGCAAATAATTTCTATTTTAACAGGCAAATCCCCAACATAGAAAATATATGTTCCGTACAGTCCACAGACAAAATATTTCTGCCACACTTCATACCTGCCATAAATGTACCTAACATTCAATTATTCTGTGTTGTAACAGAAATGTCATCTTTCTGGCGAACTCATCCAAGGGTAAGGTCCAGATGAGCACTTCAACTTCTACTTCAAAGAAGCACTTCAACAGGTGTGAATTACACAGACTACAGTCTCTTATATGAAGTAAAGAAAAAACAAGAAAGGAACCCTGTCCAATTCCATAGGTTTTTGAAGTCCATCTCATATGTCTTAGAAACAGTACTTTTCCTTGCTGAAATCTGAATCCAGAAGCTTGGCTTTTTATGTAGTGCAGTCATGGGAATCTACCTCCTGACTTCTCATTTCTGACCCCAAAATTAGACAGCCTTAAACCCAATTTTATTACAAATCCTGCTGAAATCACAGCACAGTCAGGGATTGCATTGGGAACACCTCTCTCAGCAGTCTTTAAGTTACTCCTGTTTCTCCCATCATCCATGTTGCGTAACTACCAGCTCCTTCCAGGACTTGGAGCCTGATAAAATCCAACTGTGGGTCTGACAACAGTTCTCTCAGCAGACTTTTCTTAAATGAAAGCATGACTTTGGCATTGTTATTTTGGCCCTATTCAGTTCTTCAGTTCTGATCAAGCTGCCTTGTCCTGTCCTTAAGTCTGTATCTATAACAAGAGACTGAGCTGACAAAACTTCATGCCTTCTTTGTGAAAACCTGACTTGCAAGTGAGAGACATAAAACAAAACAGGTTGCAGGACATTATCAAAGCAGGTAATGCTGATGGGAATAGGGATACCCAGCTGTGGTGTTTCTCATCCCTGCAAGGCACAGAGGCAAACATCAAAGCCAAAGCAGCACATGTAGTCCCATCACTTCAGTGACACCAGGAAACCTTACTGTACTAGACAAGAAAAACTATGTGGAATGGTGAATAACAATGAAGATATTTAAAACAAATATGTTATGTTTTTTGGGCGGGGGGTATTAAAACAATTTTTTTCTCAGTCAGTTTCAGAACACGTGATTAGCATGAGAGGCATATAATTGCAGTGCTAACAGCTCCACAGTTTTTTATTCCACAATATTTGGTCTTCTAAAAGGCTGCAAATGTCACTCCTGCTTTCAAAACGGGAAAGAAGGAGAATCTGAGAACTACAGGCTGGCCAGTTTCACCTTGATCACTTAGAAGGTGATGAAGCAAATATAGCAACTTCTGGCTATATGAACAAGAAGGTAGTAGTTAGCATGTATCAGTGAAGGGGAAATCACACAGCCAACCTGATCACCTTCCACAATCAAATGAAGAAGTTGGTGGATGGAGGGGTGAACACTGAATGTTTTATCTTGATTTTAGCAAGACTTTCAACACTGTGCCTCATACAATCCTCATAGACAAACTAGTTAAGTGGGTAGTCAAGTATGTTTACAACTGGCTGAAATGCCAGGCTCAAACGACTGTGAGAAGTGGTACAAAGTCCAGTTGCAGGCAAGCCACAAAGGGTGTTCCTCAGGGATCAGTATAGGATCATTCATATTTAACATTCTCATTGACGATCTGGATGACAGAGTGCACTCTCAGAAAATTTGCAAATCATACATACCTATGAGAGTGACTGCCAGAGGGCTGTGTTTCCATTCAGAGGGTCCTCGGCGGGCTGGAGAAATGATTGGACAGGAACTTCATGAAGTTCAACAAAGGGAAAGTCCTGCATCTAGGGAAGAATAAACCCATGCACCTGCACATGCTGGGCACAGACGAGGTGGAAAGCAGCTTGGCAGCTGGAGTCCTGGTGAATAACAGTCTGATTGTGGATTATCAATGTACTCTCACTGCTAAGGCAGCCAACAGACTCCTGGGCTACATTAGTAAAAGTGTTGCCAGCAGGCTGAGAGAGATGATCCTTCTCCTCTTCTCAGCTCTGGTGAGACAGATCTGGGGTGCTGCACACAGGTTTGGGTTCCCAGTAAAAGAGACATGGCCTCATTGTAGATGTCCAATGAAGGTCAGCTGTTTGAGGGTTTGGAGCATCTTCCATATGAAGAGAAGCTGAGAGCTAGGACTGTCCAGCCTGGAGAAGAGAAATCTTAGAGGAACATCCCTGAGCCTAGACAAAATGTATGTAACTACCTAATGGATACAAGACATAAGAACTAAAGACATCTTGTCAATGATGCCCAGTGATAGGACAAAAAGAAAACGGGCAAAAACTGAAATATAGAAAATTTCATTTAAACATAAGAAAAAATGTTTCATTGTGAGGACGGTCAGGCACTGGAGTGGTTTGCCCACAAGTGTTGTGGAGTCTCCACACGTGCAGGTATTCAGAACCCAACTGGACACAGCCATGAGCAACCTGCTGTAGCTAAGCATGATCTGAACAGAATAATTAGACTGGATGATCTCCAAAGTTGTCTTCCAACCTCAACTATTTAATTGTTCTGCCATTCTTTAAGTTTTGAGTCATTGTAGATGGGAATATTTTACTGACTATTCCCATTTTTTATAGTAATAAACTATCATTACTGCCTAGCTTCAGGCAGTAACCAAAGGATTTCTCCCATGTGGATCTAACAAATTCCAGAAACATGGGCAAGCTACAAATATGTGACCAACTGCAGTGAATGTGGTTAACTATGGCTAGTTATCACTCCAGTAACTAGTCTGTAAATTAAATTGCAGATTACTGCTACCTCTGAGACAAACACAAAGTCCATTAAACTCTTTCATCAAATTTAACTATTTCTGAGTCCGGAACGTTCATTCTCATAATTAATTTATCAAGGAAAAAAAAAAAAAAAAAAAAAAAAGAAAAAAAAAACACCCAAAACCCAGCAATTAAATTATCTCTGATTTTAAATAAAATGTCAAACTGAATAGCTAGAGGATCTACCAAAGTGTTTGTTTCCCTCACGGCATTGCTCCATGACATCTGTTAATATGTGGTCATGATAAGTTTTTGCATCATTCAGGAATCTTGATAATCTTAAAATTATGGGGTGTGGATTGGCAGATATAATTAGAGATGTGTGCTTTGGGAGTGGGGGAGAAATAAATTATAAAAACATGAAGTATGACCACATATTACACTGAAACTGAAAACTATTATTATGTGTGATATAGACAAGTTGGTATACAACATAACAAAGTCATCTGAGGCTATTATTTTAAGCAGTAAAAAAAAGATGTATTAAGTGTAATTAAGATCAGCTTATTTCTTTTTCAACCATATATTACTTAATTGCCCTGTAAAACAGCATGACTTAAATATTGTTCAGTAGTTGCCTTAACAAAAAAAAAGCTTATAATAAGAAGAGAAAAAGGTGATTATAAGGAGCTATTATCACAATTCTGGTCACGGTCTGCCATATTTCTAGGAGTAATGACATGTAGAACAATATAATTGCTCTGACTTTCTTAGTGGATCACATTTTCATCCTTGCATTAAATTCTGTGCTGATTGTCTAAATTGTCTTTGAATTTTACTTGGAAGTTTCTCTTACCTTGAGTGATTCTCATATCATTATAGGTGAATTCTGTTTCATCTCTCCTTATTATGAGGAAAAATAAAACTTTTTAGGAAGAACAAAACTGACAGATCTTTGTTTTAGCACTTGACAACGGGACTTTTGGGACTGGACACACTATCTGCATACTTAGATTTTTGAAAACAGTAGGTGGAAATACTACATTTCTAGTGGTGTTTTAGTTTCCTTAATCCCTCATTTTACATGGCCTAATTATGGATTTTGCAGCTAAAATTTATAATTAAATTTCATTAATAATTTTCTCGTGATTTTGTTGTGGGTTACTTAATTCATGATCCTACAGAATTTTTTAAAAAATTGAGCAAAATGTAAGGGTTTTTTCCATACTGCTTGATGGTGGTTGGTTTGCTTACTTGAAACTCCATGCTGTTTTATGAAGTATCTTTTTATTACAATGTCTAAAGCGGAAGACAAATCAGTATTATGATGTTAATCCTTTGCCATAGTACGCTACCAAGGGGTTGGCATAGTAAGGGGCAGGCGGGTTATTCTACAGGGCAGGGTCATTGCTAAGGACTGAAGTTCTTCAAACTATTCTCCTTTCATATCAGCAACACCTTCAGACCTGCCTCAGGTTTCATCTTGTTCAAGAGGTAGTGAGGGGACTGAATAGCGGTACTCCTTACAGCCAACATAAAGATGATATACCTACAACAAGCAAGTTTCCGCAGGAGCAGTGTCACTGGAAGGACCTTAATTTACTCATAATTTAAACAATTACGTTTTGTGCTTAATGTGATGTTCAAGGAAAGGCAGCAACAGAGCTGTGTAATAAGCTGCTGAGGGAGCAGCTGTCTTGGGGCTGAACCTCCACTTCCAGCACTACCTTCAGACATAGGAATTTTCTTCTGGCAGAGCAACAGGTCTCATCACACAGTGCACAGACAGCACAGGCCAACACTGAGAGGAAACAGCACAGAAACATGTCACTTTCGGTGCACTGAACATACAAGGTCCCAGGCAATTGATTTTTGGCTGTTTTCCACAGAGCTGTACCTTTAGAACCCTTAGAAACATCCCACAGACCTGCCAGTATAGGAGCTATAAATCATGGCACTAATAACTCATTCCTAACACTGTGCTCTGGGAAGTTCCACCCCCCTTACAAATTCCCTTCAAAAACAGAAAAAAAAAACCTGAGCTCAAAGTTTAGTTCTTGTTAAACAATATTATCACTATGTAATAACTGACAGTTTGAAAAAATATTTTTTCAAATATTGAGGAAAATATCTGTTTTGGCCACGTTTATCAAGGTGAGATTAAGTTTATGAAATATGCTTTCCTCAGATGTACGGCTGTTTCAGTTATGTTTTAAATAGAAGGCAATAGCAAACAGACATTAATTTGGGAGTAAAATTGTGCCA
Source organism: Thinocorus orbignyianus (assembly GCA_013400375.1). NCBI lineage: Eukaryota > Metazoa > Chordata > Aves > Ciconiiformes > Thinocoridae > Thinocorus > Thinocorus orbignyianus. The sequence goes on from VXBW01000253.1 coordinate 510,400, forward strand.
AAATAGTTCGAGACTGTGCATTTTGAACAGCAAAGAGGAAAAGTGTTGTAAAATCTAAGAAATCCCCTCATTCTAACCATCCAGCCATAAGCCCAGAAAACAATTTAATAATCCCAAGCAGAGGTGTGTATATGTTGGAGCAGCGTGAGGTGAACTATAATGCTGTTTCCATCAGCCTTTGAGTCAAATGATGGGTTTGGGTCACCTTTTGGGTCACTTCAGCTCACGCTAGTATGGAAAAAGAAAGTTCAAGGATCCCTTTGCTCCTTTTCCTGTAAACCTACTCCTCAAAGTGTGTAGGCTTTTTGCAAGCATATTGTCATGAGGAAGTGAGAGAGACCAAAATCCAAAAGGATCTCTGAGGAAATACAGAAGAGTATCTTGTTTCTTAGCCTTTTGTGGACTGGCATATCCACCTTGAGTTGCCTTCCGTTTCTCACAGCTTGATGGAAAGTGCCCTCAAGTGTCAGAATTTCCCTAGACCTAGGGTCTTCAAATAATACATATATATTTTTTAATTATTTAAAATTAGATAGAGATCAAAAAATCCTTTAACTGCCATACCATCATCAAAACAAGTGAATGCTGGTAATTAAAATTCCATGGCATCAACAAATAACTTGCTACGACACATAATGTCAGTGCTACACATCTTGGCACACACCTGTGCACTCTTTAGCCATGAACACACAAGCTGGATAGCAAGGGGGGAAAAAAAACAACCTTCTGATACAAAAATAAGGGAAAAGTGTTGCAGAAATACCCCCTTCTGAAACAGTCACTTCAATAAATGCAAATCTAACCTAACCTAGAAATATTACCTCTGGTTACACTCCGAAAAGGTTAATTTTGGAGAAAGTTACTGTGCAATAACTCTGAGTTTGATAAATCCAGTCTCTACCCCATACCTGGGCAACTCCATCCTGTGACCAAGGCTTCAGAAATCCTAGACTAATTTAAAGCATTTCCTTTTTCTCTGAAGTAGAATTCCGCTCCATTTATTTAGCACAAGTTGAGATGTCTTGTCCAACCTCTTTTATCAGGCTCTCTCAATAGTCAGTGGAGTGATACATCTCCTCTCAGCTGTCTAAAATAGTCAGGAGTAATCGCACTTGAGGAGGTCTGTCCTTCTCCGTTTGCCAGTAGACAAAACAATTAACTTAGACTAGGCTTTTAACAGTTAGGAAGATGAAGTGAGATCAGACAAATCACCTGGAACATTTCCCTGGACATAGATATCTGCTGTAATAGAGGTTGTAGAAATATTTTTTAAATAGACATTTCTCATTTGTTTTATGTCAGTCTGGTCTGCACTATCTGCCATAAGTGATGAATTGTAAAGGTAACGATTAGCCAGTAACTGCTAGTTACTCCTGACAAAAGGCTGAAGAGATTAGCTAAACCATAAACCTTCAAATGTATCAGTCTCAGTGTAACTTTATCGTAAACTTAAAATCTATGGAAAAGCTTGCGGCAAAATCTCCCTCTTCTCTACATTACTGATAGGACTGTCTGTGAAAGAATATATTGATTGTGAAAACATTAAGTATGTGAAAAAATGTGCATATTTAACTGCTAGAAACATCACAACCTAGTCCAATTCCCACAAAAAATTCTCTTTTTAAAGAATGAATCATCAGCTTCTCTGTGGTATGTCGGAATTAATGCTTAAACTGATGAACTGATATTCATTCATCATTTGTTCTATAAATACTTGAGAAAAAAACATCAAAGTACACTTATAAGATAAAATATAAAGCATCTACCATTTGAGCCAAGTTCCATTTTCCCTGCAAATATGTGCATATGCTAATAACCATAATCAATCACATATGTCAGCGTATTCCTAAATAATGCATATTTTCCTCATTGCGTAGATTCAGCAAAGATTTTTTTCCGTCAAATGTAAAGCACCGGAATTTGGACTCAGCCCAATCTATGCATGTCTATGTGATCATCACTGGGTTTTCTCACAGGAAGGTCCTCATCAGATCTTCTAGAATCCTGATATTTCCATTCTAGAGGCTAGATCTTGATCCCGGTTACATAGGAGTAAATGAGGAATGCTGACACAAAACCAAGAAAATGCTTTAGTTTTCATCAGGTTGACCAGGAATGTTTTGGGTTTGGTTGCATAGTTTCATTCCATATGACAAAACAACCAAGACCCTTAAAACATGTTGATTATACATTTAGAGCGCAACCTCAAAATAGGCAGAATCTCAGTGACCAGGTCAGCCTCCAGGTGTCTGAGAAAATTAACTCCTCTAATTACTTCTCTAATATGAGGAACGTTCATGATATATAGCACAAAGTAATTCCAACAGGAAAGTGTCCTTTGCTTTGCAGAGCAGAGTTTGTTATTTAAACCTGAGTGGGTATCTAACATGAAAATTTGACTTCACCACCAACCTATTATCTCTGCTCCTTCTTAATGCATCTGTATTGTATCTGATAAAGCCTTCTTCCTTCCTTCATGGAAAACCACACATTTCACAGAAACACAGAATCACAGAATGATATGGGGTTGGAAGGGACCTCTAGAGATCATCTAGTCCAACCTCCTTGCTGAAGCAGGTCCTCCTAGGGCAGGTTGCACAGGAACTTGTCCAGGTGGGTTTTGAATGTCTCCAGAGACAGAGACTCCACCACCATTTTGGGCAGCCAGTTCCAGTGCTCTGCCACCTTCAAAGTGAAGAAGTTTCTCCTCATGTTTAGATGGAACTTCTTATGCACAAGTTTGTGCTCGTTACCTCTTGCCCTCTCACTGGACACCACTGAAAAAAGACTGTCCCCTTCCTCTTGACACCCACCTTTTAAGTGTTTATAGGGGTTGATCAGATTTCTAACCAAAACCCAACATTTATAATAGAAATAAAATAAATCAGGTAAGTTAACCAAAAGATTAAAACAAGCAGATCTTTACTATAGATAATAGTTCCAAACAACCAGACTCTCTGAAGACAGTTTTTCAGAATTAATATCCAGAGCTTTGGACAGACTTTGTTAGATTGAATGCAATTTAAAGAGTACAAAGACACACTCAAAGTGATAAGTAGAGTGAATCAATAATGCAATTAAATATGCAGTCATCAATCTAAATGTAACTTAAGTCACTTGATGATCTGCTGATAATGTTTGTTAAAAACAAACACTGAAATCCATATTCACACCTTTCTCAGTCAAAAACATCACTGAAATCAGTTCAAAAAGCAAGTTTGTCAATGCTTTTCTGAAGTAGGTAACAGTTTGTTGTAACCTGAAATAAAAATCAATGTGAAGCTGGGCTGTCCCACATGGAACTTCAGGAGAGTTGTGGCAGTGATGCCCTCTTGTTCTCAAGCTATGTTTCATCACCATATACATTATAATCTCAGTCCACATTAAGAGCCAAAACACAGGCCCCTAGCAGTAGGGACAGCATTGTTCATTCAGCACCTGAGCTCAGGTTCCAACTGCCACTTGCATGAAAAATATGGATCCAGCACAGGAGCAACCATAGTGAGGATGCTACCTTCCCAAACCTTAGCTAATATTGCAAGGACTGTTCTTGCCAACACAGCCTGGAGCCTGGCCAGCAGCCAGCAGAGTACCATCCATACAGGAGTCATGTCCTCCAGTTCTTGTTTTGCTCCTGGGTGTAGGCTACCCAGGTTCCTAGGATTTCCAGATGCTCTAAAGCAGTACTCAGCCTCTGAAGACAGCACAATATAATCCCTTCTCATGATACATTTGGAGAGCTGTCACACAGCTTCCTTTAAACCCATTCTTACCATGTTGCATGCTGTAATTTAAGGGTAAAGGAAGACAGGAAAACACTTAGCTCCCGTGTAGCTTATAAAAACAGTGGATAGTTTCTTTTTGCTATGAGTTTATGCCTCTATAAAGCACAGTCCAGTCAAGAGTCCAGTGTATCCCCAGGAGTGTCTGAAATTGTATGGGCAGATATTTATGAAGTCAGGAACTTTCCCAGGTGAGTCAAATGAGATGATTGCTTTATTAGTTAACCTTAACAAAAATGCATAAAGTTTATCCTTGATGGAAACTCCACTCAGCGCTGCTTACACAGGAGACCAGTTTAGGAGTCAGATTTTGCTTTCCTCATATTACCACCTCCTGAAAAGACATTGAATGTATCATTTCAAGGTTGGAAAACATGGCACTGTTGTTCAAGCCAAGTCTGAATTTTTGCCATCAGAGCCATAATCTGAGAAGCCTCCTATTTTTTTTTTTATTTTTTTTTCTGAGAACAGCTCCACTAAAGACATGCAAAATATCATGTTCAAAGTAAGCAAAGTGATGAATGTGTTTCATTCAAATTACTTTTATTTAAATGACAATTTTGAAGCTTTATTTTTCATTATCAAAAGCCCGTACCCCATTTCTGGAAGACTGTGTTAGTGCCAGATATATTTCTTAAACTTTTTTTTTTCTAATTTAATACCTCATAAAATTCCAACTTGCAGATGGCAGTGAGAATGGGAAATTGCTAGGAGATTGTGTTTTCTTGGAGTAAACTTAAGTTTTTGTTTCCTAACATGATTCTGAATTTTCACTCAGACTAGTAGCTCACAGTTCCAAGTTCATCATATGACCTCTTGGAAAATACAGAGTGCTAAAGGATAATGTTATATTATGAACCTCCTCCCTTTCTTCCCCAGGAAGAACTACAAGTGGTTCAAAACCATCCTGAGCTTCCCATAGAGATGACTCCGTATGCTGATCATGTGGTGACTCCATATGTTGACTTGTAGATCTGGGAGAAGTGAAGCATTTAGCCGAGTCTGAGCAGTCACATACAAATTGAAAAAAACAATCTGATCTTGCCAAGCTGGCAATTACTGACAGCCCAGCACACTGTGTGTTTCCAGACATCTGCAGGGACATTAGTAGCAGTTTAGAGAGAAATGCTCTAAGTGAAGTCCCCTCTTCACCCCCTGTTTAAGAGAAACCAGTCTGCAGAAAGACACAAAACTCAGCAAGAAGGGTGGAATAAGTAGAACAACATCTGGCTTTGTAGCTCACGGATAAGAATATTTCTTTAGGAAAGATGATCCTTTTAATTTGTCTAGGGAAATTTTTAAATTTCCACACACCTCCAGGAGAAGCAACGTCAGCAAATAGATCTCCTCAAACATTCTCTGTTAGAAACTCTATCTAGCCCTCATGCTATTTTATGTGCTTACTGGAAAGCTTAAGCTGGAAAAAGCAAAGTGTTTTGGAGGTTATTCTACAGCATAGTATTTCAAGTACGGTTTACTAGAGATCTCAGTGCTGTCAGGTTGAAGATAGTTGCTTTTTCACTGTACTTGTTCATAGGGAACACGTTTATCTTCTTTTTGTCTTTCATGCACTCTGAAGGAAGATTTAAATTAAAAATCTCTTTTGCCCTTTCCTTGAAATTAACACATATTTTGGAAAGCTTTCTGGGCTACAAAGAAGCAGATAAAGAACAAAGATTAGGTCAAATGAGTAAGTGAAACTTTTTAAGTACTTAGCAAATAGGGAAATATCCAGTCAAAATAGCCCTCCTTGTTCATCCACACAGGCCTCCTGGCATCTTTGCTCAATTTATACGATTGAAAGCCTTCTCAGAGAAGCTGTGGATGCCTCATCACTGGAGTTCAAGATCAGGATGGATGGGGTTTTGAACAATCTGATCTACCTGAAGATGTCCCTGCCCGCAGCAGGGACATTTTAGGATTCTAGGTTTCTATAGTTTACTGAATCTACCTAATGTTTAATTCAACATTGAGATAGAAGCCTGAACTACTCTGAGAAGAAGCAACTCTCTCAATATAGGAACGCTCACAATTTTAAGTTCAGGATGAGCTACAACTTCCTATTGTTGTTACAGAATATTTTTTTGTTTTTTTCAGCTGAAAGGCCAAATTAACTGCAGAATTTAAGTCTACATTTGTACTTAACCTGTGTTCCCCCTCTGAAACACACACAGCTTTTTAGCATACATGTGTTCATGGGAATTGAGCCAAAGCAATCTTCAAGCAGTGGAAATTCCCAGGGAATCCAAGCCGAAAATTTGAAAGAATATCCTACAAGTCAGAAATCTATTCCTGCATTTTAACATAACCGGGGACTCTATGATGAAAGTGCATAACCCAATCATTCTAATTTTCCTTTCACTATAAAACATGGAAAGAAGTCTCTTTCTCTTGCTACATTGGATTATTTAATAACATTACATTCCCTTAATCTTGCTCTTGCAACATAAAAGACCTGGCTGGACTTACCATCTCAGTAACACTATAAAATTTTAATAGCTCTGTGAATTCCTCTTAACAAGCTGTCCTTATTTGCCCTGTGATTGCCACTTTACCACATCCTTCTTCAAAAATGACTCAGTATTTAAGTGCTGATCCAGTTGCTAGATTAGAATAATTAACTAAAGATTATTTAACTTAATGTGATTTTTACCTAATTCTATCCATCTCAAAGTAAGTACATGGCCTAACTAATAATTTATGCTACTTCTGTAAGTATCTGAGAGAGATTTTCTAGAATGACTCCTCTTACTCTGAAATAAGTGCCAATAACAAGTGGAAAGAACGGTTTCCTGGATGTACTTTTTTCTACTGAGTAGTGAAAGAGCAGAAATATTTACCTTTGACTGGAATTTAAAATTTAGAGTAAATTTTAGGATAAATCTGAATAAGGTTATCTCTACCCTGACTAGAGAGAGGAAAAAATGTAATTTTTTTTTCCATAATTGCACAGTAAAAACACCCAATAGCTAAAATTTTTTGCCTTGGCCACTCCCTCCAGTAAGTTAGGAGACTAGTTGAACAGTTATCCTGATCAACTTTAACAAAATTTATGTACTTATCATCAAGAAAATGACACAATAAGATTTTTCTGTCATTTGCTATAGCATATGTGGCAACATAATGTCTTAAATGCATAAGGAATCCACACTGGGTAAGAGCATCTTACTCTCACTAATGTCTGGCCTTGAAGCTTAGTCCACATTCTCTCCAAGCATAGGAATAAAGGAAATGAAGACAGGCACTTTGATGGTTGCACAATAAAGTGCAGGTGGTGTTTGTTTTATGGGGAGATTTGCTGGATGAAGCATCAGCCACACCTCACATCTGGAAGCAAATGTGATCTTGAGTGTGGGGTTGCTTCCACAAGCACAGCAGCTACCTGTTTTCTACTGATGTCCTCATCAGCATCAAAGAAAGTCCTTAATCTATTGGAGTTTGGGATGATCAAAAAAAAGAGACTAGTGGACTTGCTACAGATGAAAAGGGTGAAACTTCCCTTCACGACATCTCCTGGAAGGCCAGCCTTCAAGCAGCTCCTGTGATATATGTTTTTTGTGTTCAGTTTAGAGAACTTTACTTAGGGACTACTGTTTGCGGTCTGGTTTTGTTGCCTTTTTTTTTCATTTTTCAACATTGTTCTTCAAGATTATGGTGGGAAAACAAAATGGATCATATTTGTAAATTGGGTTGTGGGGTGTGAAAGAAAGTGCCATTTGTCATAATTAAGCATGGGGGAAAATTAATTCCTTGTAGCAAGGCACTGACTTTAATTCTATATTCAAAAGGAACAATCTCCTCCACAGTAGAATTGCATTTACCCCTTCTGGAGAATTTTGCAGGCTAAAATATCGAAAAAAGAACTGTCTGGCAAGTACTTCTTCAGAAAAAAAAAAAAAAAAAAAAAACAGGACCAGACTGAGAAATACACCTTGTGCTGATCTCTCTGATGTGGATCTTGTTTGATAAATGTTTAGGTAATTAGTCTGAGAGATGTGCATGTGTGTATCTATCTATCTATCTATATATACATATATATATATATACACACACAGACATATATCAGTAGTCTACAGGATGTCATAGAATCATAGAATGATTAGAGTTGGAAGGGACCTTAAAGATCAGCCCCAGCTCTCTCGTCTTCATAAGAGGGGTGCTCCATCTCTCTAATCATCAAAATGTCAAAGTAACAAACTCCCCCATAATTACATATGGATTGAAAATATGGTTAAATAAATAAAATGAAAGGTGTCGTTACTAGACAACATAAACTGGAAAACTACCTCCTATCTACAGAAGTTTGAATAGTTTGAATAGTCAAAGTAGAACTACTTAAATATTATATTTTTAAGTATAGACCCTGGTACCTCATCAAATGGGGGGGNGGGGGGGGTGGGAATTTAAAAAAAATCAAAATTAAGTAGTAGATCCAAATGAAAGAGGGACTGCTGACAACAGAACATTTTACAGAAACCATAAGATATACTGAGAAAGGAAAGATATTCTGAATCTTGAAGGACTGCAATAGACTGTGGCTTTGATTTTCCCTGATGTGTTTAGGTTTCATTTTAGATAACAGAGTATGACTTTATGATCCAAAAGATGTATTACCTGTGAACCAGAGTTGCAGTGGTACTTCAATAGGCACGACTGCATGATCCACAGCTGTATGCTGAACGTAGGACTTCTGTGCTCTGAGCTTTGCCTTGGTGTACCTGAGCATTCAGACACATTTCTTTGGAGTTTCACCTTCTCAACACGGCTGTAAGAAATTTCTCACCTGCCTCACTTAAAATAATGTTAACAAGCCCTCACAACTGCTTCATTTCATCAAAGAAACCTCCAGACAAATTTCATCTATCAGCAAATCATTTAAGAAGTTTTATGTATGAGGATTTAATTTTTTACTATTTTTGACTTCCTGGAAAATTTAGAGAACAGCTTTCAACCAGGCTAATGTTATAATTGTTCCCTGCTTATTTTCTCCCAAAACTTAGAAATGCTGCCAACTTTCCCAAAGGGGAAAGAGTCAATAAAGAGACCTAGTTTAGAGATGAACGGAGTTTGGCAGCTTTATTTCTTCAGGTTGAAGAAATTACAGATTCTTGAATGTTGCCATTTCTTTGAGTTGTATATAACAATGACAACATTTCAGCCTATTCCAGTACATCCAGCAGATCATCTGAAAGACTGTGTTGCCTGTAAGTTTCTGTGCTTCATGGCAGGTTTTGTAAGCTTACAGTGACACAGACAGATCCTGCAAATTCTCAGGGAATACCCTTCTCATAACTAAAAAAAAAGCTATATGGTGTTAAAAAAATATTACTTGTTGGAAAGATATTTATCTATCTATATGAATTGCTACAGTGAGATTAACAATATGTGTTCTCATTTCTGTTTCTTACAGGTGCAGCGCAAGTAGAGGAATTCCAGGAAATTCAACAAGGTAAATGTGAAAATTGATAAAGAAACAAAATATTTCTTCCTTTTGTTTTAATAAGTACAAGAATTTCTTTTAAACCTGTACATTTCCAGACTAGGTAAACTTGCAGAAGAAAGAAAAAAAAGGAAAAGGAAAAGGAAAAGGAAAAGGAAAAGGAAAAGGAAAAGGAAAAGGAAAAGGAAAAAAGTAAAAAGAAAGGCTTAAGTGGAAACAGATTGTTACTGAACAATAGGGAGAGTTACAGCTGATTGCAGAGTTATGGCAACAAAAGCTGTTGCACCAATGGTGGAAACAAATATCTACTAAGTAGTGATGAAGGAAAGAAAGAAGGTATATGCATCAAGATAAGCAATCAGTAAATGTCACAGTGTTTCACAGCGCAGGCATGAATTAACTAAACCAAATTCTTTGATCATTATAAATTAATTGCTGTATTCTTTTTGCCACTGAAGGCAATTTGCGTTCTCTTGGCACAGAACAGAAAAGTGGGTTTCTTTGCTCTCATATTCCAAAAAAACCTGAATCTCAAACCAAAGCAAAAACCCTGTCAGTAACAGAACTTTCACATTCCCGTTGAACCTATCAGAGAAGCAGCATTTTATTTTCTACTGTAACTAGAAGAATTAATGGAGTGAATGTAAATAAAACCTTTACTGAAATGTTAAGGTTTAAATTTTGTACCTTAACCACAGCAGCTGTGACTAGGAAAAGCATAAGAGAGACTGTATGGGAGCTATGAGAATATATAATTTATAAATATTTGTAAGAGTGCAAATGTAAAACATAAAAAGAAAAATAAATAAACAGTTCCTTAAAATAGTCATAAAGAGCGTTTCTGGCTTATTGTTTAGCATATGGAAATTCTTATTGCTGCTTCATTATCATACAAAGTTTTTAACTTCCTGTTTAAGCAACATGTTTTTGTGTTGAAAAATTAAAGCTTCCTTTATTTCCAGAGATGGCTACAACCAGCACTTAGTGAAGAGATTGCTACAGGGCCAGCATTTCTCAAAATGATGTGAAAAATAAACTGTAACCCCACCATGAGCCTGTAAACCTTCCTGCTCTGCATGCTCCCTCTACACATTTCTGCTGTCTGCTTCTTTCTTCAGCCCACGTAGCCATTACTGTGCCCAGATATACTCAGGTTCTTTACATGGTCCCAGCTTATTTTTAATGTCTGATCATAACAGAAAATGATCCACCTAAAGCACAGCTGGTGATGCAATCACCCTTCACAGGGGTTTGGGTTTCCCAGCAAAAACACCGTTCTCTGCAGACTCTGTAGGAAATGGAGCAGGGGAAGAAGGAGGCTAAGGACTTGAAGTTCACTGCTGAAAGTTTGACAACTACTCTAAAATAGCAGTCTGAGGCCCTTACCATCAGCAGAGGAAGAGGGGCACCTTCTGAATGCAATTTATCCCATCTGCTTTAAATAATTTTCTGCGGGTGGATGAACAGCCTCTAGAAGTGCCTATGTTTCCCCAGTGATTACAAATTAGTCTAAACAACTGGTTTAGATTAGCTGCCAATTCCTAGAGGGCTAATTATAGACAAATTTAACCTGCAGAGCAAAACAAGAACAAGATGCCTTCTTTCCTTTTCCTTTCTGGCATGTTTGGACCCTGGGGAATAAGGCATCCCTTGCTTTTAACTTGCAGGGCAGCAGTGCTTGCTCCTTCCCCAGAGCCAAGGGAGGTGCATGGGGATTGGTGTGGTCTTACTTGCTCCTTCCTGCAACATTACAGACCCAAGAGCCAAAGAAAGGACCTCCGTAGCTGGTACTTCCTGGCCAGTCATCGTGCTCTCATCCAAGCACAAAACTGAGACTCTAGGAAAATAATTTCACATGTTTCATGGTTCTATTGAGTAATAAGGGTGTATCTGCTAGCTAATGACTGTTCTTCAGTGTTTATGGCTCTACAGTTCGTTCCGAAGCCTATGGAGTCAATACAACTCTTTCTGTTGTCTTATATTTCCAGGCCTTCCATTGTTGCTTGTTATTTACTGCTCTTAGTAGCAAAATAATACTTATGACAGGTGAAGACTTTCAGTTTTCCCTGTAGTCTATCAATAAAATGTTAAAAATGCTTTTCTTGTTTTGATTCAAAATAAATGAAACTTTCTCCTTAACAGAATTTTTGGATCTTACCTTCAGCAAATGTTAATATACTGTTAAGAATTTTTTCGAGTGCATCACGTATCATATATTTTGTCTTGCCTGAGCCACGGATGAACATGTTTCAACTTTATTTTCATCAAAAAAAAAAAGGATTGCTGAAACAATCAAGCAAAGTTGAAGGTTTTATGGAACTCCTTCTACCAGAAGGTAAGCTTATCACTTTCTGCGAAATACCGTTATTTCTACAGCTTAATTACAGATGGACCTTATGCAAACACATTTTCTATTCTTTCATTTTCAGTTAACTGTGTAATATGGGTTTTTTTCTTTTTTTTTCTTTTTTTTTTTAAGATATGGTCCAAATGAAATTCTCTGCTGTTTTATACTTACTATACTTACTCACTGCAAAACCAAAACAAGTATGCCAGATGTATAGTCCAAAGGACTCTTCAAGGTTTATTGCAAGAAGAAATTGAGGAAAAGAGTCACCTTAAGAGTTCATCTTAGCTTATCTAAATTATTCGCTGGAGATAATTTTTACTGTTACAGGAAGTTTATATGACTCATTTAAAGTAAACTTCAAGCATTCAGCTAGTGCAAGCTGTTTGAGATTAATTTCACCTGATGTTTGTGGAAATTATACAGAATTTTTCAATTAAAGAACTAAAAGTGCATTCGACTGTTCCTATCAATGCTTCCATTAATTATTAATTAATTTTCTAAGTATGCTTAAATACTTTTTAACTTCCTATTTGAAAGCCTCATTAAAAATAAATTTTAGGTGCTTGATGAAGGTATGATTAGAACTTACTTAGAAAATGTCAGACTCCTGTTCCTTAGAGACTTTTAAACTCTGTATTTGTCTGCCTTGAATGACATCAGTATAATAATTAGAACTGCCAAACAGTATTCTAAGAAATTCCATGTTTCCAAATTTCCATCTGCATTTAAGTCAGTGCAGATAGAGCGCACATTTATAATAGACACAGCTTGCTAATACACCTGGAATTTAACCCAATGGTAATCTTACTACATTTCTTAATTAAAAAGCACTTTTTGAGTAAAGAAACAGTGTCATGGACTTTTTTTATACTTGCAAAATGATGTAGGGCCACTTGTCATTTTTAGAGTGTGTAATGTAAGTTTTTGGCTCTGTACTAAAAAGAAGGTCAAACAAAATGAATACTGTGAATAGACTGTGAGTCTGCTGTCCTTTGCTGACCAACCCTGCCTCAGATAAAAACACAATCTATACTTTTTTAGCATTGCGTTGAGCACAACTCAATCAGAGACATAGTTCACTGTCAAACAAGGTTACATATCCTTTATTCATAGTCAGAAGTGTGGCTTTTGACAAATCTTTAAGTTAACAGTGGGTAAGAGCAAAATGTGTCTGCTTGGTGGCACGTGCAGTCAAGATCAAAGCCTAAACCCATATCTTTCTCACTCTAAAGTGATCCCAAAAGACATTTCATTAGGAATAAATCCACTGCCCCTTACAGGCTTCTCATTAGAAGTATTAGCTTTGCTGAAAATTGTTTTCAGACCACAGTGGCCAAGTTGCGTGTCTCTGTGTGTGTACCAACTTGCATAGGTGTGGGTGCTAATAAGTAGCTGCTGTGCATACAATGTAGTAATTCACAATAGTTTGAAATGAAATTTAAAGAACCTAGGCAGGTTGTAATGGTGATTATGGGATCCAGGTTGTCTGAATGCAATGAAAAACATCAGATTTCCAAAGGCATTAGACCAGCTTTCATAACCAAAATGATGAAGAAACTGAAGAGGCAATATCCTTAGTCAGCCTTATAATAGGAGTCACACAGAAAATAGCCAGATCTCCAACATCGCCCTCACCCAGGTGTGCACTCATTTATTCAAATGATGCCACCACAGCTTACAGAGAGGAATACACTGTGAATTCATACACCAAAGGCAGTCTACAAGATAAAAAAGGAAGATAATTCCCATTTGTGAAAGAGGTATTCTGCTATATTTTATTAGGAAAGTTCCCAAATGTAGTAAAGTCTGTTGTGTCTATTTCCGTATTTCTCATGCTTAGCTGTAGACAGCAGGGAATCCTACTCCAGGCTAAATTCATTTGGCAGCTTAAAAAGGTGTGTCCTGTTCCCCTTGGCCAAAAGGACCACAAGGGCCACAAGGATGGAGGGGAGGAATCAGAAAAGAGGATCCCTCAGGCTCTGAGAGGGGCTCCAAAGAAGCCTTCTCCTCTCAATTATAAATAAATCAAATAAACATGTGGCTTTGGCATCTGTGCAATGCTTTCCTGAAGTCTAAACTCCAAGTCCAACTGATGACTCTATGTTGAAATGAGTCACCACTATTCACTTAAACACCATCCAAAGCACTTGGAATGTGACTAGAAGCAGGGATCAGCACTTTTGGATGGTGCTACTTATGACAAGAATTTGGAAACAGTCTGCATCCAGATAGTTAGAACTTGAATCAAACAATATATTATTTACTTTTATTGCTGCCTGACAATGTCTGTTTCTCAAGAATCAACTATGAAGTTTATTAGAATCAGCTTTGGTCAGAAAGATGCTGCAGAACAAAATACCTCATAGAATAAAAATTTTTGTATCAGCAAGAATTTTCTTAGGCTGTTCATAAGACCTGAAAAACATCTTTGGATACAAGAAATAAAGAATATAATGCCTACTCACTCTTCACTAATACCAAAAATATTTTTGTTCTAGACATTACAACTGAAAGGTGACTAATATAACAGTTCATACTTGTAAAATCATTAATTTGTCCTTTTAGAGACAGTGGTCATAGTCATAAAAAGCCCTTAATAAATATCATAACATAAACAATTTCATGTGGTTATGATGAGTTAATCATAGAAACAAGACAAGATCTGTAGTAGGGATTTATGAGAGAGGACTGCTTTTGTTAAACCAACTGATATGGGGATAAATGACTGGGTTTCAGACCCACCAGCTCTTCTTTAAGTTAGGATCCCAAATCATACATCATAGAATCATATAATGGTTACAGATAGAAGGAAACTTAAATATCACTGAGTACCAACCCACCTGCTCTGGGTAGGAACACCTCCCACTAGAACAGGTTGCTCAAAGTTCCATCCAGCCTGTACTAGCTAGCAGCTAATTCCACAAATGGTCTCAAAACTTCAGTGAGTTTATCTACACAAGGGAGATCTCTACCAGTGAAAACATTAATTTATAATACATTTATTAGTATCTATTTGCAAATTATTATTTGGATTCATTTTCCATACTTTAGCCACTTAAAAATCATGTAATTATATGCAGTGAAGGGGATAGTCTCCTCTGCATGTAGGAAGTACAATATTTTTCTAAATAAGTGAAAAAGATCTCCTTTTTGCTCTAAAGCAGTGTGAATGGCATCGTCACCCACCTGTTATGACAGTGCATCGTGTAGCACAGTCAGTGAGAAATAGAAAGACTTGGATTTAACACCATTCTCAGCCTTCCTTACACCCCAGAATAAAGTCTGGACATTCGGGGTATAGTTCAGCTGGAGAAAAATTGGATGATACAGAAATTTTCTGCTTCTCTTATTTAACAGTAGCCCACAGAATGGGGGGTATTGCAGCAACAACAAGGGGGTGAGTGCAGCCCTCAGTGTTTGAATGCTCTTCAGACAGAAAATGATTCCCCTAATTTCTCTTAAAACAAATCAGTAACAGTTCAGTGCTTTCTCACCAGAGCAGGGATTGGACCAGAGGTGTTGTTTCTTCTAGAAAAGCATCTCTGTATTAGCCATCTTCAACTAACCCCTTTTTTTTTCTCTATTTGCCCTAGCACCAAGGTAATTTTCCTTTATTTCTCTTGCACAATTCATCAGGAGGATGAATGAATGCCAAAAAGGTATAATAGATCAGTGCCTTGAACTACCTTCCGCACCATGGCACTGTGGCCTTAAATCCCCTGAGGTAACGGTAAAGTCCATCTCCTCATCCCTGCTGAGCCACCTGAACATACAGGAACTGGTGAGTGGAGATGACATTTCTCTTCTTATGGTATTATATTTTGAAAGAAAGAGCGATATCTTCCTTTGCCTATTCATCTTCTGACAGTTTTTGAAAGAAAGGCTTAGATGACAAACCTGACTGAAAGGAGGAGTGTGGCAGCTGTGTAGATAAGTGTCCTACACCCCAGAGCATACCTCTGTTACCAGTGTTTACTACCAGCTGCTTGCTCAGCAGGCTGGTTTTTGTGGATCCTAATCTCAGATGTGTGACCCTCCTCATGTATCCTGCAGGGAGTCACAAAACTGAGGTAAAGGCTGGAAATTCTGCACAACACCGATTCCTAATGGTTAGAGACAGCTGAGTGGTTTAACACATATCTCCTTCCACTACTCTGTCTAAATTGCCATCCTTGTATAGGAAGCAGTTTCTGGAGCTTGGTTTTAAAAAATTTCTTTATTGAAAGTTGTAGATAAAAGCAATTTTCAGTAAGGGATAATCACCAGCCTCATTCTTCTTGGTCATCGATACACGTTTATAATATTTATTTACGGACAGTTTGCAGAAAATATCAACTATACGCTTGTGTTATGGCATTAAAATGGTTCTACAGAATAAACAATGAATGTTGAGATGCTTCTATAGAACAACAGCAGATCATATCCATTAAAATATTTGAAACTTTGCAGTCTTCGAAGGACCTTGGCAAATCTCTTCTGCTGAGTCCTGTTGGGTTGATTTGAAATCTTAGGCTGCACAATTGCGACAGTGTATTTATTACCTGCCCCACAGCAGCAGTTTAGTAGTCGTTCTGGACAGTGAACTAGGGTGGTTGAGGCAAGGAGACTCACCTCACCCCGTGACAAGGCAGAAGGAGGCCTCACCTCTGAGAGGACAAAGAGCATGCCAGGGAAAAGGCAGCTGCCATGTTTCAGGTAACTCCAGGAAGACGAGGGAGAGAGACTGCTATTAGCCAACAGAGAAGGGGAAAACATAAAGCAGTGCCAAAAAAAGCATTTTGAAAACTCACTATGGGATTTTTGGATAACAGAACTGCATCAAACAAGACAGGAGAGGAGACCTGCAATCTTTAACAGTTCCGATATCCTACCTTAATTTGTGATGAGGTCTAGTAAATCAGAGATCAATGAAGCTCAAAGAGGGCACCAGCTAAATAGCAGATGGGCTAGGAGGAAATAGCAAAGCCCACCTCTTCAGTTCCAGCTAAGATCCTTAGCTACTTGCTGCCTGAGAAGAGAACTAGATTTTCCATCTTATTTAGTAGAATAATTTCTTTTATTATTATTAATTCAAGTTTTGACAGACTGACAAGGTGTTAAAGCAAGTCATTGTAAAAGATAAAACACAAGTATTGACTCTTGGCCTATGTACATTATTAAAACAGTCTACATCATGGTAAAATGTGTTAAATATCTGGATAAATAGAAGTATTTTAACTGGAACATGTTGTTTTATATAAAAAAATTGTTATTGGATATAGATGACTTTTCAATTCATTTCATTAATACCTTAAGCTTCTCAGTCATATGTATAACAAAAATGTGCCCCAGCATTCCTCCTGGGCCATTCTTGCTCTCTGTTTATCTTGCTTTTAAAAAGCCTTTTTTGGCACTCTTTCTCCAATGTCTAGAATATTTTGTGAATAACATTTCACATTGAAGGGCTGGGTCATTATAGTGCTTTGTTTGCACAGCCAAGGGGCTTGGGACAATGGTAACAGGATAATTCATACCAGCTTTCTCCTGTAAATATGCGTAAATTCATTAATAGCCTCATTCATTTTACTGGAATTATTTACCTGTTTAAATGGAGCACATTGCTGGGTTAGGGACAAAGCGTTCAGGAAGGTGGTTTTGGGTATATCATGCCCGTATAATTCAGTTAATGAAAGGAAAAATTGGAGAACAGATACAGCAGAAACATGATACAGAGTGATAGAAAGCAAAAAGTCAGATTTTGTGTTGAATTGTCAAATCTGTTCTCCATAAATTACCCATAAAGGGTTTTCTAGCAAAGCTAACCATTTCTGAGTGAGAGGCTGAAAACTAGAAAATGGCTAAAACGCAAGAAAAAAAGAACTCTTCAATCTCAGTGCTCATTTTCTTTCATAACTTCATGTTGGACTTCCAGTAAAACAGGAAAGGCAACAAATATATAAAAATATATATATAAGAGTTTTGTGCATGTGGCAGACGAGTGAAGAGAGAGAAACAGTATGGGGTGCTTTCTGGATCTCAACAAGAAAGGCCCAACAACAAAAAACTTAATAAAACAGCAATTTTAATAAGATAAAAATACTTTGGTAGAATAGGAACATTGAGATCGAGTAAAAATCACTCAGAGGCCAGGAACACCACATTTGTGCAGCATCAGACAGACTCTGGGGGGATTTTCCCACAGCTGACTGCACAGGTTTCCTCCATGCAGAGGTTCCTCCTCCCTCCCATGCCACAGTGCTCTTTATTTTGGGTAGCAAACAGAATCATATATCTTCTCTTGACAGGTTAAACTGTGAGCTCTGTCACAACACCCGCTTGTGCATGGCGCACACTAGCAGTTTCCCATACAGCTGACATACAGGCTGCTTGGGCTCTGAGTGTAATGCACTATAGAGCAGATATAGCCTGTTCAAGATCACTGACTCCTCAAATAAAAAGTCATCTGTGAGGCTGCCAATATAAACATTTGAATCAGAAGTGCTGGTATGAAAGTCAGATAAACATTTAGATTCATTGCAGTACTAGGAAGAACTTCCTTGAAAGGAGATTGGAGCTACTGAAATACTCTGAAAGAAAAGTGGTAGAAGACTCATCATTCAGCACACTTGTTTGGACATGAAAATCCTGCAAAACAGCCCTGTATTTACAAGAAGACACGCTAGGATATAGAGCTAAAGGGCTGTCATCCACGCTCTCCATAAGTTTTATGAAACCTGTAATTAGCGCTGACTGTGATCTGCATGTTCTGTAAATAAACAAGAAGCTATAGTGTTGTCAGGCTACATGGGACTCTTGAAGAGATGAATAAGGATTGAAGGGCTAAATTAAGTGTTTGCAGAAGGTAATTTACTGTAGCTCTTCAAAATATGCCATCCATTGTCCCAGGCCAACTCTCACTGTGATTTATGCGTATCCTGCAGCCACCTGCATCAAGAGTTTTTATCTCAGCTGTGGAGAGAGAGGTGCACGAAACACCATGACTCAGAAATGCGAGGTCTCAGTGTTTTGACCCTGAGAATGGGCATTCTAGTTCCTGAAATAAGCATAAACCTTTCAAAGCTCGGTTTTACCTTTAGCAACCACCCTGAGGTTAATCTGCTCAAAGATTGGTTTGGTACAGGAGCGAGCTGAGCAAATCTGAGATGGTATTATATAGACAGTGAGGAACAGGCAATCAACAGGCAAAACACTTGGAACCACAGAAGCACAAGAAACATCCTCATTATCTGGCATTCATTTGGTCCAAGTGATTAGGCACACTGTTAAAATCACTGTATGATTTCCCTTTTTGTCTTATGGCCTTTAAGGGATTAGCACTAAATCACAGAATCACACAATGATATGGAGTTAGAAGGAACCTTCGGAGATACCTAGTCTGACCCCCCTGCCAAAGCAGGTCCACCTAGAGCAGGTTGCACAGGAACGTGTCCAGGTGGGTTTTGAATGTCTCTAGAAACGGAGACTCCACCACCTCTCTGGTCAGCTTGTTCCAGTGCTCAGGAAGTTACTTTCCAAAGTTGCTTCACCTCTCTCTAGTATGAATCAGCCAGCTTTTAGGAAGATACCTTCCATCAGAAGACAAAAATAATGTCCCTAATGTGGCCACAAGGCTGGTAAATATAATGGGTGGTAAAAATCAAAAAGATTTGAGGAAACCTTTTGTTCCTGTGTGTGAGAGAGAATCAATAAAAGCTTTTTAGGAAGAAAAATCAGTTTCTGTGTTTAGAAGGAAGAGAAAACCTGATGCTGCTGGGTTTAGAGGTGATGAAATTTCAAAGCAAGCATCACTACAGGTGGCACCACCCAAGGAAATTATATGAAACCTCTCTCAGCCTCAAAGTATCCAAAAGATACTTGGGGGAAAACAATCCACAGTACAAAGTAGCTTCCAGATTCTTTCATCTAATAGAAATCAGGGTACAAAAAAGTGCAGGGAGAAGTTAATAATCTGTTTGTTTGTTTCATGATCTCCACATTTATTTATGTTCCCATGCTGTGAATGGAAAAGCATCCAAAGTAAAATTGGCCTTCGCTGTCCCAGACTGCTCACTCACAGTTAATTCTCCCTCAGGACACAGTGGTTTTATTTGTTGATTTTAAAATGCACATGATTTGGAGGAAAGAAAAACAGGAAGGAAACAAAAAACCCCCATAATGACATGTGGTTGTAATGTTTTGATTTTTTTTCATCTGACATAAACATCTCCAAACAGACCTGTATGTATCTATGGGTGCTTGTTATAAACTTTACGAACAATGAAATGCAAACTTTGCTATAAGGTCTTTCAAAACTTTAACTGCTCTTTCATCTTGTTGAAATTGCTTAGAAAATAGCTTTTTACAATCTACTTTCCAAAGTAAAAATTGATTATAACATTTCTTTCTATATGTATGAACCTCACAAATAATTTCTGAATACATTGGCCCAGTTCAACCAGGTTTGACAAAGTCAGTGATTTCAATGGTTTAAAGTTTACACATATTTCATGAGCAGAGACAGTCTGGTACACATTAAGGAGAATACAAACACCCTTAGCGAAGTAAAGACAGCAGCATGAATGCACCGTTTACTAGACAACAAAAAGCTTAATGGAAAGGGAGATATTTTGAATCTTTAAGTACAGGGAAAGCATCATTTGGTGTAAGAAAATCCAAACACACCATAAAAAAGGACAAAAAAGTATCTGTAAGCAACTAGATTTCATTAGTTTCACTGTGAAGAGATGCATAGGAGAAACCTGAGAGAAATCTGTGACCTACAGCTGAAAGCATCCCACCACCTAAATAGAAAGCTCGCATACGGGATCTGTGAAACAAACTCTGTCTTGGTGCAAGGAACATCAAAGTTGAGATATCAGGCCTTCACAAGCGTTGCTATTTGAAAGCTGTACTTTAGTGAGTGTAAGCAGGGATCTATTTCCATTATCATCCATACTCCATCATCTCACCACATATTGGGCAGCCAAGTCATCTAAAATGTGGCCTGTGTTAAAACCCAGCATCACCGCTATAGAGCAAGTGCTGGGAAGGTGCTGGAGTCAAAAGCTGCCACGTCCCTGCACAGGGAAGTCATCCATCACAGTTCATCTGCTCCACCTGCTCCACCAGAACTGCAGGTCCTGTCTCTACAGCTGTGCAAATCACCTTACATCTCTTACAGACCTGTCAAGAAATATTTGCAGCACATACACATCTGCAGTGTGCACTGGCAGCCCAGAAGGCCAACCACATCCTGGGATGCATCAAAAGAAGCATGACCAGCAGGTCACGCGAGGTGATACTCTCCCTCTACTCTGCACTCGTGAGACCCCACCTGGAGTTCTGTGTCCAGCTCTGGATTCCTCAGCACAGAAAGGACATAGAACTGTTGGAACAGGTCAAACAGAGTGCCACGAAAATAGTCAGAAGACTGGAGCACCTCTCCTATGAGGACAGGGTGAGGGAGCTGGGGCTGTCCAGCCTGGAGAAGAGAAGCCTGCAGGGGGATCTTAATGCAGCCTTCCAGTATGTGAAAGGAGCCTACAGGAGAGCTGGAGAGGGCAAAAGTTGGCAAAAGTGAGAGCATCTACTACTAAAGAGCAGTTCAGGAGACTGAGTTTTTCCATGTGCAGATAAGACAGCGTTTTGTGAGCGGAATTTCCAAGACAAACTCATTATAAGTTTAAATTGTCTGATTGCAATTCCCTAACTGCGTTTCTAGACCTGCCAAAGCCCATTTAATTTGTCTGGAGCCTGTCCACTGAATTAATCAGGCTCAGGATCCACTCCCCTATAGTCTACATAACAATGAGCTTTTGTTCAAATATGCTGCAACTGGAAATGCTGCTTTTCCTCCTTTTTTTGAAGACATAGGTTAATATGAGATAATAAAACATCCTTACTTCAGGGAACACTGGCTTTGACACCCTGTTCTGCTACACTCAGTGGATGTTGACTGCAAATAGTTCCACAGAAACCTTAGCAGGCAAATGTTTATAAACTATTTAGCACCTTAATTTTCATTGATTTCCCCAGGAAAGAAATACATCTAATAACCCAGCTCATTCGGTCCTGCGGACTTTCAAATGTTGTTAAAATTTGGCTCAGACAAGGCTTGATGTCTTCTTAACACCTGCTTACTTCAGTGGGTGACAGAATTTTCAACAGCAGACAGGATGAGGCTTTCTGTACCACTTGTGCATAGTGAAAGCTAAAAGCAGGTACATAACATTCGTCAATGATATAGTTTCCCTGTTTTCCACATGACAAACAAATAAGTCCACATTTAAAAGAACTGTGTGACAGAGAACAGCCTTTGAGAAATATTCTTAATGTTTGTAAGAATGAAAGCAGGGCTTAATGTTCAAATTCGCTGTTTTGCAGCAATAGCGCCACTGTGCAGAAGGGAAAAATTAAGTGCTGTATCTACTTCTAGTCCATTTGCGAACCGCTTTGGTTGCTGTTACATCTTAGTCTCCTTCCAGAATTTTATTTACTATCTTAAATTCACAGATGTTCAACAAGTGGTGGGTTGTAATTTTGCTTAGATGAGCATTTTCAGACACTGTGGGAAAGATTTCAGATACTGTGGCTGTTGGAACCAATGGGAATATATTACTGTATACCCATCATGCTGAATTGAACAGGCTTTTACTTCCTTTTGGAGAAGGCTCAAAGGAAATGAGTGCAGCTGTGTGTTTTCTGACTCCACAACAGTGGGGACTTCACAAAGCACATGGTTACTATCTGCATCCAGACACAGGAGATACTGCATGTTGTGGCCACACAGACTCCATTATCACACAAAATTTTCATTGAGGCATTCATCCAGCACAAGATGGTTCCCATGTTGTGGATGCACCATCCTTGGAAGTGTTCAAGGCCAGGCTGGATGGGGCTTTGAGCAACCTGCTCTAGTGAGAGGTGTTCCTGCCCATGGCAGGGGGTTTGGAACTAGATGATCTTTAAGGTCCCTTCCAACTTTAACCATTCGATGCTTCTATGATTCTATATCCAACCTCAGCTCAAAAACATACCGTAAATGTACAAAATGTTTCACATACACCACCAGAGTGAGATGTTTATCTAGCTGAATTGGGGGCGGGGGGGAGAAATGGAATTTCATCCCAAAGAGAATGGACCAAGGTCTTACTGTTTTAACTAAGGAAAGGGGTTTGTGTAAGGAGCAGAACTGATGTGGTGGCTAATGAAGCACGTTTGTATATTCCCATGTACTCCTTCATCAGTTGCAGCACCCAGAAAAAGCTTTTCAGAACCTGCAGGGTAGAATGAATAACCCTCAATTTTTTGTTGTCATCGATGATTTACTGTCAGCAGTCAGCTGCCTACCTTGCCCATGCCTACTCCTATCTGTAAGAAATAGGATTTCAAGACGTGTTTTTATAATGCTTTGCTCTCAGTCAGAAATAAGGTGTGACATAAAGAAATAGTCATGAGGTCTGGTAATTTCTGGTGGTTTTTACTTTGGCAGAAAGATAGTTTTTTGAAAAAACATGAAGACTTCTCTGAAAATTATTTAGGTTTGTGTGAGGCTTTTTTTTAAGTTTCAACAATATTCAAGTTAATAACTTAAGATCTGATTACTGAGACTTCTACCTCCCTTTAGCAGATGAATCTTTCATTGCTTTGAGGAGCGAGACAAACAGAAGGGTTTCAGTTTCCCCATCTGAGAATTGCATAGTTGTAAAGAGGTTTCTTTTCCTGTTTGGGCTTTCTGGAAAGGAACTTCTACTATCAGACATCCTACGTGAACAATGATACAAGCAAATTCAGAGGAAGTTCTGGTTAAACTCACCCTGCCTCAGCAGGATAAGAAAATGACAGTGACACCCATCAGCCAACATACACAAATACAGAAGGCACAAAAATATACACTCCTTTCTATTGGGCAGTGGAGGGGGGAAGACTGAAATGTGGAGAGACAGATGCAAAGAAGTTTAAATAATTAAGATTCATTTTAGAAATCTTTAAAGAATAGACACAAACTATAGCCATGAATATAAATTTCATAGTCCTGCATTTTAGGTAAAAACTAATTTTGAACTATTGGAATTCAGAATTAGTCTTTTCCAGAGGCTGTTTCACTAAAAATCAATGCACTGAGTTTCTCTCAGATACAAAATTAAACTCAGTTCTTAACTTCAGATCAGTAACTTTTACTTGGCTACCTCTATCAAAAATAATCTTCAGTATATCCTGGTATCTTGATGAATAAAGCAGACTGAGCTCCTAATCATGAGCTGAAAAGTCCTGGTTCCCACATTACCCTGGGGGCAGTGAGTCCCACGTCACAGAGGATCCTGAAGGAAAAAGCAAGAAGGCCCATGGCTGCAGAAGTCTGTGCTTTCATTTGTCCCGAAATCTGACCTCAACAGTTCAGAGTTCACAAAATAGAGAAATTCGCGAATTTTCAGCTTTTTTTTACACCCCTGCTGTGCAACCCCTAGCATTTAGGGAGGGATGCTCAATTGGATATTTTGAAAATCCCACAGCAAGGAAGTAGTGTGCTACACATCAGCTGAGTTTTGGCAATGGCATAGGCAAAAACTGGTGACAGAAAGTAGGTCCATGGATAAAGCTGTAGGCTATATCTACCCTGCTAAAATGATACGAGGTCAGAGTGTACTGGAACACTGAATCCCTCTTTGCCGACACAACTTCACTTTTTTCTCCCTGATTCTGTTTTTAACTCAGCATTTAAATATATGATATTTTTTGAAAATCTCTAAAAATTTTAATACAACATTTTGAAAAATACGTAGAATCATAGACTCATTGAATGGTTAGAGTTGAACAGGAACTTAAAGACCATCTAGTTCCAACCCCCCTGCCATGGGCAGGGACATCTCCCACTAGACCAGGTTGCTCAAAGCCCCATCCAGCCTGGCCTTGAACACTTCCAGGGATGGGACATCCACAACGTCTCTGGGCAACCTGTTCCAGTGCCTCACCACCCTCACAGCAGAGAATTTCTTCCTGAAATCTAATCTAAATCTCCCCTCTTTTGGTTTAAAACCATTACCCCTTGTCCTATCACTACACTTCCTGACAAAGAGTCCCTCTCCAGCTCTCCTGTAGGCTCCTTTCACATACTGGAAGGCTGCTATCAGGTGTCCCTGGAGCCTTCTTTTCTCCAGGCTGAATAGCCCCAGCTCTCAGTTTGTCTTCATAAGAGGGGAGATCCATCCCTCTAATCATCATCCTGGCCCTCTGCTGGACCTGTTCCAACAGTTCTATGTCCTTTCTATTTTGAGGACTCCAGAGCTGGACACAGTATTCCAGGTGCAGTCTCACAAGAGCAGAGTAGAGGGTATGTATAAAAGTTGCAGTTATTTAATTACACATCCAGCACTTGATTTTCAGTTTTTTCTGTGCTATAAATCCTCTTTCTTGATGCATAAGCAATTATCCCCTGTTCTTGCCTATCTTCGCTCCCTCACATATCTTTTTACACCAAGTTAGTGGGGCAGGACAGACTGATGTGATTCATGTCTTGCCACTAATTGTGTACACCATAGCCCTGAGAAAGTTAGAGCTAAGAAATATCACATGGTATCTTTTATTGAAACTCAGTAAAGTTGTTCCTCACTAAGTAGATCTTACTTTAAAGTTTTCTCTATCTAAAGAATCATGCATGTTTCTCTGTGCTTCATTATTTAAAAAAAAAAAAAAAAAAAAAAAAAAAAACCAACTCAACATAAACAAAATAAGTAAATGATGAATGATCCTAAATGGGTGGAAACCAAACAGGAAATTAAATGAATAGAAAGATAAATCTGAAAATTATCAGGAGACCAAATCAAAGTCTGGCAGTATTCCTTAGAGTTCTGGTGAAATTGTGATATATATAAAAATCTCTAACTCTGTTTCTTCCACTCTTCTTAAGACCTTCTGGAGCACTGAAGGCATTCAAAAGGTGGAATAAGCTGCCAAACCCATCAAGAACAAAGTGGAGTTTTCTAAAAAAATCATTAAATGTAATTACTGAGATGTAGGTCTAGTGAGAATTCCTGAAAAGAAAGTTTCTTTCAGTGTTTCAATCACAGACAAGTTACTTCTAGAAATAACAAATTTGTGGAGGGGTTATCAAGATCAGAACAATAGAAAGACATCGTTTTGCTCCTCAAAATTAAAATCCTGCTTTGTTCGAGAAAAAAAAAAAAATAATTGTAGAAGAAGTCACGGTTGCCTTTTTTTAAAAAGTGTGGCAGCACATTCTTCCAGTTTTCATCCACTTTTAAGTCATATTTTTGTTTCTTATGAAATTAAACCCTCTTGCATAGTCAGTACAAAGACAGGGACACTCAGTACTAACTTGACATTGATAGCTGGGGCCCAGTTGAGTACAGTATTTATCCTGGGCCTTAAAGGAAGGATCTCCACTTCCAGGTGGATTACATCACAGGTAATTGATAGGAATAGAACTGCTAAATCTCACACTGGAAGATAATCTCTCTAAATCTGAAAGGACTGCTTTTATATGGACAGTCTATGATTCTAGTTTGAACTCCTGACTTAGTCAAATATGTTGTATTCATAAGTCAAGTGAATGATAGGATTTTTTTTCTGCTAATTTCTGTTGTTAAAGTAATACAAAGGGCCAAAAGTCTTCCCTTTGATTGCGCAAGTGTGTTGCCAAACAATGCTAAAAGTAGTTCAATGCACAGTACAGTGAAAGATTAATATATGAATCTGGAAGCCAGAAGGCCTGTTGGATAAGCATAGGGTCTATTGGATAAGAGTTGACACTGCATTTTTTTATTCTCTTACTGTCTATGAGAGGCTGGAAAACATGTACAGATTTGGACTGCTATGGCAAAGGATTCAGATCTCTACATTTGGTCCAACTGGATAGCAGAAATCAAGTTAGCTATCTAACCAAAAGCACATGGTTCATCCACATGCCTGTGACTCAGAGGACCCACTACCCCACGTGAGCATTACTTTTATTTGTCAAGTTGCTGAGTCTGAAGTACAGGGAAGTGTGGCAGAAACCCGCCTATGATGTCCAGCATATTTAGTCTCTTGAAGGACGGTACAATTTTAAATTGGTTGTCATACACTCATCAGAAGATTCTAATAAGGCCAATTTTTGTTTTAATATCTTTTAGCTCAGTCATGAGCTACTGAGACCCCTTTCCCATTTATACTGGTGGGACAGATACCAAGACATCTTTTCTCACTTGCTATTCCTTCTAGACTGAACTATCTAATTTAGATCCTTACTAGAACTTCAGCTGAAGGCAGCAGGAATTTTGTGGGATCAAAGACAGAGCAAGAGCAGTAGGGTAACTTTCTGTAACTGGAATGGAAGCAGCCAGTGCTGCATTTTGCTCAGTATATTCCCCAGTGCAGCATGTGAGGACACAGCACCAGGCACCATGTTTTGGCTTTCATGCTTATACAATAAAACAAGAATTTCTAAAAAGTCACTGACTCCATGGGAGCTTTCCCTTTGCTTTGAATCAGACAGGTAGAGATTACAAGTTTTGCCACTGATCCAAGGTAACCCTGTTCTGCTCTGTTTCTCACCTCACTTAAACCTGGTAATTACTGTTTATAAACATGACCCGTCAGAGTCACTAAATCCATTATGTCCCCAGGATCTTACTGGCTTCCTCTGAATTATTCCACAGAGCTCCCAGGCTGCTGAGGTGGCATGAAGTCTTCTCCCCTGACCACCCCTCCAAACAGACCCTACATCTGCTGTAGGGTTCAGCAATTAACTTGGTGTCACAATAACAGGTCTGGTTTCTGATGTTCCCGGATTGTGTTGGACCGCTTGTCATCTGGCAGCCAGACACTTGTCTTAAAGCAAATCACTATTTATTAAGGGAAAAAATGCTTGAGGGAAAAAATGCTTGGGGGGAAAATAATAAAACAATTAACTGCATATGTGCAGAACTAACTTATTTAACCTTTCCTGTGCTACTCCCAGCAGACGGGTCAGACGGTCATGCCCAGCTGCTCCAAGGTCAGCTCTGGCTCCCTGCATCCAGGTTGTTATTTTGTACATCACCACATCTTTTATCTCTTCAGCCCCTTTGAATCAGCGCAAGGCAGACCGTGTTTCTTCCATGTTGGAGGGAAACTTCAAAACACTCTTCAGGAGCAGAGATTTGTATTAATAAGTGCCTTGAATCCAGGCAAGGAGCATTTCCTATCTCATCCTTTGGGCCAGGAATGCAATCATTTCTTATATTAAAACAGAGCCCAAATTTTATTGTATGAATCTATGCTTCATTAACAGTCTGTTATATTAGTTTTCTACCACTCCTGCTCTATTAATGAGATAAGCTAATGACAGAAGAAAGACAACTAAGTGTGTAGTGTACTAAACCAAAAATTAGATTAGAGATAGAGAATTTCCAGGGATCAAGGAAGAAATTTGTCCCAGAAATATAGCTTCATTCTTTGTCGAAGGAATTCCTCACATGTGATCTTCTAAAAAGCTGTTTCTTGCTTTGCACCAAGCCTTAAAATGCACACAGATCACACATGAAGAAAAGTCTGAAGCTGAGTCTGAAAAACCCTGTTCCCATCAATTAAAATGAAAAGACAATTTTCAAGATTAATATTCCATACCATCAGGGAAATCAAATATTTGCATGCCAGAAACTTAAAACTTAATGTTATTTATTCTCTTTATGTTATTTCAATACCTTTATGGGCAAGATCTACAGTCTGGGGAGCCTATAATGAACTGTAAAACAACATATATAAAGGCAGACTAGTTTGAAGTCTTAAATAAAATTGGAAATTCTATTTCTAGAGTGGACAAAAGAATGCATTGGAAAATTGTTTTTCATAATTCACTTCTTAGAATCCACATGATTTTAATAACTCCTAGACAATTAATTACTAAAACATTCAGTATAAAAATTCCAATAAAAGTACATCAGCTTCTCCTAATATGGAATAGAAGGGAAAAGATCTATTCTGCATTGTAAGGTGCTGGATGTCAGGGGTCTTCAGAGTTGTCTGAGATTAGAAAGAAATTTTGATTTTATGAAAAATGTTTCTTTGATGCAGGCTTGCTTATTCACAATGCAGCCTATATGAAGCTTTGCTAGAATGACGTGTCCTTAAGTGTCTGGGAAGCTGTCTGGCTTTGCCACTCCAGTTTCCTTTTCAGAAGAATATTTATGCAACTGATGCT
Organism: Thinocorus orbignyianus; assembly: GCA_013400375.1. Taxonomy (NCBI): domain Eukaryota; kingdom Metazoa; phylum Chordata; class Aves; order Ciconiiformes; family Thinocoridae; genus Thinocorus; species Thinocorus orbignyianus. Next base: position 539,130 of record VXBW01000253.1, read on the forward strand.
GTGCTTAATACAGTAAATTTCCTATTTGGGGATTAAAAAAATAACTTTTTGAGTGTTCAGTTTCAGCACAGCAGCCCATCACAGGCTATTAGTATTCTTAATCACATAAGAACATTGATTTAAATGGCCAGAGGCCAAATCTTGTGGTGAAAATTGATTTGCCCAGTCCTTTGAGTTCAATTCCCTTTGCCCATACCCACTATCAGTTTCCACTAAAAACTGATGGTCCCATCATATAATTTTTTGTAGCAGTGTATAAGAATATTACTTCATATGGTTTTCTGGAATGTACAAGTAATCAATTGCTGCCATCTCTTTGTTTAATCAAAATTACACAGGTCAAAAACCAGACTGTAGTCTCCAATGTGCCTTCCTGATACATTTAATGGCCCTTGTGGGAAATGTACAACCACAGTATTAATAACGCTCAACAAACAGACTTTTCCAAGAAATGCAGAATTACAGCAGAATGAAGAAATAAATCCACAATAAAACAAAACAACATTCAGGAAACAGAATGTGGGCAAAAATAAGAAATGGTAATATATCAAGCTGCATAATTTCAAAGCAGAAATACATCTCTGGAAAATAGTGTACATTACAGGAAATTGTAGCACATCCTTTAGTACTATCTTTGTAGAATGTTGAAAATGCAAAATCTGGAAAATCACAAATACCCTGTTCTGTTCTCTGGCCTAGCTACACAAATCCATACTCCATAGTCTGCACGATCTTATTTCCATGATCAATATATGACTTATTACAAATATAAAGATTTATACTACTGTAGGACATTTTCCTAGGAAAATTCTTTTTAAGAATACTGAGAAGAATTACGTGAGCTGGACAAGCCAACTGGTAATGTACCTGAATATTCTTTAGGTTTTGGAAAGTTGGCAGCATTCAGCACCCCACTCCAGTTTCAGTTACAGTAAAGGTCTCTACAGTATATTTTAATCTAAAAATAAAAGTATTTGTTGAAGTGAAAGTTTTCTAAAAAGTGCTAAAAATAAATTGAAAGACCTCAGAATCCTCGCATTAATCTAAGGAAAGAAATCTGCATCCCATCTTTCTATTATTCTTACACACACACCCGATGGAGTAAAGTATACTTCACACAAGCAAGGGTCCAGGGAGAGAAAAAAAAATGCAAAAGAAACTTTATAAGCAGTAAAGATAATGGAAACTGACTTTAAGAGATGGAGACTCTTGCTTTGTTTTGCCTCTGGAAGAAATTAGAAGCTACAAGCCTCCAGAACTGTGGTACAGAAAAGTGATGTCTGTAGTAAACTTTGGAGTACTTTGGCTTTAAAAAAAGCTTCTCCCTTACTTGATAAGTTCACCAGAACATAGGTCTAATCCAGTCCTGATGTAATTCAATTAAAGTCCATGGAATAATTCATTTGTATATTTCTCTCCCTTGCTCCTTTCTCACTTTCTCCCTCCTGTCTACTCACCTAGACTCAGTTATCCCTCTAGATACAACACTCACAGTGCTACGAGCATCACTGCCCCCCAGAGAGTGTGTATGCATGCATTTAAGTATTTCCTTACCAATTAACAGATTCACATAACCCACTCTGCTTAAATTAAGACACTTGGCAAATAATGCCGGGGGCAAGGGGGTGGGGGGGTATGTGTGAATATCAGTATTGTGTTCTGCCAAATCCCTTTCTGAACTTTTCAAGTACATGATTTCAAATGCAACACACCAGTACTCTCCAACAAGCTCTTGACAGTAACTTTGACTGATCATATATGTATATAATTTCTAGTCTGAAAGTGCTTTGTAGTGCTGATCAAGATCTGCTACTATAACACAGACACTGTATCCAAGACAGTGTATTTGAAACACCTATGCAACTTCCAGGTGATGTGGAGAAATGCATCCCCATACAGATAATCTCTGTCAAGGTAAGAAGGAAAAGGGAAATGGAAGAAAGTGCTAGCAAGATGGTGCCACAAAATATAAATGGAAAACAGCAAAATTGATATGGTTAGAAAGGTAGTGCGAGAACTGGGATATAAAAAAACCCAAAGGACTAAAAGGTAAGAAGAAATACCCTACACATTAAAATAATTGGAAAGAAAATAAATTAGGCAATTTCTAACTCAATAGGAATGTCAGATGATACTGAGACCATTCAAGTGTTTGTCTTCCCGCTGCCTTCACTCTTCTCCAAGTCATTCAGTAGACATCTGTCCAGCAGCAAAGATGTTTAGCAGCCCTGACAAATGATGTAACTAAACCAGCAAGAGGAAATGTTAAGACATATTAAATTAAGTTAGGTATTGCCTGGGCCCAACAAAATTTGTCAAAGCAGACTTAGAAAAATGGCTCATGTATACCTGACATTGCTAGCATTTATCTTTGAGACCATAGAGGAAGACAATGCTTTTCTTTAAAAAGTAAGAAATGGAGGAATAGAGGAATAATAGGCCAGCTGGCATACCACTGAATTTCAGAGAGAAAAAAAAAAAAAAAGAAAAAAAGAAAAAAAAAAAGATAAAAAATTCTTTGTGAACATACAAAAGAGAACAAGGAATTGTATAACCACCAAGATCAATTTGTCAAGAAATTGTATAAAATTATATAAATCTACTCTTGCAAAAATAAACTTTGTGGACAAGTAACACGCAAGAGATGACAGCTGTCCTGCATGACATTTTCATAAGCAAGTAAGGGAAGCAAACATATTGATTCTGAATCTGATAGTACTAATATTTTCATTAATGATGATGGATCAGAGAGTAGACACAGTACAATTGTGGATTATCTTTGTACACACTGAAAGACAGAATTCAAAATGACCTTGACAGGAGAATTAAATATTGTGGGGAAAAAAAAAATATTTAACCCAAGAAAACCAAAAGCAAATTCTGACCATGTATAGGAATAATCAGTTGCACAATTATAGACAAACTCATTCTGGGGTTGTAAAGCAGTGAATGTCGTGTATAAAACATATGAAGTAATACATATATTGTTTATATAACTGATGCAACTCAAGGGTGTGGTATGAATTAATGCAATTAATATAATTTCAAAGAAGAAAGCAGAAGTATTTGCTGCTGTCTGCGTTATTTTGCAGAGTAATTGTTGTACTTTACTGTCTGCAATATTTTTTCTCTAATAAAATTGTGCCCCAAACCACAGAAAGTACACCATTTGAGACCTTAACATCACTGTGATATTCCTCTGTGCCTAAAAGTAGTTACAGATTCTATGCACAGACAGGTGATCATGGTTTCATTGAAGACCAAATAATCACTAAACACTTTTTTTTTCACATGGTAATTGTGTGCAAAACATTCCTTCCTCGCATATCTTTGAATTTCCTTCCTCAGACGCCTTTGAATTTCAATTTCTTGAGAAACCAAATGTTCTGCTATATAGGTGGATACTATTTGGCACATCCAACTGAAAGTAAATCAAGTGCAAATGAATAGTTCAGTAGATGAGCAAGTCTGACTTGATCAGACATGAATGTTGGAAAATGTCTTCTACATCTTGGCATGTGAAGTCTATAAACAAAGTTCAAAAGAAGAACTGAATGTTACACTGGGGAATATTTCATCTCTCAATCACACTTTTATTCAAGTATTTGTGTAAGTCACCATTTTTATTTTTATTTTTTCTAAGCAGCTTTGGAGATGGAATGCAAAATACATCATCAAATCTAGATCTTGGTTGTTTCCTCAGGTCTGGATTACCAAAGTCCCATCAGTTTATGTAAACTGGTAGACCATCCCAGTTCCTTCAGCAGCAGCTAGTTTCTTTTCTCATTTATTTATGTGTGGCTCTAGACAGACTCAAGCAAATGTAGCTATGCCAGGTCTAGATTCCACTCGACTGACCTCAGCCTCTTCCTTCCACATTTCCTTCAGTATAATAGATAACAAAACCTACTCCTCGTACTCTTTGGAGGTTATACCTCAGGTGCAATTCTAGTCTGTACCTAGTAATGGCCACAAGGACCTGAAAAGGATATTGAACACTGTCCTCCACAACTGAGACTCAGTGTACAGACTATTGCCTGTTCTGTTATGGATCTGAACTCTACAGCAAAGCTTACATTATTACTATTAATATTCTATTATTATTATTATTATAAAATATAAATTGACTATTATTGTATCCCTCACATGCTAGTTAACTACTCTAAATATGAAGCCTTTTTCTGTCAAAGGACTTTCCCATGCTATGCTGACCTTTGAGATGTTTTTCTCAAACAAGGTTTCATCAATATTTAGCCATTACAATTTTGGCTATATTAATTGGCTTCCAAGTACAGGAAAGAAAAGGAAGAAAAAACCCATGTTATGAAGCAGAAAAAATTCTGATTTCTTAATAAATTTCACCATCTTCTTTTTCTTGGGTATTTGTCTAACATTTGGTTTCAGTATCGCATACTTGATCTTTAGGATCGGAAGTTCCAGACTGGTTCTTCACTGATAAGTGAAAATCGTGGATGTCGTTGTTGTGAGTTTCACACATACTCCATTTTGGGAAAAAAAATGTTTCTCTTCTTCCCTTCATGGAAGAGAGAAGACCTGAACAATATTTTCCAAAGAGATATTTTAAATTTTCAGAGGAAGAAATTGCAGACAATTTTAAATTATCCAAAAAGGCAACACATGTATAAAGAAATTGTCCCATTTCAAAATAAAGCACTAAGAACAGTGTTTTGAATTAGTTTTGCAGGTAATAAATTTTTTCTCTCTGTATTTTTAATGTAAAGTTAAACCAGACACATTACTCACATGCCTATGCTAATTGTGTAAATATCGTTTATACTTTTTATGCTAGGAAAATTTTTCCTATAAAGAAATATATTTTTTGAGTTTGGTTGAATCTGCCTTGTTACATGTGGCAGGGGTGCAGAATTTTAGTTTAGTGGCTTAATTACATGCATGAATGGCCTAGTTCAAAGCTTATACTGAGCACTGGAATGAATTCAAGTGGCTTTGGAAAGTCACTAAGTAAACTGGATTTAGCAAACATTACTGTGTACTCCCTCGAAGAACAAGTGATCTACCATAGACTCTGAAGGAGATAGCGTTTAATCTCTTTAGAATAATCTCTGGTAAGAAAGATAAATTCAGAATCAATTTGGTTATGAGTGAGACTTCTCTGGAAAGAGCTTTCTCATGCTAATTGATTGGTGAATAATTTAGGGTAATTTTGTGGTACTTAAGTTTAGCAATAGCTTTTTATTATCCCTTTTGGATTTGGTGACTATCATTTTTACTTTTGAAAATACTGTTGTGAGAACAGTTTTCAAAATGTGGGCTATCAAAACAGTTTTAATTGCAAAGTCTTGAAAGCATTTCTAATTCTTCCAGGAAGACTACATGAATAACACATAACAGTCCAACATTTTATTTTGCCAGAGTTAAACAGAATTTGAGCCTCAAAAGTTCCAAATTCTGTCTAAATTTAGAAGTCGTATTTTTCATGAGTCCTATGTTTGGCAATGAAAATTTCATAGAATCATAGAATGGTTAGGGTTGGAAGGGACCTTAAAGATCATTGAGTTCCTGCCATGAGCAAGGACACCTCCCACTAGCGCAGGTTGCTCAAAGCCCCATCCAGCCCGGACTTGAACACTTCCAGGGGTGGGGCATCCACAGCTTCTTGGCAACCTGCTCCAATGCCTCATCACCCTCACACTAAAGAATTTCTTCCTGATATCTAATCTAAACCCTCAGCCCCACTCCACAAAGTTCTCCCCTACACCACATCTAAATGATTCTTAAGCACATTCAGAGATGGTGACTTAACCACCTCTCTGGGCAACCTATTCCGGTGTCTGACTACTCTTTCTGAGAAAAATATTTTCTTAATATCCAGTCTAAACCTACCCTGTTGCATCTTGAAGCCATTCCCTCTCGTTCTATCACTAATTGCCTGTGAGAAGAGACCAGCACCAACCTCTCTGCAATGTCCTTTCAAGTAGTTGTAGAGAGCGATGAGGTCTCCCCTGAGCCTTCTCTTACTCCAACTAAACAGTCCCAACTCCTTCAATCGTTCTTCGTAAGATTTATTCTCCAGGCCCTTCACTAGCTTCGTTACCCTCCCCTGCACTCACTCTGGCACCTCGATATCTCTCTTGTATTGAGGTGCCCAAAACTGGAAACAATATTCAAGGTGTGGCCTCAGCAGTGCTGAGTACAGGAGGACAATCACCTCTCCATTTCTGCTGGTCACACTATTTCTAATGCAAGCCAGGATGCCATTGGCTTTCCTGGCCATCTGGCTCATATTCAGCTGCCTGAATTAGACCCCCCAGCTCCTTTTCTACCAGACAGCTCTCCAACCACACTTCCCCAAGCCTGTAGCAATGCATGGGGTTGTTGTGGCTCAAGTGAAGGACCTAGCCCTTGGCCTTGTTGAAGGTCATACCATTAACGTTGGCCCATCGATCCGATCTATCTACACCTCTCTGTAAAGCCTCCCTACCCTCATGCAGATCAACGCTCCTGCTTAACTTGGTGTCATCTGCGAACTTACTGATGATAACTCTATGTCTTTATCAAGATCATCAATAAAGATGTTAAACAGAAATGGTCTCAACCCTGAGCCCTGAGGAACACCACTTGTGACTGGCCACCAGCTGGATTTAACTCCATTAACTCTTTGGGACCATCCAACCAGCTAGTGCTTGATCCAGCAGATCGTATGCTCAGTCAGCCGTGAGCAGCCAGATTTTCTACTTTATTTCTATGTTGGAAAAATAAATCTATCAGAGAAAATCAGCAGTGTAATCAGGTACATTTATCCTTTGGAAAAAAAATAGTGTAATTTAGCTCACTTTGTAGCAACTCTCTTGATTTTAATTATTTTAAAATCCTGCATATCAGAGAAATATAATGGTATTTGTTCAGGTCCTTCTTTTCATCCCTTTTAAAACTGAATATTTATCAATGATATGATACTTAGTAGCTTTATTTGGAGCCCTTAGTACAATTCCACAATTTCCTAGACCAGTTTTACCAGTATTCTATGATGGAAATCACAAAGTATGCATTGCCTTCTTCAGGTAGTAGATTCTACTATTTTAGACTCCTTCCCATTTTAAACACAATGATCCACACGGAAACAATCACGTGACCATGATGTTGTACATGCTTTGGTAGTTGAGCCAATAAGAGCTCAAAGTCAATTTGAGTACTATAATTAATTTTAGAGGGACAGGGATGTCCTATTTTTAATTGGAAAAACTGGGAAAGAAGTGTCTTTTCTTTTAAAATGTTGTCTCCAAGCTACAACATAAACAAATATAAATCAAAAGTCACAAAGTGATAGGAGAGCTTAATTAGAAATGAAAGTCCTCACTATAAGTGGTGCAACAGGTTCATCAAAGCACAAAGCAAGATTTCATGTGGAGTTTATAAGCTTTGTGTATTGCTTCTTGACATTAAACTTTTTGACTGAAAAAAGGCAAGATTCTAAAATAAAGTTCAAAGTAAATGATCTGACGTTCATCTTTCTTTTGATATGGTCCTGATGGTTTCATCAAAAGGCATGTTTTAAGACATACTAAAATAGCCAAAGCAACAATATTTGAAGGCCACATTATTTCGTAACGTCCATTTAATTTATTAAGCTCACAAATCAACATCATTTTATTGTAATAAAAAAAAAAAAAAGAAAAAGTAAATCAAATAACAGAAACAGTTGATTTTAGATTTGAGTATGTTTATTTTCTATGTTACACAAAATACTTGAAATCTCTGTGGCTTATTCACTTAAGAAAAGCCACCATCATTTACAACTAAAAAATAGGAATTGCTTTAAGATTTTTTTGCGAGAGAATGGTTTAACCTTTGGCTGATGGAAAACTGAACTTCTGTCTAAGCATAAAATTATTGTTGTTCTTTTTAACTGGAATAAAAGCAAAATAAAACAAGCTACACTAGCCTATTAAACACTTTGTAACATATGGACACTGCCCAAGAGACACAGCAAATCTACTGGTGTATTTCCAAGCTCTGATTCATACAAATTTGGACACAGTCAGATTTATTTCTGGCAGGAATAAGGCGCTTTATACAAGGGGAAAAAAGAAAAACCAGAACTGGGGGAAGGAGGAGGTTTAAGGAGATTATTTCTTAAAAGCAAAGTAACTACCAAGGGTATGCTCTGTGGATGTTTACATGTGTATGTTTCTGCTTAACTAAGCAATATCCCACTTTCATTATTAATAGAATTATACAGAAATGTGCTTATATAACTTGAAAATGGAACAACTTGTCTTTTAATGTTAGTTCTTGGGAGAAAAAATAACACGTACATACTTCTTCCCATTTATTTTCCTCCTTTTCAAATGCGTATTTGTTGAGTGATCCTGTTTCCTCCTGAGAAACTGAAGAAAAGACATCCTCGCAGAGAGGAGACAACAGTCAAGTTCCATCCTCTGCATGACTGTATCAGTTTTCAACCTGTGGCAATCAGCACTGCAGATAGATCACTTTTGGATAGGGTTAGTTTTGCAGAAGGAAAATCCATAGTACCAAAGGAAAATGCTTTCAAGAAGATGAAGAAGCAAACATTTCAAGAAAAGCATTTGATGAAAGGATATACTATCCCAGAACAATGATGAACACTTGAAAAGATCAAAGACTTTTCAACAGCATCCTTGTGGTCCAGCATGGCACCAAACAATAACTTAGCTACTCTTTTAAGGTCTGGAGTTAATTCAATCACAGCAAGTTCAGGGAATGTTGCATCTTGTTCAGTTGCTTTGTATCCTGTCCCTCGTTGTCATCAGACTCCCATGCACAGAATGAAACTTAACTGTTTTCTCCTCTCCATGAGAATGTTTTCCTCATTTTCTCCAGAAGAAACAGGATCCCTCAACACGTTGTGGCAAATCAGCAGTTTTATCCTGCTTTTGCTCCAAATAGATCTCTTTAAGTGTTACCAAGGAAGTAAATCACATAAGTTAAGTGATTCAGTGTTTCAGATATGTATAAAAGTGGTTTTCTCTACTCTGCCACACAATCTAGCCTTGTGACTTGTGGTGCCAGAATCAAAAGACATCTCTTGTCTCTGTCTTGCAATGACAGTAATGTAGACAAAAACAGAATGAAATTCCAGAAGTGGAGTTTAGACAGAGTCTGGGCACAGAAACTCAAGAGGCCAGTCCAAAAGTCCCTGCCCAGCTGGCAGGCACATGCAATTCTTCTGACTCTGGGTGCGTGAAGCTGCTTCATGTCCAGGAGCAAGTTTAGCTGGACTGACCAAGAATTTTTTCTTACAATGCAATTTTCTAGTAACCATTGACTTTTACGAAAATTAAACCTGTAAGGTCACATATGCAGTTTCTGTATGCTTCTCAGAAGCCGATGTTTGCTTTGTGGTTAACTGACACTGTATATCCCTAAAAATTTTCTCAGATCCCAGTCTTGCAAAGTGCTTGAAAAGAGTTAAGTACCTAACTCCAAGTGATAGAGGAGCCAATGGTGCTATGCTGGACATTGTTCTTACCAACAAGGAGACCTGCATGGACGAACAAGCAGATCCTGGACAAGTTCTACCAGAGAAAGGAAGCTTACAGCAAGTGGAAGCAAGGACAGGGAACCTGGGTGGAATACAGAGAAATTGTCTGAGCAGCCAGAGATCAGGTAAAGAAAGCTAAAAGCCCTGATAACATTAAATCTGTCCAGGGATGTCAAGAGCAACACACAAATCTTCTACAGTGACAGAAGAAAGGCGAGGGAAAGTGTGGGCCGTCTCCAGAAGGAAATTTGAGATACAGAGAAAGCTGAGGCACTCAACAACCGTTTTGCCTCAGTCTTCACTGGCAAGTGCTCTAGCTTCACTGCCCAAGTCACAGAAGGCAAAGACAAAGGGATTGGGAGTCTGAAGAACTACCCACTGTAGAAGATCAGGTTTGAGACAATCTGAGGAACCTGAAGGTACACAATTCCATGGGATCTGACGAGATGCATCGACAGGTCCTGAGTAAACTGGCAGAGGAAGCTGCTAAACCACTATCCATTATATTTGAGAAGTTGTGGCAGTACAGTGAAATTTCCAATGACTGGAAAATGTGAAATATAATCCCACTAAAAATAAAAAAAAATAAAAAAAAATAAAAAAAAAAAAAAGAGAAAAAAGAAAAAAAAAGAAAAGAAAAGAAAAAAAAAAAGGAAGACCTGGGGAACTAAAGGCAAGTNTATAGGCCAGTCAGTGTCATCTCTTTTCCCAGCAAGAACATGTTTCCTCCTGGAAACTATGTTAAGACACATGGAAAATAATGACATGATCAGTTACAGACAACATGGTGTCACTAAAAGCAAATCATGTCTGACAAATTCGATGTCTTTCTATGCTGGAGTTGCAGCATTGGTGGATAAGGGAAAAGCAATTAACATCACGTATCTGGACCTGTGCAAAGCATTTGACACTGTCTCACATGACACCCTTATCTCTAAATTGGAAATGCATAGGTTCAACAGATGTACCACTCGGTGAATAAGGAACTGGCTGAATGGTTGCACTCAAAGAGTTGCAGTCAACTGCTCGATGTCCAAATAGAATTCCTCAAGGGTCAGTACTAGGACCGACATTGTTTAATGTCTTTGTTGGTGACATGGACAATGAGAGTGCACTCTCAGAACGTTTCTTGATGACACCAAGCTGTATGGCATGGGATATGCTGGAGGGAAGGGATGCCATCCAGAGAAACCTGAACTGGTTTGAAAGGTGGGCCTCATGAAGCTCAACAAGGATAAGTGGAAGGTCCTGCAGCTGGGTCAGGGCAATCCCAAGCACAAATACAGGTCAGGGGGATAATGAGTTGAGAGCAGCCCTGAGGAGAAGAACTTGGAGGTGTTGGTGGATGAGAAACACAACATGAGCCGGAAATGTGTGCTGGCAGCCCAGAAAGCCAACCACATCCTGAGCTGCTTCAAAGAAGTGTGGCCAGCAAGTCAAGAAAGGTGATTCTGCCAAATGTAACAGAAAAAGTGTAACTATAGAAAGTACCAAAAACTTTGCACACAGATCTAAATTTGAGGCTGAAGCAAAGAGCAAAGGGAGGATGTAGACTTAATGTGAAATTCCTAATTAGAATTTGAGTGGCAGTCTTATATGGAGAATAATCTTCCTCATTTTAGGCCATTTCATTTGTTTATTCATTCAGGGCTTTCAAGATAAATCAAAAGATAATTTGGAATGTACAGCAAAAATCATGATGTCGTCTGTGGGTTTTTTCACATCCAGGCAATACTGTAGAAAAATAAAAGCTCTGGAGAAGGACAGAATATCTCATTTATGAGGGAAGAGAGTTAATGACACGTATTGTCCAGAGGGGTATGAAGTGAAAATTACTGGGTGTGTCCAGCTAATTCTTGTCCAGCAGGGAATCTGTTGCAGCCTCTGAGAATCACATATGGGCATCTGGGGTGTCTGTGAGAGGAGATATACACCTCGGAAAGCAAGGAAACACTCAGGGAAAGGGACAGCATTACATTCAGCAAAACTCTCTTTGGCTTCTTCCTGAGCATTTCTGGGCTGATCTACACATTTATTTCTATATAATGTTCTCAAGATGGAGTCCCATTAAAAGACTTCTGCTATGATAAATCCTTTAGGCATTGCATGCAGATGGAGGGCTACGTTTGTTTGTTTTGCAAGCAGAAGAATTTGAAATAAAAGTATATCCTAAATATGTTCATAATTAAATATATCCTTTAGCAATCTAGCTTATAGGAAATGGACATCCAAACTTTCCTATGAAAAGACTGGATCTTGAAGTCATTTTTCAATTTTACCTCAGCTGTTACTCATGTGACTACCTTTCAGGTTTGCCTGAAAGTGTTCTGTTTTCCCAATTTAGTCATGATCAAGGATGCCTACAATCGAACAAAACATACCAAAAATTAGAATTTAAATTAGATACAAAGACACTTAAAGTTCACACAGAAAGTGTTTTGTTTTTTTTTTTCTTTTTAGACTGTAAAGCAAAAAGCTCCACTGAAAATCATTTTATCTCACTTTCTGCAGGGTGATACCCAGAAACTCCATTTTGCGGAGCTACAGCAGGGAAAGTATGTGAAAGAGAGACATAAGAACATTATGTGAGACACGTGCATCTGAGGAAAAGTTGATGTAGTCCATTGCCTTGTTTGTTATGACCTCACAGAGGAGCTACAATGACCACATGAAAAAGGCAGCCCCGAAGGTAAATTCTTCCCCTCCTATCTGCACGATGAAATAATCATAAAACGATNTGCAATCATCTTCATGTCCCTCTGCTGGACTCATTCCAACAGGTCCATGTCCTTTCTCCGTTGAGGACTCCACAGCTGGACACAGGACTCCAAGTAAGGTCTCATGAGCGCAGAGCAGAGGGGGAGAATCACCTCCCGTGACCTGCTGCTCACACTTCTTTTGATGCAGCCCAGGATGCGGTTGACCTTCTGGGCTGCCAGCGCGCACTGCCGGCTCATGTTGAGCTTCTCATCCATAAGCACTCCCAAGTCTTTTTCCTCAGGGCTGCTCTCCAGCCATTCTCTGCCCAACCTTTATTTGTACATGGGATTGCCATGTCCCAGGAGCTGCATGAGGCAATTCAACGTTGAAAAATATAAAAAAAATTACATTCCCCCCCATTGCATTAGAGAGGCTTGTCACTTTGAACCAACATGCATTTTTTCATGGAAGCTGTAAAAAGTCATATATGCCATTTCGGTGTCATGAATGTTTTTTCTGTAGTAAGCCCAAAGAAAAACCACTATCTGTATTTTATTGCCCCTTCCTTTAACTAGATGACCATGACAACAAAGAATCGTATCAATAGTAACCACCAGTCTACCCTTTTATTCTCCCATCTTTGGCAAGGTTTTGCCAAAAACTGATTCCCAACCTTTGTTCTAAGGAAGCTCATTGAAAAAAGGTTTGTCAAAAATATAGTAAAAACAAAAAATTAAAACAGTTTCAAATACTACATGTTGTCTTCACTGCAGCTTGCATTCTCCTCCCTTTCAGAGGAGATAAGAGTCCTTCAGAACAAAGCTCAACAACTATATGGGCAGAAGTTTTCTACAGTTGCTACAGTTACAGTTTATTGTGTACCATAGCTATGTAGATGAGCACTGTACACTTATCTGGGAAGCACATGTCTATCTTTCTGTAAAGTTTCACTTTCAAGTAGAATAACTGAAAATTCCTGAACAGCTCGGGCTGATAAACTTGTGAAGCTGTATAAAATCTAGTTGATCTTCACACATTTCCAGCTCAGAAATACTATAATCCTTCAGAGGAGCTGCAGAATCTCAAGTTCTGATTATTTAGCCTCCTGTTTGTTTCTCAAGGTATGGCTTGTCCGGTCTTCAGCTGAAGACAAAGATCCTAGAATGATGTCCTGTGTTATCTCCAGTGTCTCATCTATTTTTCTCGACATCATGGTTTGGTGTTTCTTTTTTCCTTTCAGTCATTTCACTTTTCTTTTTTCTTCTTGCAAAGCGATTTAGTCCTCTGATATCTTACCGAGCGCTGTATTTATGCTGTGCACTTAGTTTTACTGCACCTCTGAGAGACATCTTTTTCTTTATTAGACTTTTAAAAAGTAGTTTCCCCCTGAACAGTAAGTAAAATGTCTTTTTTTTCTTTCATGTCCTATTTATTTTGGAACCCTCTGTCTTGCAATAGCCTTTGCTTTCTGTGTCTCTAACAAAACTTGTGCTAAAAATCTGGCACCTCCAAAACAAACACTACCTTGTCTCTAACTGTTGCTTCTTTGCCTCTTCTCCATCTGCAATAATAGCTGTTTTTTGTGAATTCTTTTGTATTAGTTTTGAAATTTTCTCTTAAATTCAGAACTCATTTCACAGTCTCAGCCAGGCTGCATCCTCTTTCTAACATGCATACCTAGGCCTTCTGGGTTACATTACTTGCATTTATATTGATAGTGGTCACTTTGGTTTCTTTTAAGAGAGAAATTCACATCCTTTTGAAGATAATTTTTTACAATGATACATCTTTCTTCTTGCAGAAAAGTTCCAGTTACATTTTATATATATACAGATTAATTCAATCAGTTGTTTAACAGCAATGTTTTAAGTACTGTGTTCTCTCTATTATTTAACTGCTTCTTGGGTCGACAGAATGAAAAAGTCAAAATTTGGCAAAGACCTTTAAAGTGAACTTTAGAGATTTATATTATATTATTTGTATAAAATTGGCTTGCTTTGCAACAGGGGCACATTGCTGCCTTGTATTCAGTTTCGTGTTCAACAGGACACCCAGACCTTTTTCTGCAAAGCTGCTGTCAAGCTGGTTGGCTTCTAGTATACATTGGTGCCTGGGGTTGTTTGTCCCCACGTGCAGGACTTTCTGCTTCTCCTTGTTGAATTTCATGAAGGTCCTGTCAGCCCATTTCTCCAGCCTGTCAAAGTCCTCCTGAAAAGAGATTGTAGAGAAGTGGGTGTTGGCCTCTTTTCCCCAGTGAATTGGTCCAAGCCCCGTTTCAAGAACAGTATGTTTTAAAATAGCTTCAGCAGCTTTTGCACATCAAGGTTTCTAGCAACCATTTTTAAGCTTTTAGTAAATATATGACATCTCTACACATGATCTGACTAGAGCTGAGACAAGCAGACGAATAACCATCATTGTCTGAAAGTATTTTTTTCCTTCTTATGACACATAAAACATTCATAAGATCATAGAGAAAAAGTTGCATTACAGTCCTGAGATTTATGATGAGTTGCTCAATTTAGACAATGAAGGAATATTATCCCATAAACATTACATTTAATCAACTGCTTGACTGAATTATTGTTTCCAGAAATGTGCTGGTCAATTATGGTCTTTTCTACCGATTCTAAGGCTGCTGGATTCATTTTGACAGCATGTAGAGTCTGTGTCCTGTTAAAATACTTTCCAGCAGTTAAAATATGTTTGTGTGACACAATAGTCTGTGTTTGTATTTTAACTTTCCGTAATTATACGGTTTCCATGCACACAAATGAAATAATAGCTACCCTATAAAAACCGTAGATGAACTATCCACAATACACTCATGAATGAAATAAATTTTTCCTAACAAAACAATGCAATTTATATCAAGACAATAGGTGGAGTTAAAAATAAATCAGAGCTGTAAGAAAATAGCAAAAGCAAATTTAGTTCCTCAGTAAGTGTTTTTGCAACATATCCTGTTTCTATATAAGTCTAGATAAAGATCATAATTAAACACTTCTGCTAATGCTGAGGTAAAAAGCTAAGGTTTATTGATGGACTTGCCGTTGCTGGTTACCTCTCCTATCTGTAACCATAACACCAGCACCTTATTATCCCTGGGTAAAATAGTTCACATCTGAACTGAACAGTTCCCTGGAAATTGTTGCCTAATTTGCACATGAACATCTTTGTCAGGAAACTATCTAACTGATTCATTACAGAGGGAATCCCAAGTGTAAATTAACACCTCTTCAGCGTGGACTATGTAATGATGAAGGAAGCGTAGATATGCCTTTTGTGGCATGTAGAGCAAATTATTGTTCGTCAACTTCGAATTTTATAGGGATAATTCAAGGCTACATGTTCCTATGTAGAAGTATTTTTGTAAAGCTGGATTATTTTCAACTCTGTCTAGTTTGAATTCAGATGAATGTCAGCCACTCCCTACACAAGCGTCGTCTAAGTTTCTACTCCAGAGCTTCCCACTGATCCCCACTAAATGCCTGTAGGTGGTGGTAACAAATAATGAGTTAAAACCAAAAAATTTGTTTACATTTACGATTCAACCTGAAGTATTGCAAAATCATACCAAAAATATGACTTTTGTAATGTATTAAATTGGATTCCACTTGAACTCTCTTCAGATTCTGGGTTTCCAGAGTCTTGGTTGATGGCCGTATTTTATAAAAGTTGCTCACTCCTCTCTTACACCATTCCACATGTAACTCATGGTTTTGCCACTTATTCAGATGGGAGGGGTGGAGTTAGAATTTGCCTTAGGAAGAAAATTAATATTTTGTACTGGAAATAGAATAATGTAAAAATTGTCATTAATGTGTGCATTGAGTGTATAAGTCAAATAGGTTGTCAAAACTTCATAGATTGCTAAAACTTCATTCTCAGCTAAAATTTAGACATTTTTACAGTTTGATAAAACAGCAGCAATTTATTATATTTCAAAAATAATTTATCATTAACAAATCTTCTGCCCTTGACAGAAAACTGGCAAACAGTACTTTACATAACATACTTAAGAAATCTGTGCACAGGATCCAGAGAATAAAAACAATATTGCCTATAAAATCTAGTATTAAATAATTAAAAAAAAAAACTGCTATTAATCGTAAATTACAGTGTGGGGTGATTAAAAACAAATGGGTTAGAAGGAGTAATTCTTTAAATGGAGACATCAAGTCTGTGTTTGAATCTGTAATGTTTACTATAAGTGTCAGGAATCCATCACATATTTGCTATGAGGTTGTACAGTTGACTTCTTTTGAATATTTATACCAAAATGTTTAGTTAACCATTAAACATAAGAAATAACTCTGTCCCATGTCTCTTCCCAAAATCCCAGTTTGTGACTATACCCTGGGTCACTACAGTACACTGTCTTCTAGATTTCTATTGAATGCTATTTTTATTGGAAGATTCAAACCCACATACATTCATATGTCCTTTTTCTCTTTACAATTTTACAAATACATATTGTGGGATACTTCAAGGGCTGAAGAGATCATGCTGGCTCCAGGGACCTCTCAGAGGATAAAACCCTTGTAAAGGAGCTGTGGAAAGCAAAGGAGGGACTGCCTCTACCGCCACATGACAGCTTTGTGACCAGGCTGCCCTGCTAGGCACAAGTTGCTGAAGATGCTTGACCATTTTCCAGCTCCACATTTGGCTGTAAGGTGTTGGACTAGTGCATATTCCTCATGCTATGGTTAAAACCTCCCTGTTAGAACATTCCTCCCATACATTCCAGGGTAATAGAACATTCCTCCCATACTTTCACATTCAGAACCCTGAATGTTCATAGAGCTACCTGGATGTCTGGAAGGCATCTGTGGCTTGTGTATTAGGGGTCAGTGTCAGGGTTTTGGTAGAGGGGAGCTTGCAGGGTGGCTTCTGTGAGAAGAGACCAGGGTTGCCCCATGCTGGACTTGGGCAGCCCTAATAGAACCACCACAGGACACAAAAGAGGCCATCAGCCAAGCTGGTGGTGCCTCAGGGAAAACATATTTAAGAAAAGGCAAAATGCCAGAAAGAAAGGAGGAGAAAACATGGAAAGAGGGAGCAAATAAGGAGAGGAGGAGGGAATCACAGGGACACAACAGAGGCAACACCGAGGCAAGAGGAGGAGGACGTGCTTCTTGGCAGAGCAGATGTTCCCAAAGGACCCACGTCAGAAAGTGGGAAATGAGCTAGAAGGAAGGAAAGGCAATGAGAAACGTCTGTGTCCTGACTGCACCCCCCACTCAGCACCATTTTATGCCTGGCTGAAGGCACTGAATACAACCTGCTGTCATAGCAAGGTGAGGAGAAGCTGAGCCTGGAAAGGAGGAGGAGTGTGTTTTGCCTAGGTGTTTTAAAGTTTGTATCTCCTTTTTGTTTGTTTTCCAATACCTAATCAGTAATTAAATATTTCTATTAATTGGCAATAAATTAAGTTAATTTCCCCAAGTTGAATCTCTTTTGTCAATGACAGTAACCAGTAATTGATTTTCCTGTCTTTATTTCAATCTACAAGATTTCTTGTTCCTGTCCTTCCTATTCTCTCCCCCATACAAATGCAAGAGGGGCAACTGGGCAACTGAATGGCTGGGTGCTTGGTTGCCAGCTTGGTCCAATCCACCACAGGTTTTTAACTAACCAGGGACTGCTAAAGAACAAGCAGGACAATAAAAAATGCCCGCTCAGAGGACTGGAAGTGATTTATGGGAACTTCACCCAGCGCTATCAAAGCCACAACCCTGGTATTAATGGCTAGGCTATACAGAAGGGGTGAATTGAAAAGGCAACATGACTGTATGCTTTCCTGGGAATCAAGCAAGTCACATGCACTGAAAGGGATCAGATTCATAAATTTGCAGGTTTTAAATTGGAGAAAGATGAGCATAGGCAGGAGAGATGGTAAAGCTCCATGGGGAGTTTGTAGAGCAAGAATCCAGAGATATCTGTGGGAAACAGAATACTAATCTTCCTTCCCACAACCATCCAGCCATAAGACAGATAAAAAGAGCGTAACACTTCTCCTATGAGCTGGAACAAAATGAACTATTAGATTTTCTTCATTCTCTAACAGAACCAGGAAAGCCAGCCAGCTGTGCAAAAGATCAAACATCACACTGCCTAATAGGGTAAGATTGCACCGCTTTCTCCCTCCTTGAAGAAGTCAGTCCTAAAACACACAGTTATGTCTGTAGGAGGAGCAGGTAGTACTAGGAACAGCCAATGGACTTAGCTCCAAACAAGCTTGATCTTGACACAAAGGCAGCATGGCTGTGTAATTTGGGACTAGCAAAAGTCTGAATTGTCTGGTTATTTTTCTGTTTCATTCAGCAGCCAAAACTCCCAAGTCAAACAGCCAATTAATATCCAAAAAAAAACCTCTACAGCTCACGGGCAGTGATTTCCATACATATAGGATGCATCAAGTTCACTTGTCATGTGATACTATCATAGCCTGAGTACTTACAGTCATTCTAGCAGGCTCTAGATTCTTTATGCATGCTACAAATTAATTTTATGACATGCACATATATACTGTGATGCCTTGAACTCATTGTTCCTGGTTTAAAGCTGATATATCCTCACATTGCACATCTGACTTGATCAGGACATGTCAAATCTATATAAACTAGCACAAATTCTCGGAAGTATAGATCTAGATGGGCTTACTTGGCATGAGCTTCACAGTATACATATTTCAGTCAAAATTGTTCAAACAGGCAGCCTTACAGGGAAGCTTCAGATGTTGGAGGAGCAGATCAAATTATCAGCTCTGCTGCTTCTGGGATAAACACTGTTATTGGTATCCAGGTCTGTGTTGTGCCCAGGTCACACAGAACTAAATCGTATAATAAACACTGTGAGACAACGCCTTTAAAATTTTTAGAATAGAGAGACCTGTGTTTGAACTGTGGATTCTGTGTCTTCTTTATGCTGTAAGCTCCCCAGGACTCCTGCTTACAACAACATTTTATACTGGGCTGAGTGCCCTATCCTTGGTCTTATTTGGAAGTTCAGAGGTTTCTGCTTTGGGAAAACATAGGTCTGAATGACAGATGGTTGCTATGGATATATTTGGGCATCCTCTCATCACTTGAGAGTAGTAATACTTTTCCCTTTACTAATCATATTTTGCTATCCAAATGTAGTTCTAATGCAAGAGCTTCAAATATCAGAAGAAATCTGAGGGCATTAGCTCTCTCTGGTAAAACAATGAGGGCACTAGATGTCTTTAGCAATAATTTCAGTCTCCAGTCTACACATCTACTTTTCATGTAAATGCCAATTTTTGTAAGAGTCACAATGAATTGGACATATTCAAGGCCCTAAACAAGGTGCCTTGCAGAGGGATCTAGATAGATTCAAGCACTGAGCTATGATTAATAGGATGAAATTTAACAAGTCCAAATGCAGGATTCTGCCTGTGACAGAGTAACAGCAGGCACAGGGGAGGAGTGGCTGGAGAGTAGCCTTGTAGAAAGGGATCTGGGGGTGCTTGTCAACATCAGGCTCAATAGGAGTCAGCGCTGGGCCTTGGCAGCCAAGAAGGCAAACTGCATCCTGGGGTGCATCAAACACCTTGCAACCAGCCAGTCAAAAGAGGTGACCTTCCTGTTGTACTGTGTTGGTGTGGCCTCACCTTGAGTACTGTGTGCAGTTCTGGGACCCACAGTTTCAGAAGGATGTGAAGGTCCTTGAATGTGTCCAGCGGAGGGCAACAAAGCTGGTGAAAGAGCTGGAAGGCGTGTCCTGTGAAGAGTGACTAAGGATTTTGGGCTTGTTTAGTTTGGAGAAAATAAGGTTGAGGGGTCATCTCATTGCCCTCCACAGTTTCCTGAGGAAGGGAAGTAGCCACATTTTTTTCTCTCCCCACATTTAAAGTGCATATAAAGAGGCTGACTCATTCTTTATCAAGAAAGCAAGCAGGGTTATTTGCACTAAAATCTGCAAAAAGTTTCCTGAAATTGCTTCACCATGTAACAAAAGAATTGATTCATGTTAAGCGCGTTTCCTCATAATTTATACCCCCCTCCTTATTTTACTAATAATGTCTTCTAACTAATACTATAAAGTTAAAACCATGGAATGCCAGTAAAGAGGAGCTGAGAGAAGTTGAGAAGTATTAATGTTAGTGTAGTTTAATAGATCTACTCAGTCCTAGAATACTCAGAAAGCAACAATCAGTTTGAAGTAGTTTTAATCTAAAATTTTAGAGATTTAGGGCTGATATTCTTTTTTTGAGATATTTTGCCTTTCTGTACAGTCTGCATTCTAAACTCCTCACAGTTAAGAAGCAAAAGATTTTCAAAATACAACAGTATTCAGAACCCAAAATTTCAAATTTGAACACACAAAAGTGCAAAAGTCAAGTTTTATTAGACCTCTGCTGTAGGTCACTCTTTGTGATGAATTGTGCCTGGACTTGGAATATAAAGGCCTCCAGACTTTCGACCTCCAAATTCATGCCTCCAGTGCAGTTGAGGTTAGCGATGAACCTGTTCATGGATGCTTCTCTCCCCACCTTCTCTTATAGCTAAGTGTATTTCCAGTAGGGAATGCCAAAAGCACCAGCAAATTTTAGAGATGTGTTTTGTCTGAGATTACTTCCTGTGCAAAGTCCAGGAGCACCCTCTGACTGGCTGACCAGTTAACTGAGATACACAGGTATCTATTACTTCCATTAAGAAGATTAGACATTCCAGACTGGCAGCTCTGTGTATTTTGCCAGACCAAATGCCATCCTCTGTTAAGCTCTTCCTTAGAGAGAAAAATCTGGCCACTTACAGTTAGTATGAGCCAAGCAATCAGCATGCCAGGTCTGCAGCTGAAAATCTGGAATTATCTTATAACAGCAGTAGGAATATTTAGGGATGAGTGATTGTAAGAAAGGACTCATGGGACTGGCAGCATTCAGCAGGACTTTGGCCAAACTAAACACCAAGCAGAAAATGCTCTTCAGCCACTGCAGCATAATCCCAGACCCCCTCCTGCCTCCACATAACTAACAAACTTAGTTTAAGACCTAAGAAAATAAATGTGCAGACGAAACAAAGCTTTACTCCAATTCACAGGGATTTTTTTTCATTCCAGGTGGAGTGTAGAAAATAGTAACAAGCAGTAGCTTCATGAAAGGCTCCAAGAAAAGAGACATTGGTAATCAGCAACTTGAGAAAGGGACTGAAGATAGTCTCTGGTTCCGGCGAGACCTCTGCCTGTGAGTCGTTCAATGAGCTTGCAAGCTGTTGATGCTGTATTTCTATACAGTAGCTTTCAGTCTGGGGTCCGTAAAGCGCCACGAGCCCACAGGCTTTTGCTGGAAATGCAAAGGTAGCAAAACAAATCTCAAGAAGAAGAAATTTTACATGTTACCATCTACAGTTTCACTGTAAAAAAAATTAAGCTCTGCTAACAAAAAAAATCCAAAACACCAAAAACCCAATGAAAACTGCTGCTCTGCAGTATCTGGTCTGGCCATCTTCTGTAGACACAAGAGCAATATAAAGAGGATAGAGTAAACATATAACTTAGCTGGCTGTTTCATAGTCTGGAAAAGTAAAGTGCTGCTATTGCCTAAGAAATACAGCCAAAAAAAGATAGGCAAAAATGGTTGGTCACTTCAGAGAGAAGCGTGGGAGCAGGTCTTCAGGGTTTCACTGTACTCACAGCTGCTATTTGTAAAAGAAAATACAGCTATAGCCTTATCTGGGTTTTTACTGCCCTTTTCACACAACTCAAAGGTTAAAAAAATTTTCTTTGAAGAGCAGATCTTCCAGTTTCTGCCATTCATGCCATGGAGACCTCTAACTTAGACTACTAGGACAGCAATTCTGAATATACTAAATTGTAGGTATAATTGAGATGTAAAGCTAATGTGCAATTCAGGATGTCATTTACTACATGGTACCTCTTTCAAATAGTGCACAGCATAAGCAACCTTTGACATGCATTGGCTCTTTAAAGGTTAAAAGATACTACTTCAGACATCAACTTTGCCATATAATTCCACAGAAATGTTGAGTGAATGATTTTCCCCATTGCCATACTGGCACAGGTGTGATCAGAGACAGGTGCGGTGATAGATCCATGAGCAAAGGAAGGGTGTGGTAGAGTGCTTTGCATGAGACTACCTGACATTTAGAGATTTTTTTTTTTTCTTTCAGACTAAAATTATTCTAATTTTCTAACCTTTAGGACATGGTGTTGGCCTGAGCTGAAAAAGATTCTGTTAATCATAGCTTTAATTTAGCTAATAATAGATACATGACTGAGATTTGTGTTAATTACTGCCCTATTTAAGTCCTTTATTTAAAAACAGATTTCTGAGTCTTTGAGGAGATCAATAGTCTGCAGTAATTGGCATTATTTGGACAGAAGCCGTGGATGTTGATTACTGTATTGAGAAAACAACAGCATTTCTCTGTCAGGAAACTGTCGAATAACGAGATCACTGCCTTCCTTAGCACAAGGTTTACAAATTAATATATGTACTTATTTTGAACCTAACATGCTTGCCCTTCCCTTTGCTCTCCTCCATATGTAAGAGTACTCAGCAAATACTAAGTAAAATTTAAGTCCTTAGCTACCAGAAAGTAGGATTAATTACTGGCATTACCTTCATAAAGGAAAAGTTTAATATTTTACAGATTGGATATACTGGGGCAGTAATCAAATACTCAACACTGTGAAGGAGACTCCCTAAAATAGTTACAAGAACAGTATAGTTAATAGAACAGAATAGTTAATAGAACAAGAAATTCTCGGCTTTTCCTAGGTCATTTTCCTGGATCATGACAGGTAAATGGGAGAGTGAACTCTTAAACCAAGGAATGTATCTACAACGACACCCAACTTTTGTATATACTGCAGCCTAAATGTGTCTTCAGTACTGACCAAGGAGCCTTTATCCTGAAGTTGAGAATCTAAAATGGTGAGATATTTGTGCTGGCCAGTAGGAAGTAGTATAGGACATTGTGCTAATCACCGAAAGAAAATCAAAGGTTAAGCTTAACAGTTAAGCAAGTAACCAGAACTTCACATGAGCAGCTATGTCCTACTTGATACCTTCTGTGGCAAACATGAGATTAAACATCTGAACTTCAGTGAAAAAAGATTTTTTTCTCACTTTGTTTTACAGTTGTAACAGATGAAAGAAATTAGTTGCCAGAGCCAATCTGACATGCAGTTGCTCATCAAGCCACAGGCAACATCAGGCCTTAAATACCTGCCATTCAACCAAAGTTACAGTCAAAGAGTTAGACATAAACTCTGATTTCACAAACAGATGGTGGTAGCTATTAACCCCTTTCATAGCCTGCAGCTTGCTGGTCAGGAAAGCACCAGGGAGGGAGAAACCCAGGGTCCAATCCTTCTTTCAAACAAAAAAAAAAAAACTCATTCCCTTAAGCATGCTCGAGACCTAAAGCCATGGTGCAAAAAGGATAAAAATGTCTCTCGCTTTATCCACTGAATGCAGGAGGCTCTGTGTTATTAGCTGAATATCATCTGGACCTGTGGGATGGAGAAAATGAGGTGAAATAAAATTACTCTATAAGCCGATTGATAAGAGATGACCTTACACTTCTAGCCCATGAATGTTTCATATAAAACACTCCAATAACATTTTGAAAACTGCCATTAAGCAAACATTCAAATCAAATGTAGGACTACTCTTAGACGAAATAATTTTAAAGGTGGAATCTACAAAGAAAACACAGAGTAAAACATTTCAAGCAAATTGAAATATTTGTTGTTGTTTTTTGTTCTGGCAGTGGACCAGGATATTAATTATTATGATAAGGTTTCATTTAGTCTGCATAAAAGGAATGCACGGTGTGTGGGATGTTTCCCACCTCCTGTAGACGTGCGTAATGGACTTTGTGAATCACTGCATAGTCTTCCTATGGGAAATGAAACAGAGTACAGTTTCTCTTTTTGCCAGTTAAATTTTTTGAACATAGGATGACCGCATGTCTTTCTTCATGTGACACTTTTCTTTGCAATGAAATAGCAGCTGACCAGCTTCCTCCCTCCCTCTTTTGTTTGCTGCTTTTGGCTTATAGAACATGGCCAGGGAAGAGCCAGATGACTACCAGCTTTGATACTTTCATCTCTACCAGCCTCATGGCTGATTCCTACAGCTTCTGACACTGCTCAATTTCAACAGGGGGACAAGCTGGACACTCCCAAATCCTTTCAATTGCTGCTCGCTCACATCAGCCAAATGGATGTGGAATTTAACGCTATGGAAGCCAAGGGTAAGGCTTAGGCCAAGCGGCATAAGGCTAGTTTGTGTTCTAGAGATGAGATCTGTGCACATTTAGGATCCGTTTTTGTAGATGAAACTCACACTCCTGACACTGTAGACAGTAAGGTGCAGGTGTTTGGAGAGTTCCCAGGCCAAAACAGATTTATTCTCCAAAGACAGGCAGAGAGATTTACTGGCCTCCTAGTTTCCTTTGGCTGACTTCACCTAATAGCAGGGTTTGGTCCCTTGGAGCACACTTCTGTGGAGATTTGTGTGATGATGTGTATGTATTTCTTAAAAAAAACAACAAAGCAACAAAAAAACATCCCTGGGCAAAACAGTTTATCCTGTAGATTCTTATCGTCCAAGCTAAATGTTAGAGGGTTTACAAACAGCTAATGCCTCCAAGAGCCCCAGGGACAGTGAGCCCTATTTTCCTAGGAAGCCATGGTTTGGAGAAGACAGTACATTCCAAGGTGTCTAGTATGCACGAAGCTCACTTCTGCCATTGGGGTAATTAGTAAAGGGTCTCTTGGCAGAACTTAATAGCTCTGATAGCTCTACTTCTCTGACAGTGGACTCACAACTTGTTAGTTGAGGATAGGCCAAGATAAAGAAAGAGAGAGGGTTCTGTATGATCCTATTTCACTGAGAAAACAGGCTTTTTGTATACTCTGTCACACACAGATACATTGATCAAGCCCAGACTGAGACAGATTACTTTTTTCTGTCAACGAAGACACTTCTTTCTCCCAAAAATTCTACTCCCAGTGAGTATCATGTAAGCAGAAAATCCAACAGGCAGCTAAAGAGCTTTTCTGTTGATAGTCTCAGCAAATCTGGTATATTCATACATGGTTTGGTTCTAACTGATTTCTATTAATAAAAAAAGGAATGATTGTAAAAGTCCCAACCAGTTAGAGTTTGGGATTGATTGCACTTGGATTTTGAAAAGAAATGAGTGATGCAAAGTGTAAAACTAGATCTGTTTTACCAATCCATACAGTTGTTCATGCTTGTGTGATGTATCTCAAGTATATACTAACAGTCAGGATTTTACCTATGCATATTTAGTTGTATTCTGTGCCAGCTAAAAAGAACATTATGGTAGCACTTTACACATGCTGATAAATTTTATCTTATTACGTAAGCATTATTCTTTATAAATTCTTTGTAAAAGTAGACATAGGTATGTGTTTCTTTCACAGTCCCAGTGTATTTCTCCAATAATTTCACCCTGATTACTATTCATTTACTTGCTCTTAACACCATGCATGTAATGGACTCCTTCAGGTAGCGTGTAAATCCACACTTGAAACTATCATTAAGGAACACTTCTGGTGTAATACCTACACAAAATCTAGACAACTCTCTTAATCTCACAATTCACTTTGCTACTCAGCACTCTCAAGTTTTGCCCACATTTTTCATGAGTAAAACTACTCAACCAGATTTATTAGAAAACCAAATTATTTTCCACCCACATGATGTGAAGGGAAAAAGATATAAAAAAAGATATAAAATGTCAAAGATTTCAGGAGTATTACTGACTCAGTTCTGATATATTTTAATTTTTTTTTCGTTTCTTTTTCCTTCTACTTTGGACTGGTTTATCATTTATTTGTGCCAGACATAAATCCTAGGAAGACATATTGGTGGATCATAACCCTTCCACCCCAAGGCAAGATTCCTATTCATAATACATCTTTCATAACTTGCTGTGATCTTCCCGCCTGAATAACAGACTGAAAAACCCGTGACTGCGGGATATTATAAAGATATTTTCTGTCCAAGAAGCTTGTCAAAGAGCAGTCTAAAAAGATAAGACACATAAATTTTATCTCCTAAGACAACATACTAATTCAAATAGATATCAATCAGTGCTAAGCTGACCTCCAATAAAATGTATCCATTTAAAAAATTATTTGTTTCAAGTAAAACTTTTGAAGTAAAGTGTTGGAAAGTTTTTGAAAAGTTCCTGCTTCATATATCATCCTAATAGCTTTCTTTTTTTTTTCCTTAGTTGTCTGTAAATATTAATGCTGAAATATCAACATTTTCCAAGGGTGAGAAATTTCAGGTTCCAATCTTGCAATAACAAAAAATTGCTTATTATGTCCCATTCTCTTCCAAAAACTGTTGCTTCCCCATCTCACCAGTCCCTGTGTCATCAAGTACATAGAGTTGGATAAGATAATATGCACATCATAGTCTGCTAAAAACTCAGTGAGAGAAACAAAATATTTAAAACTATATGTGCATGCCTAATTGCTTTATAGATGAGAGCTGTTAAGACAAAAAGATCTGAACCATTTGTAAACTTCTTAGGGCAAGGACATCTTTTTGCTTAGCAAAGCACTGCAACCTTTAGAGCAATACTAGAAGTGACAATCATATGTACACACTCTCCAAAAAGTGTTTTTGGGTTTGGTACCTAATACAGAAGAAAAAGAAAATAAGAAAAAAAAAAAAAAAAAAAGACAGATAAGAGTTGGCTGACTTTAATGGTTTTCTGGGAGATTAGGAGAGTCCGCTTTTAAATCCCATGGAAAGTAGCTTTGTAAATCAAAGATTTTTGTAGTGAGCTTTCTGGTTTGTTTCCTTGGATTTTTAACATATGTCTTTAATATAAATCTGTAATGGTAAACTAAACTAGCAACTGATATGTTTTCTTTCTACTAAATCTTTTTAACAAATTTAGACAGCTTTAAAATCATGTGGTATTAAAAGTAAAACCTGATGGTATTTTTTTTTTGTTTGTTTGTTTTGCTATGTCTCTATTATTTGCTGGGTAAAATTCACAGTGAGTGCAGGAAGATCAGGATTGATATCTGAGATGGTATTTTGAAAATAAAATAAAGCAATTTATTCACAGACATACACACAAAAGCATATGTATATACAAATATACATACGTATTTATGCAACTATATAGCCCAAAATTTTTTAAAAAAATATTATAAATTTCTTCTTTATAGATGCACTGTGTCCACATGAAAGGGTTAAAAAATGGTACTTTTGTACATAGCTTGCAATGTGTGTTGAGTGTATCGTAGCTATACATAACATCTGCCCAAGCCTTTGCAGATGTTACTTAACTTTGCCAAGGAGTTTCAACACTCTGGGTGAGGTCTTGAACTCAGGTTTGGCTGATCCAATGTAATCTACAACATTTCTTCCCCCATGTAGAAAGGAAACTAAATGAGTTATAATTGCTATGGTCAGCTGATTCCTCCATATATCCATTTCTTGTGTTACCCATGACAAAAAGCTATCCTCTGAAGACCAAAGAAGGGCTCAAGAAAAGTTTTTCCAAAGGAATCATGAGTAAACAGAGCTAAGTATCAGCACATAATACCAGTTTAGTTCCACACAGGATAGATATATTAAAAGGACTGAGGTTTGCACAAAGAAAATGTAATTTTTTTTTATCTTAACCGTTTTACTAAAATC
Source organism: Thinocorus orbignyianus (assembly GCA_013400375.1). NCBI lineage: Eukaryota > Metazoa > Chordata > Aves > Ciconiiformes > Thinocoridae > Thinocorus > Thinocorus orbignyianus. Next base: position 567,029 of record VXBW01000253.1, read on the forward strand.
TATTCCTTGATGAAGACCTGATTCAGTGCCTTGCAAACACAGATGCCTGTAGAAAAATCACTAGTCCTTTAAATAATCATTAGAACTTCTTATTACCCTCATTTTTTCCTGTTACACTTTGCAATCTGATATAATAAAAGAGAATTTGAGAGAATTCAAATATCTAAATAAAATATATAGTCTAGTCAAAGAAGAGTAAACAAGAAAAGACCATTTCACGAGTGTTTCTCAATGTTGTTTTTGAGCCTACTGAAAAGATAAGATAGTCAGCATTAGTCAGCTGCTAGTAATGGACATTTTCACTCCCTCGGGTTTGTCATTCACCCACGCTGTTCCCATTTCAGGAAAAATAACATAGCATGGTACTAGTAATGTGTTATCCCTTTATATATTTTGGAACAGTAAGTTCTGTATGGGAAAATATCCCTCTTGTACAACTAAGCTTCACAGAGAACTTAATTTTCCAAACCATCAATTTCCACTCACCTATATTCATATTTACTTTGGTGTAGAATGAGCCTTTGGGAGGGAATTTTGTGACTTCTCAGAAAAGTCTGAAGCAATAATAATCTCTTTACAGGTGGTCCTCCCAGGCTGTGACAAAAAGAAGAGTCGGGACAGAGAGATGGATGTAATGACATAACCTGTAAAAGAACTCCAGGTCTTTCCAGGTCAGTTACATTTGTGAATATATACCATATGAATGTATGCAAAGGGAATCCTGTACACAAGTATGCACCACTGATGGCAGTTTAACTTTCTAATGAGATTTATTTTTGTGTCCTACTTCCTAATATATAATAAATTTAACATAAAGACATGAAGTACTGTACTCTGCCTTCAATGGCAGTGGAGCATTTTTCTTCTTTCAAAAAGTGAATTGGCTCCTAAGATTTTAATCTTGCTAATTGGCACCGATGCTTCAAATGTTGCAAGTTACTGTATTATTTCAAAGCAGAAAATATTATTTGCCCTTCAAAATTATGTTTGAGAGAAGAAAAAATGTGACAATTCAAGAGAGAAGCTGGTGTTAGATCCTCCCAGACACCAGTTACTTCAAGAATAGGAGCAATATTTCTTTTCCACGATATTTCTGCATGACTTTCATTGACCTATTTTCCACGTTGGTCTTGGGCATCTGCAATTGCTAAATCAGACTAAATAACAAAAAATTAAATGAAGCCAAAAAATCACACTAGAGAGGACAGTTTACTTTTACATAGATTAGTAGAATTGTCTTTTTGAACTTTCTGTTCGTTAACAATATTAAGGATCTTAAAACTTTTTGTAACAACTGCACTTAAAAATGCTAATGGTTACTGTAAATTACTTCTTCATTTCATATGGTAATTTTCAGACTTTTGGCACATCACAGGGCTAAAACAGAGTCAATAATTTGAAGACATCAGGAGGAGAAATACAATTTTAATGACAAAAGAACAACTCCAGAGCACATGAAAATAAAACTAAGAATTTTGGAGTTTATGTTCATAATTGTTAAAAAAACCCTGAAATGTTATAATCTTCAAATCCATCTTTAAAGGAGGAAAAAGATCTAGAGATCATAGTCTGTATAAACTTATTGTATTCACCTCTATTCTGGTCTTCAAGATAACTCAGATTTCCGTCTTTTCTTGCTATTGCAGAAACATTGCTCAGAATTCAGGCATGGAGCTCCTTTGCTTAAAATCCAATAAGCACCTGACTTAAAAGGGAGAACCATACAATTTCTTCAAGCACTTAATTTGGCAGAAATCTCTGTAAAAATATAAAACACAGTAAGCAATTTTTTTTTTTTGATACAAAGGATAAATTTGAAATCATATGTATTTAAGAGAAAATCTACAAGTGAGTATGTTGCTATCTCTTAACATGTACTGAAATTCAAAAGGCAAAGCTTGAAAATCATACTATGTACATATGGACACATTCCCTCTGCTCTTTTTTACCACTTGATTTCTCAGGTTGTGTCTGCACAGTGTAAAGTCTTTGCTGGGAGATATTCTCTGTTTGCTGCCCCACATCTGCTCCCTGCTATTTGACCTTTTCCATGCCTCCACACTCACCTACCACATTCATACCATAATAAATGTTTCTGCAGTCAGCTCAGACAAGCATCCAAAAATTTTTAGCAGCAGTTACTTAAAGCACCATTAAGTTTGGTTTCTCACTACTTAAAATCATGTCATCGTCCAGTCCAGCTGAGAATTGAGGTGTTCCCACTAAGGGACAAACAGTTCCCCAGACTCTGTCCTGTTTTGCTTCCTGTCTCTCACCCATAGCCTAGAAGATACTCCAGACCTACAACCAGGCCCTCCTCCCATCACTATGGACTTGTCTGGCTATCAGAACCATTGGCTTCCCTGATTGCCACCCCTGGACCTGCTCAAGTCTTCTTGTTTGGGTACCATGGGTCTCTGTGCCACCTGCCTCATTGGCTCTAGCCAAAGATGTTCTTGCAGAACAGCCCTGCTCCTGCTGCTCCCTGACAGCTCTGGTTCACACAAACCATCTGTTTCAATACAATACTTCTATCCTGAAAATCTGTCTGACTCCAACTACTATTGAAGACTTTAAAGCATACAGTTATTTTAATGTGAAGCATCAAATTCTGCACATGACAGAACTGGAGCCATTTGCAATCCCCAATAACTATGGCAATTTACAAATCAAAATTTAGATAGACACTTCAGAAACACAGGGATTAATATGAAGAACTACAATAGTTCTGAAATAGCACTTACAGGAATAGCATTTCAAAGAGTTTCATGGTTCTTTCATGATTCCTGAACACCTAATCCTAAAAATAAATCAAAATGATGCATAAGGTTTGGCATGGATGGTTACTTTTGAGTTAGTGGAAATTATCCAGCTGAGTCCTACACAAGTTTTAGTGTTAGACTTTCAAGTAACAGATTTTTTAGAAAGCTTTCTAGTTATTTAATTTCTATATAAGATTTTAAAACTAGTGCTGTTTCCAGAAAAGCAGGCTGGCTCCCACACTAGCAAAGAACAGTGTTCCACACGTTAATATAAAAGCATTCCAGTGATGCAGATTTTTACAGGCTAAGTTAAGTTTCTACATATTAAGGTGATAGTAGATATGACACTGCATTGACATAGGGGTGAATCTCGACTACTTGACAAGGAAAGGCAGGACCTGAGAATTTACCATAATAGACCAAATCAGTCTAACACTTGGTTCTAAATAGTTTGCACTTTGTGTAATAATCCACATCACGTGTGCCTTATATAAAACACACTACTTAGTGAACAACCTGAGAATAACCTTTTCTCAGTATCATCTTGTTAATGTTACATTCTTAACAAAAATTCAAGTGCTTAGTGTTGGAAATCACATCTGATTTTGGAATCAGATACAAGAAACAGGCTAGATTTCTACTTTTTTGTTGAGATGCAGGGGAGAGTTAGAAGCATCAGAAGGGACCTACAGTGAACAGATTGAGTAATCCACTAGAAAATGTCAAGAAGTCAGGAATATCTGAAAACTGTGCAACTTCCAGCATTGCCATGCTGCCTTGCAGTCCTGTGTTGTGCACTTGCAAAAAACTGAGGGTCACGCTGTAGGGTCTTCTTCCAGTTAGACTTAAGTGCTGAAGTGATTCCTTTGAATACATGCTTAAGGATCACTTATTTTTAAGATCCTTCTAAAGAAAAAAATAGGGATTTGGTTGTCTACATTTGAGAAAACAGCAAGAAACAATATTGTGAAGGAAAAGTTTCATGGGGAAAGTAAGGGATTGCATTCCTGTGTAATGATTTGGCTTGATAACTGTGTCTTCTAACTGGCCTTTGCCTTTAAATATGCTGGGTTATTAAACCTTAGCATAGAATGAATGTAAATATGGAATTTAAAGTCACCAGATATTGGAAGAGGTTACTGAAATAAAAGGGCAAACCCATATGTTCAAGTCAGAACAGTGTGGAGAAAACCCAAGAGAGGTTCCCAGATTTGGGGGCTGCGTATTTTGGTTTGTTGAATGTCAGTTCAGAATAACTGTCAGAGAGGACTGGATAAAAGGATTCCTGATAGAAGGTGTTAATTTCATCATCATGTGTATTTTACTGTTCCTGCAAATATGTAAATCTATAGTCCGCAGAAATTTATTAAATTTATTTATTAAATAAATTTTATTACCTTTTCTAATCCTGATAGAGTATAAATGAGAGGGCAATTTTACTGTATTTTTTAACCAAAACTCTAATTTAGAATTGCAGGTGGGTAGACTGTAAGCCAAATTACAAATATTGCTGTATTTTATGAACTCATATAATAGTCACAAATGTGGTATGTTAACATTTGTCTATTCATTTTGTGTTTACTATCATTATTTGGTAATCCTTTATGTTGTCATACATCCTGAGCTAACTGGAGATTCAGGATGAGATTCAGGATGAGATTCAGCTCACATCACTTTGACATCTAAGTGTTAGGCTTCCTGTCTAAGCTCTTTCATTGTACAGTTTTCCTTGAACATAAGTAAAAGGGGAATTCCAGAAAAATCAACAATTCATGTCACCTGTTGGAGTCATGAAGCTCACAGTGTGATGTATCGCCCCCTTAAAATGATTTTCACAGGCTGCAGAGGTGACATAGACAATTAGTTTAAATAAGAGAGTTATTTTTTCAGATGGCTGAAATTAGGTGCAATGAATCTCCCTCTATAGATACAGTGTAAATGTTGATATTCTAAGGAGAAAAACAGTCTGTTTGAAGTTGGTTTTGTTTTCCCTTATCATCGCATGGCTGGATGACTAGTATTAATATGAAACATGAACAGCCAGAGCCTTTTTTCTTCATTCAGGAAGCCTATTCACATTCAATATGCTATTTAAATTTTAGTTGTAGACATCTGTTCTCCACATCACTGCCCTTAATAGACATGACAGTTCCAGAAAGCTAATGAGATCCAGGACATAGGCCTAAACACCAGCGTGTGGTCACCCCTAACATCAGCTTCACAGCACAGTCCCTGGAAGGCTTTTGGCCTTGCCCAGTTAGCAATTTTCCAACAGTTTCTGGGCACAGTTTAGATGGAGTCTGATCTGTGGACTGTTCCTCATCGCCAATTTGAATGCAGCAGCTCTGACTTTGGAGAAGTGGCTTAGGCAAGACAGCTTAGCTTTGCTTTATGTGTGCAGCGGAGGTTGCTCTAGGGTCAGAGAACAACCCCTTGCTATGAACATACAAGTGCTGCCTCAAGGGCTATGCATATATAAATATTTAAGTGAATAAATCTGCCTTTAAATATCTGATCAAATGGTCTCTAAATAAGGATCTACATGTTAATTTACACTATCTGCAGCATCATCTATTAGTACATTGCTACTTATACCTTGAAAACTTACCATTCTTCCATTTGAAGAAGCTACCATGTGATATACTTGCTGCTGGAGCAGAGAAGGTAAAAAAAAGCCAAAGATGTTGGCTGAACTGCATACCTGGAGAATGAGGAATAGATCTCATAATTCTCTGTTTCGTTGTAAGCCTGTTCTTACGTACCTTAAAAGGTAAAGGGATTCGAGCATATGCTCAACTACTTTGCTGAACAACCTCGAGGCCTGGGAGTATTGCCACTGATTTAAGTGGGAATATTCAGAGGCTGTAAAGCTAAGTATATGTGTAAACCTTTCAGATTGGCTCTTTAATAAGATAACTCCTATGAGTAAATGATATTCAGTTTGGGGCAGGTTTACAAAAGTAAGAATTAAGTAAGCAATATAGCAAGTCAACAGCTCACTAACAACTGTTTTCCTTGTACTTTTTTCAATTTTTGACAGCATCTCTTTATCTGCATGAAGTCATTATATAGAAGTAACACATTGATACGGAATATTCATAGGATTTAAAGCAAATGAATAAATGATTTCCTAATTCACAGCATAAATGTTAAATCCATGGCCTGCAGAATACCAGCTTAAAATTCTACCGTGAAACCTTTAATTTTCACTTTTTCTGTAAGAACCCCAGCTTCCTAGCAAATCTCTCTAAGCTACTGAAACCCCTGCACACTAGAGGCTGGAAACAGAAGCATGTTCGAAGTAGAAAAAGGCTACTTTGTTCATAAAGTAAACACACAGATTTCATAAAGCATATACCTAAACTGACTAATCTGAATATTAGTTTTTTTCTCCCCAAGGAAAGTTGAAAACTATATCCAGCTCTGGAGTCCTCAACATATAAAGGACATGGATCTGTTGGAACGGGTCCAGCAGACGGGCCACAAAGATGATCAGAGGGATGGAGCACCTCACACATGAAGACAGGCTGAGAGAGCTGGGGCTGTTCAGCCTGCGGAGGAGAAGGCTCCAGGGAGACCTTATAACAGCCTTCCAATAACTGCAGGAAGCCTACAGGAGAGCTGGAGAGGGACTCTTTGTCAGGAAGTGTAGTGATAGGACAAGGGGTAATGGTTTTGAACTGAAAGATGGGAGATTTAGATGAGATATTAGGAAGAAATTCTTTCCTGTGAGGGTGGTGAGGCACTGGAATGGGTTGCCCAGAGAAGTGGATGCCCCATCCCTGGAAGTGTTTAAGACCAGGTTGGACAGGACTTTGAGCAACCTGGTCTAGTGGGAGATGTCCCTGCCCATGGAGGGGGTTTGGAACTTGCTGATCTTTAAGGTCCCTTCCAACTCCAACCATTCTATGGTTCTATTATTCTGTGATCTTATATAGGCTGATTTCAAAGCATATATGCTAAAACAAAAGCAAGTATTTCACCATACCCTCTCATCATTGCTTAGTGAAAAACACTATGTTTGGAAAACAGATGTTCTTCTATTCGTAGTGTCTATCTCTCAAATTGCAGTAGCAATATTGCTCTTTCTGTAGGCTACAGAGTAGTGGTTTTCAAGTACTTGACATGAAACCAACAACACCTTTCCTTCAAATTTCACCTACCAACAGGCAAAAGTGGGCATCAGCACAGTAAAAATAATTCGTATATATTAACCTTAAATCATCTTAAAATATAGTAGTCACCTCACTCAGTTAAAATTCATTATTTTCCTAGTTTAAACTGAGCCTATTTTGATTGTTATCTAACATACATGACCATTTTCTGCAAATAACATTTTTGTAAATTATTAGCCTCATAATGTTTAAATAAACCATAAAATGTTCCCCTTCATTAAATATGTAGCCATTTTAAGAATTAAATATTGAAACAACTACTTATGTCCAGGAGGCTTTTTCGGAGACTCTTATCTGTTCATATCTTAAAAATTCACGTTCATTCATTTAACTAATTAATTTCTACACATGCTTTGTATTTGACTCTATAGAATCTGCTAATCCTATTCCCTATTCTGTTGAATCTATATGGAACCTAATCTGTAGAAAAATACTGTGGAGTGGGTGGTATTTAATTATAATAACTTTCAAAACCAAATTATATCCCTCTAAGTCTGCTTGCACCCTATAACCATCATGCTTCCCTGCGCTAACATAAATAGCATAAGGATAAGCAAGGTGTTTGCATAAGCAAAGAGTGAGGCACAATAAAAGTGTCATGGTAGGAAACTCTTATACTGCACTCCCACAGGTATTTGGAATTGCTCTGCAGTCATTCAAACTAAAAAGAGATAGATATGCTGAACACCTGAAGCTTCATTTTACATATGTCGCTTTTGTAGAAGTTAATGTGGCTTACAGAAAGAGTCATTTATTTTATTTTTTCCTAATTTTATGAAAGATAGGATATTAGTTGTACTGTTTGTGGAAATAGATTCTAGCTTCGTGGTATTAACTATCAGAACAAACATTCGTGATATTTAATTCAATATTGAAGATTTATTTGGGTTTGGGATTTTATTTTTATTCAAATTTCATAGCTTACTTGTTCTTCCAAAATCAGAACCGTGTCTTTGCCATTTTTGCACTTATTCTAAAAAGCGTGCTATTCAGTGGGGCCAGTATCACCACAAAAATATTGAAATGGCTTCCAGGAAATTAGTAGACCTCAGTCTATAATTCAAAAATTCTTTGATAGCCAAGGATACCAGAATATTAATATTTTGCAGTTATATTCAAGATTGACAACATGCAGTGCAAATCCTGGTACTTCAGCCAAATACTGATTGTTTATTCTGTAATCGAACCTAATTTCACAGTTAATTCTGTAACAAGGTCAATGCTTTTGCTGGGAAATCGTCTTCTTTTTAAAGCAGCATTCAGTAACCTTTTTAATAGTCAGGTTACAGTGCCTCTTTTTCAGGGTTTTTTTTTCAGTAAAGTATTCCAGCTAAAGAGTAGAAGGAAGGATGCAGCATTCATTTGCTCCAATCTTCAAGGACTCACTGGCTCTCCTAAGAAATCAGTCTTGGCCGTCTCTCCTATTAATCTTTCTATTGTCCACTAAGGAGATTTTTCAATTTATTCAAAGTTCATTCAGTTCCTTCCATGTTATTCTCTCCTGAGAAGCAGAAAACACAAATACATCCACCCACACTCACACAAACATACATATTAATGGAAATCATCATACCTTATTATAGTACATAGTTGTAGTTTATACTCATATATTTTATAGGTAAGCATAATACCAATCTACAGCACTGGCAATATTTTTCTTAGCATTATTATGTTGAAGATATTCTTTTTAGATTTTTTTCACGCTTAATAAAAAAACCACATTCCTGTCTATACTCTTGAGTAGAACTGTGCAAAGGGTGGAAACTCCCTATGGATGCCAAGACTTCAAAACCTGACATCTTTCCATTTTGAAACAAAACAGACATATTTTCCATATTTTTGCAGAAGAATTTTCTAGATGGAAAGCTATTCTGAACTCAGAAAAACACTTCAATTTTTATAAAATCAATGCATTTCATATGCATTGTTATTTCTTAAAATAATGCTTCTTTCAAGAAATAGAAATTGTTGTAAAATATAAAAGTAGACAGTCATGGTTTACTCATGTTTGAGATGTAACCATAAGATGGTGGAATTCGAGGTGCTGGTGGCAGGAAGGTGGGTAATAAGCAATCCTTGATTTCAGGAGAGCACACTTAGAAGACGCCTGTAGGAAAAAAGTCCTGTGGTGAAGGGGGAGCAGAAAGCTGATTAATATTCAAAGATCACCTCCTTGACAGAGACTTCTATCCCAATGCGTGTGAAGTCAGGCAAAAATGCCAGGAGGCCTGTGTGGATGAGCAAAGGGCTCCTGGCAGCATGTAGACATAAAAAGAAAGTATACAGAGAATGGAAACAAGGACAGGTAAGCTGAGAGGAAACCAGAAACAATGTCCAAGCATCTAGAAACCAAGTTAGGAAAACTAAAGTCCAAACTGAATTGAATTTGGCCAGGGGTATCAAGAAGAGCAAGAAGGGCTTCTACAAGCACATAGAATCAAAGAATCAGAATTGTCTAGGTTGGAAGAAACCTCTGAGATAACCAAGTCCAACCATCAACCTGACACTGACAAAAATCATCCCTAAACCATATCGCTACACTATTTTCAAGTACCCCCAGGGATGACTCTTCCATCACTTCCCTGAACAGAACAGGATTCCTGTGATTCTATCATAAACTACTACAACAACATAGACTTTGGGCAGAAAGTGACCATAGGAAAGTTCAACCTTTCTTCCCTAAGGAGACAGAAGAGTGTGTTCATGTGTATTAGTTTTAGTTCAACAACAGAAATCCAAAGGAATAGCTGACAACAGCTAGCTCAGGTTTGATAATAATATTTATTGTAGCTAATAAAACCAGTATGCCCATCTGTCTCTGTGCTACTCATTTCCTTACCCCAGTTTCTTCCACGGTTTGCCTGACTTCCTCTGAGACATCAAGTCTTTGGTCCACTGTAAAAGAAGCTAAAGAGAAACTTTTTTTGCACATTATAGGTTCTCTACTGGCATTGCAAAGCTTCAGCAAACAGACTTTTAAGGAAGAAAAGATGAATGTGAACCTTGTGGCTGCAAGTGATTTCAGGGAATGCAAGTCTGATGGATTACATCTGGAAATCAGTTCATGGTGTCCAAGTCAGAATTTTTGGGTTGATTTCTTAAGGTATGCATCCATGCACATGTGTATGTATACATATGCGTGTGTGTGTATATACATACTTACTATTATAACATAAGAGGACAAATGTAACTTGCCTCTCAATCAAGAGGGTGTCTGGGGTTTCTTTGTTAGTTTTCCATAGTAGGAGGGAGCTTGCTGAATTTGACAGGCTGCTTAATGTGAAATATGCTCCATCTGTTAATGCCAGGATTCAATGTTGCTACCTCATGTATATATCACCAAAGTTTCATTTTGATCTTTTTATAAAAATACCACATTCATAGTCGAAAGGATGTGAGTTCTTTGGTAAGAGTTCAAACAACCTAGATTGAATCAAATTGTGCACAACCAAAGGAATCTGATAGGGGAGACCAGATTTTAGCAGCTCAAGCATAACTCTGCCTTTGAGGAAACAGCATATAGCTAGCGATAACAGGATGATGTCTCTTCAAGGACAGTTGCTAGAATCCATAGCTCTTCTGTTCCATGATTTTACGTATTTTGTTACAGCGGCAAGGTCACTTTCAAGAAAACTGGGTAAGGAAAAGACTCACATAACCTCTTAAATTACTATTTTTTCATTGGAAGAGATAGCATTCCCTGGAAAAGTTTCTCAAGAAATAGAGCATTCCCAGGAGAAGTTTCTCTGAGAGTCTCCCACATGAGACAACACTCTCGCATATGCTGGCATTAAGAAAAAAGCAAACAAAAAAAATGCAGCTAGAAGTCAATGCTGCTTCATGCAGTACCTCCAGATCTTCCTGTGTCATGATATTAGTATGGGATGTGAACTTCGAGATGGTTAAGATTGCATTCCACCGAGTCGTGGAGCAAACCAAACAAACCAAGATATAAGTGTCTCAACACTATAAGGTGGAATAGGTAACCTGGAACAGGCTGCCCAGAGAAGTTGGGGATGCCCCATCCCTGGAAGTGTTTAAAGTCAGGCTGGATGGGGCTTTGAGCAATCTGGTCTAGTGGGAGGTGTCCCTGTCCATGGCAGGGGGGTTGGAACTGGATGATATTTAGGGACTTTTCCAACTCTAACTATTCTATAATTCTATGTGCCTATGATTTCCAGAACTCTTCAATTTCTCTATAAATACTTATAAAATAATCAATAAAGTAGATATAATCTTCTTCCACAGAATCATTCAAAATGAAGGTAAACAGTCTTTCAAGTAGGTTTTATCTCTTTGGACTTTGGAAATATCTTTTCCAGAACATTATTCAAGCTCTGCAAAATATATTGTGGATTAAAAATGATAAGCTGTTAGTATACACTGTACAAAAGATTTGAATATTTTGATTTAAAAACCAGTTGCAGCACCAGATGATTTTGCTTTGTCACACGTGACCATCTCGCTGACACTGTACCATCTGTACAAGGGAGTTACTGCGATACTGCTGGCTAGGCACCTAATGCTTTGTTATCTTAATCACTAGATAAATCATGAAAGCTCACACACCCAAGAAGAAAAATAAATTTGCCTGGAAGAATGTTGATATCCTACAGAAATTTCTAGCCACCAATATTTTTCTTGAACTGGTAATGATTTAGATTGCTTTTAAAGAAGATAAAATTTTGTTATTAAAATTTTATGTTTTCTGTAAGAAAATATTTTGCAATATTTGAGTAGATTTAAAATAAAAATAACAGGAAAGAACTTAGAAAAACTTTTATTTTATAAGATAGCTTAAGGCTCTGATGACATGTTCTTTCATTCCTTTTTGATGCTAAGCAAAACTGCTTTGTAGTCTTTCTAATACTGCAAAATCTTTTCTAAAATGTAAATTTCTTATAAAGGCAATTTTCTTGTTAAAAATAATTTAATATCTACAAGCTACACTTAATATTAATACATTAATATCTACAAGTTTACTATTGAGGATAGGCTTCTGGAGATACTCCCATCTGTTGTGAATATATAACTTCTCATTTTGACAAAGGGGAGATTCTGCCTTCTCCTCATACTGTAATTGTTCATGGAAGTCCAAAATTTTTCCAGTTACCCTTTGCATTATAGTAACAAATACTTCTAGGAAATGTTTCCTACAAAGCATGACTCTCATTAACAAGCGCTATATATATTTTCCAAGATACACTGTCAGAGTGAAGACTATGAAAGTGTAAAGCTAGGGAGGATTTATGCAAGCTGCCTTTATGATTCATTATAAGCATGTTTGTGTGTTTTCTGGCCAGGAGAGTTATCTCTTCCAACATTTCTGCCTGGTTTTTGGGTAACAAAGAGCAGAACATATTCTGGAATTTTCTGGATATTTTGTTGAATAAAGTAAGTTGCTAAAAGAATGAGAATGTATAGTGAAATCTTTACAATAACATGTGAAAAAAAATCACTAAATATATCTCTTAAAATTCAGCAAAGTCTCAAGCAAAACTCTTATAGTTTGTCATGGTAAGAAATAAACTAGGAAAGTTGTATTAATAACAAATTGCGAATCACTTAATAGTTTCAGGCATATACTCTGAATTTAGGTACAGAAAGGGACCATGTAAATAATTATGTAAGCAATATACTCAGAAATGTGCACTTTTCAATATGTCAAGATGCATTTTTCATGACAAAAAAATAGTTAATCTCTGCTAATGATGAAATGTGAAAAATATTAGCAGCAACTTCCACCAGTAGAGGTAAAAGTAATAATATGAAGTCAGGTATCCATAAACTGCTTCTCTTGGTTTAATCAATTGGTTAATTTCTCAGGAGTCCTCCTGAGTTGTAATCCATATTTTGAAAAGATCCCCAGCAAGTGATCCCAACTGATTTCATAGGGGACTCCCCAGAAACAAGCCAAATTGAGTACAGAATACATGTGAGTTTAATATCATTTGTATCCCCACCTCACCTCTTACCCTTTGGAGCTCAAAGAACCGATACTGGGCACCAGTGCAATCAAACCAAGTATTGCAAATACATGTTTCCCAAACCATACTTCCCTGAAGCAGAGACCTACTCTCCACCCTGAGGTCAACAATCACACCTTGAGTATTCTTCCTCCCCTCTTCCCACTTTCACAAATATTCAATGCTGGGATGTAAACCTTTTTCAAATTGGATGGCATTAGACACGGAAACTATACAGGGAAAACAGAATCACAGAATCATAGAATGGTTAGAGTTGGAAGGGACCTTAAAGATCATCCAGTTCCAAACCCCCTGCCATGGGCAGGGACACCTCCCACTAGACCACATTGCTCAAAGCCCCATCTAGCCTGGCCTTAAACACTTTCAGGGATGGGGCATCCCCAACTTCTCTGGGCAACCTGTTCCAGTGCCTCACCACCCTCACAGGAAAGAATTTCTTCCTAATATCTAATCTAAATCTCCCCTCTTTCAATTTAAAACTGTTACCCCTTGTCCTGTCACTACACTTCCTGACAGAGTCCTTCTCCAGCCCTCCTGTAGGCTTCCTACAGATACTGGAAGAGTATCTGAAGAAGAAAATAGATCATTCTCTGCCTCTTTTCCTATGGCTGTAAACAGTGTACATACCCTTCTACTTTCAAAGATTTCAATGAGAGTTTGTTCTTAGTTAAAGGGGGATATATTTGTCTGCCTGTGTAGGGAAATTTCCTGTTCACTTCGGGCTTATCACAAATGAGATTCGTTTTGTGAAGTCATTGTGCTGAACAAGCCCCATGCTGCAGGAGAGAAGGTCTAACCCAGAAATCTGTACTACCTTTAGTACAGCTGCAAAATGAAGGCTTGTGATATTTAGCGCTACAGTAGCTACAGTAGCTATCATCATTTGGGATTCACATCTCAGCCCCCATCAGTGAAGTGGGACACTTCACTGTCTTAACTTTTTCACCTTATAAGCTTTCTTGTGTAAGGACAACTTTTTACTTTGTATATGGCAGCCTGCCGGAGTCAACCTAACAGAAATCATGTGGTTGACTGACACTGTGGATCAGCGGATGTTTCCCTTGGCAGCTGCTCTGATGTAAACAGTTGTCTCCACCCTTGCACAGAGGTATTGCTGCTTGTTCCCATGCCATCCCCTTCAGTTTTACTGTACAGCTATTATTGGGACTGTGAGACGAACCAAACCAAGGAACTGACTGAGAAACACCCCAAGGGCAAAAACAGCCTCGTTGGGTTTTCCCCACATTTGGATTAGAGAGATTTAGATTAGAAAAATTAGAGATTTAGTTTAGATATTAGAAAGTATTTCTTTTCTGTGAGGGTGGTGAGGCACTGGAACAGGTTGCCCAGAGAAGTTGGGGATGCCCCATCTCTGGAAGTGTTTAAGGCCAGGCTGGATGGGGCTTTGAGCAGTGTGGTCTAGTGGGAGGTGTCCCTGCCCGTGGCAGGGAGGTTGAAACTCGGTGGTCTTTAAGGTCCATTCTAACTCTAACTATTCTATAATTCCTCAGAATGAGCTGGCCAATAAATGTGTGATCAATTACCAAATCGTATTTGCCACATGAGATCATAGACATCTCTGGTGGCACAAATGAGGAGATGAGATGATAAGAGACAAGATTAAGTATGGGGGAAAGGGGGTTGGACAGGAACAGCCTAAACCAGCTTGGCTGCTGAGATGAGAGTTTATGGAACTGTAGCCTTGCTGCCACAGTAAAAAACACAAGCATAAAAATTTTCAGAGCCGGCTTTTGAACACCATCCATTTTGTGACGGGTTAAGAGCAAGGGCCTCTGTTTATAATACTACTTACAGAATGAGTGTTTAATACATCAGCAGCTTGGCAGGATTCATCTTGTAGTTATCTTTCGTTGAAGGAGCATCTGGCTCCATCAACTGCTACCCGGTATAACGAAACATCAGGCTCATCCAAATCATGTGAGTTTCAGATATTTGTCATGAAAAGAGTCCAACTCTTAGGGCTGTTTGGTTGGATTATTTTCTCTTTTTTCCCCTCTGTGCATATTTATTTTTCAGGATTGTAGGTTTTTAAAAGTTCCAGATGAAGTGTCATCAGATAATATTTAGAAAAAAGTCTTTTGACCTCTTTGCGTTGGTCTGTATTTTACTTTTTGTATACGTGGAACTGAAGCAGACACTAGCAAGAACTCTGGCAGGCAAAATTGCATTGCTAAGGAAATAGAGATGACATGACTGAATTCTGAGTCTTCTGAATCTCCCATTTCTACTACTGAGCTAATCTGAAATGAAGATTGTTGGGACTGCGTATATATGAAAATATGTCTGAAACAGACATATTTTACTTGGTGGCTCCATTTTGTGCACTTGCGAGGTTTCATATACGGAATGTGAATCATAATACACTGATCAGTGCCAACCACCTTAATATCAGCAAATGAGGTCAATGCAAACACTAATCTAATATTTACTAATTACTTCTGGTTTTAGAATAGCTGACACTGGATTCACAGTCTGCACTACACTGAACTTTGTGATTCGGGCATAATTATAGATGAGATAATCCAATAACCATAAAGCATTGTTTGCTCTACATCTTTACTTCTTCTAATTCAAAGGGGGAATTACTTTTTTTTTTTTTTTTTGATTGCTACTTCGCTCTGGTTGTCTGAAGTCCATTTTGCTTTTGTCTTTAGGTGCTTTGAGCATGTCTGAAGTTTCACAACTTTGTCATTTAAAAAATGGTTTCCTCTTCTCAAAGCTGTGTTTACATAACCTACAAAGTTAAAAAACTAGTGTAATAAAAGATGGGTCAGACCAGTTTACATTTGTCTCCCTAAAAGAAAGAGAGGACAGCTACCAGCTGAGTGCACATTCCAAAGTACAGAAACTCGAACAAGTGTGGCCAGAGTCCAGCCTGAATGAATGGGCAACTCCTGATGTAGTCATACATGAAAGGAAAGACCATAAAAGGTGATCATATCCAGGAGAAATATGGAAGCCAGGGATGTGAAGGGCAAGGAAGGGATTCTGTAGGTACACTGCCATTAGAAAGTAGGTTAGGGAAAATTTGGTCGTTGGGACAAAGAACCTAGAGACAAAAGACACTGAAAAAGCCTGTTTCCACTAGTAAGACTTGCTCTGTGGCATCGCAGTTTCCCAAGCCTACTAGTAGATTCTGTGAGAGTGAAGTAGTACCCACAGGAGAGTAAGACACAGTTAAGGAGTGCTTATACCACTCAGACACGTAGAAGTCTTTGGGATGAGACAGGATGCATTCAAGGATGCTGCGGCAGCTGGTTAATGTTACCACAAAGCCTCACTCCATCATCTCTAGACAGTCATGGTGAAAAGGGAAGTTTTGTGATGACCAGAAAAAGGAAAATATCACACTTGTCTTCAAGAAGAGGAGGAGAATCTGAGAAACTAGAGGCTTCTCAGTCTCAGACTTCAAGGAAGATTATGGGGCAAATCCTCCTCAAAACCATTTTCAGGCACATGAAGAACAAGATGGTGACTGAGAAGAGGCAGAAAATCACATCTGACCAGCCTGCTTGCCTTCTACAATTCCATGAATAGCTCCATGGACAAGGGGATGGTAGTGAGTGTTGTATATATTGACTTTAGCGTGCCCTTTGATGCAGTCCATGGTATCTTTATACACAAAATGTTGACACACAGACCTGAATAAGTGGGTAATAAGGATAGCTGTTGTTAAATCATACTACAGAATAAACTAGAAACTCATCTTTGGTGGGTAGGAGACTACAAAAATAATGAAAAGATTCTATATATAACAAGAATGAAAGTACAAAGAAAGCTTTGTTTCCAGAAGAACATACAGTTACTCCCAAAAAGGGTCAAGCATTCCTTTATGTTTAGATAAATCCTCTATAAACTAATAGAGGCAGCCAAGTTTCCACATGTAAAAAAAAAAAATATTCAAGGAATAGAAAAAAGAAAGTTGAGTTTGAAAGAAAAATATTCCCAAGAGTAGAGAAGAAGAGCAGAAGAAATGTAGGCTGCCCATTCTGCAAGAAGAGAAGCCTTAGTTCCAAATTAATTAGGTAAACCCAGTTTTTCACATTATGTCCCAACATCTTAGACCCTTTCTTCAGCCTTTATTCCTATTTTATAAATTAATTCAACATGATTAACATCAGCAGAATATTTGCTGGGGCAGAGCTAAGGCCTTTGCACTTCATTCTTGTCACGGAAAGAGCGTGGTTTTCCCTACAGCTGTTTCTCAAGGCAATAAGTTTCTGCAAGTAGTCACACAACACCACCATAACCAGCGGTTATGACAGCATTTTAATTAATTTATTTCAGCCTCCCTGTGACTTCATGACTACAACTTTATGTCATGGTTTGAGCTGTTTGTGTTTCTGCTGTCTGAAATTTTGTCCATGGATTTTGAATAGCAATATCAGCAGTCACATAATACTCACTCCTGCACTGATATTTAATAAAAAAAACTACCCCTGCAACACATTCAGGAAAATCATTTCAGAAAAAAAAAAAAAAATCACAATCAAATTAAAGTAACACTAATTCTCTAAACTACCCCAAGGTTTTCCATCCTCTAATTCTGATGATATCGCTTTTGCCTAATTTTTAAATGGTGAAGTAAACTTTCCCAAAGTAAAACAAAAAGAGCAATTAGTAAAGGATTCCATCAAATGATGCTTGAGATATTTCAGATAGAACTGTTATCCATGCAATCCTTTTATACATCTGAAGGCAAATCCACACCATAGTACACTTCCATAGCACCAATCCCCTCCATAGTACGTTTAAACCCCTGGATCCAGACACAAAGAGCAGATAAACCATGCAATATATTCGGCAAGTTAAGCAGCATCGCATCAATTAACTTAAAGCTCTCCAAAGAGACACAATGTAACATTTCATGTAAGAACGACAGGATGTCGACTGCCTGTTCTCTCTGAGCAAGTTGAAATTCAAACTATTCGGGCAATCTCTTAGACCTCTGGTGAAGCTCCATTCATGTGCCACACTGGCTGCCAATAAATCTGTTGCGGTTTAGGCTGAATTGGCCAATGACTGGCAACAGATGCACTGCCCCCGCCTCTTGCTCCAAGGAGAAAAGGAGGAAGGATAAAGAGATTTAGAAGTGCAGGATTAACAAAACTACCTTAAAAAAATATTAATAATAAAATAAAAAGAAAATAATGAAATAGATACAATATATCGAAAACCATATCAAGCTCCCAGGATGATGTCACCAGTAGACACTGGGGAAGTCCAAGACTGAATTTAGCAATGGGTGGGAACTGGGTTCCAGCTCTGAAGTCACAAACACATGGATCAGGACCAAAGGCAGACAAACAGATAGGGTCCACCAAGGACATCAACTATTGAAGAAGGGGACTGACCCTTTCATCCCTCAGCTTTTATACTAAGCATGAGCAACTGGGATGGAATATCCCTGTTGGTCGGTTTTGGGTCACCTGTCCTGTCTGCTCCTCTCTGCAGGTGGGAACCCTCTGCACTTTTCCATTTCCAACTCTCCAGCAGCGTCAATAACAAAGTTAACTGACCTTAGTTGTTAAAGTAAAACATATAAGCAAGAGCCTCTCTGCATACCATTCCTTTAACTATAAACATAGGTCTTATCGTTGCACAATATGGTGTTAAGTTCAGAGAGTTAGAAGAGGCCTAGCTAAGAAGTAAAATTACTGAACAGAAAGTTGGTTCTGTTTTACCTCAAGCCAGGACATTTTACTTCTGGAGTTAACACTTGCTTTAATTGAGTCACTGTAAGTAATCAAAGAGACTACAGTCAAAGGGACATACCAATGTGAAATATTTTATATCACATTGAATTGACAGTTCACTCTACCATTGACAGTTTTCATTTAAAAAGTTCAATACAAGTTCACAGCACATTTAACTCTGGATTAAGTGAAAATAAATTTATAGAAATATAAATTGCATTCTAAATAAAACCACATTTTCAATTAGATTTCTATTTGGATGAATCTCTGCATCTAACTTCAGTTCTTTTAGGACTGACAGAAAGGAGAGGAGGTGAGCAAGTGAATGCAGTCTAAGTTGAAGACCAGCACTTTTTTGATCCACTATTCTGTATTAGATGTGCTTTTTTTCAGCCAGATCAGAAAGATTTCTGAAAGGTGGCAGAATGCAGGATGGCATTTGTTTCACAGCATTAGCAAATACTGCTAAATTAGAGGCTTTCCAGTTTTTATTCAAAACACACAATAATTTTCAAAATATATTAATGAACATTTCTCTCTTCCAGGTACTGCAGAAATACACTCTGAAATGGAACAAAATTTCCAGAAGGATCAGCAGTCTGAATAGCTTGGAAACACCCAGGTTTAGTTTACAGTCTGAGATATATGGCTACAGTCCTGGGTTACCTTTCAAAAGAGGATACCAGGAGGAAACCTTGGAAATCTATTCCAAATACTAGAAATTATACTTGAGGGAACAATTCCCTTTTGGCAAAGACGGGGATTAGATGATCTAAAGGTGTTTTTCATTTCTGCTTAAGTCTTTTAAAAATAGATATATGTTTAATAGTTTCTTATAACTTTTTACAAGTGCCCCCAAGTACACTAGGAGATAATTTGAGTTTAACTGAAAGAACCATTTGGGCCTGACCTTGCAAAACCTTACATCAGAAGTTGTTGATGAGTTGCGCTTACAACTAAAGAATAAGGTCCAGGGGAGAAATTATGGGATATTAGCTGGCATCTTCTCTCCTATCCTCGTGATAGATATGAGGCAAGCAGACAAGAATGAATCCTACTGGTGTATGAGGACCGTGGTAAACAATCAAGCCACAGAGGCTAAGAAAAGGATTTACAAACTGAGGGCTAATCCTTCCATTCACTCCCAGATTTCTTCCACTTACTGATTCCCTTAGCATGGAGGAGTGCTTCTGGCAGGAATACTTTGTACTTCTTGTATATGCCAAGAGATGACAGAAAAAGAAAAGGGGTGTGTTTTGAGATAATGAGCTAAGTCCCCTGTTTTTCAATAGCTATGCAAGCAATAAAACAAATGAAGCTATTAATGAGTCTGAGATTTCTAGAAAATATTTTCAATCATGAACTGCAGCTTTGACAGCTGCAATTCTAATTACCCGCATGCACAGTTTTACCAAAGAAGTATGAGTGGTCATAAGAAGAAGACTGAAAAATAATTTATTCGATCCAAGCCATTAATTTTGCTTTCATAGTCAAAATGTGCTAATTCAGTGGCCTGTATGACATAAATATAAAAGAGAAGAAACATTTCCCTAAATACCGGGCAGTATGTAATGACCTGCCAATGTGAGAATGCAATCAACTATTTAAAAGTTTTGGTGACAGCTACTAGAGGATTATCTATCAAATCGTGATTTGAATATTCAATTTTAATGATGTTATAGCACAAAATCTGAGACTCACATGTGGTACAATAACAAGAAGGCCTGTTAAAACACAAAGATGTATAGGGTTTGATTTTTTCTCTGTATTAATTCAGCTTTTCTGAATGGCTCCTAAGTCGGTTACTATCTCTCCACGTTCAGATTAAAGATTTCAGTAAAGGAAGTGCTGAATGAAGCTTGACAGCAATAGACCAAGTGGAGTTTGAAATGAACAAAAATATAGTTTTTCCCCTTTCAGAGCCAGACTGAAACAGGACTTCTTCATTTTCACAGAAAGAAAATACTGCCACCAGAAGAAGAGGGCAGATAGTAAGAAAATCCTTCCATTTACAAAATTCACTGAGCTCTAATCCTGGTCTGGAGTCTGCCCCGCACAGTGAAATCTTGTAAGGCAATATTCCTTTGACCAGTCACTTTGCAGAACTGGACAGGTCCCACTCTCCTGAATCATATGTCCATTTTATTATATTTGGTTTGTTTTCTGTAGACTCCCCATATTTGTCTCGTGACTAAATGCCAGCAGTTCCAGTAGCCCAGTAAGGGATATGACCACAAATCTCAGTTGTGGTTACTTGTGTCCTAGCTTCTCCCCAGCTGAGCTTTTAAATTGTTTATTCATTTGGGAAGGATTTGTGTATGTGCAGAGTATGGATTAGCACCTTGGGTTCATGTTAATTAGAGTGCTAGTATCACATCTCTGTGTTGGTTCTGTCCAAAGAAAACTATCATTGACCATGTCTGGTTTTAGAGACTGGATGTTTAGTCAATTGATCCAAGCCACCAGTATCTACTTTAGGGTTAACCAAATGTCCTGAGTACCTTGTAATACTCCACAGCTAAAGATTTTGTCAAACGCGGTATCAATATCAGGGATGATATTCACCTCTCATTGCTTGAGCAAGGGGATTCTCCAGAGCTAGATTTAGGCAATTCACACCCTCATTTACTCGTTAAGTGATTAGCTTTGCCCAGTGAGGCAGCAGTTGTAAAGACTTGTTTGCAGTCAGTTTGTAGCCATGCTGCTATGACGTGGGCAGTAAAACTCAACATTTCCACCAGGACAAGGAACTGAAACTGGAATTTACAACTCTGTCAGGGTATCTGGCAATACTAAGCAAGGAGACAGGTGCACATACAGGTTTGCAGTTTCTGTAAGATGGAATTTCAGTCACATAGCTTTCATTCCAGAACTTCTAGAAGTTTGCCAGCTTCAACATAAAGTGTCCTCTGAAACAGCTTATACTTCCTCACCCAAAAAAGCTTAGGTCTGTTGCTAATAATGCAGTGAGCAACACTTGCAATTGACCTATGCTGAAACACACTTCTGATTTGTACTACAGACTGCCTAGACACAACTAGTGGATTTGCCTGGAAAACTTTATGAGCTTAGAAAAACATTCCTAGAAAAACCTAATGTTGTTTTGAAGTTTTTCACAGGCTAAAAAAAAAAAAAAATAAAAAAAAAAAATGCCAAGTGAATAGCAAAAGAAAGCCAGAAACTGTCAAGAGATTGAATTTACAGGCTAGCAGTTATGGCCATTTCCTAATGCGTGAGAGATCTTTGTCACATTCCCAAGCCCCAAGCAAATATTTTTTTTTGTGCAAAGTACCAGAATTCTAAGAACTGAAACTGGGAGAGAGAACAAGCAGCATTGACTGTGTTGGGGAAGACAGTAGATCAGTTGCTGGTATAAGCCCAAAGGAAAAAAGTCCAGAAGGCTAAATTGTGGAAAAAGAGAATCATCGGATATCAGGTTGGAAGGACCCTCAGGGATCATCTGGTACAACAAGTACGTAATTATTAAACAGCTCTATTTAAAGGGCAAAACCGGAAACATTTGAGGTCGGGTTTGATAGGGTTCTGAGTAAACTGGTCTAGTTGAAGATGTCCCTGTTCACTGCAGGAGGGTTGGACTAGATGACCTTTAAAGGTCCCTTCCAACCCAAATTATTCTATGATACTATCATACCAGAATCAATCTCGCCCAACTGCTAAAAATCAAGATAGGCTTAGATGGAATCTGCCATCTTTAGTGCTTGAATCAACCATGGCATACAATTTCTCACTGCCAGGAGACCAAATTGTAGTTCATTCTAACCCAAGCTATGGATATAGGTCACAAAGCATCTAGCTTAAAATCCAATTAAATATTTGGTAAGTTGGTTCAAATATTCAAACTATAAGTTTTGTAATTTTTCTCAGGTCCTACAGCATCCTGTGTACATATTTAGAGCATACTGTATGCATTTTCCTCAGGTCTTATAGCCCAAAGCACATTGCATGCATTTCATTTTAATCTAAATGTAGAAGTTGGAAACAGACTAAAGCCATGGATGTCTGGAAATGAGCATCAATATTCGCATCAGGCTTTTCCACTTACAATGGCATTTTTCACCTTTCCATACTGCACAGACATTTCCTTGCCTGCAGTGTTCTTCCTGTCAATTTTGGGGGTGGGGGGTTGAGTCAGACAGAGTACTCTAATGGAAAAAGTGATGAATACTGAAGTTATATATCTTTTCGTAGTTCTTTGAAGGTTAAGTAAAATTGTATGTTCATATTTTTTACAGATATTAGTTACTAGCTAATGTGAGTCATCCAGAACCCTTCAACCCCTACACTTAAAAATATTTTGCCTAGAGTTATTTCTAAGTACAATGTAATTATATCACTGATACACCTGCTTTTTAGATGTGCCGGAAACACTACAAGCATTTTGCAACTATAAAAGAAATCTAAATAGAATACATTTGCTAACATCTCATACTGTATCACACCATGTATCATTAATATGGCTCACAAATTGAAGGTGAGAGTGAGGATGTGGACAGGAGCTTATTTCTTAGCTCT
Organism: Thinocorus orbignyianus; assembly: GCA_013400375.1. NCBI lineage: Eukaryota > Metazoa > Chordata > Aves > Ciconiiformes > Thinocoridae > Thinocorus > Thinocorus orbignyianus. The sequence goes on from VXBW01000253.1 coordinate 590,203, forward strand.
TTAATTCTTGATGCAGTAATAAATCAAAAGGTTTTTCATTTCATTTTAAGATCTAAGGAAATAGTAAGGGTAAATTCTAGTTTGATCAAATTTATCTTAAAATCTTTGTATAATCGATCCCATAAAATAAACCAGTGTCAATGTCTCCAGGAAACACTCAGTCTTAGACTTCATGGATGGACAATCACCATGTGGACCTGCAAAGTCCTCTGACTTCAGATTGACTGGATAGGACAACAATTAGTTTTCTATTAAACCGCATGATCTTAATCTTTGCAACTATTAATTATCTTGTGAGATGAGCAAAGAAACTCATGAAAGAACTAATGAAAAAGCTCAATCAGCCAGGAATATAAAGGTCTATATAAGTGCCAAATAAAAAGCAGATTGAATAATTTTTTTTTACCAAGGAGAGCCAATAATAATAATAGAAAAAGGACAGAGAGTATAATTTAGGTGTGAAAGAAGAAAAAGAAACAATGTTCTGTATGCCCAGCAAACATGAAATAAACTCAAAGAGCATGCTTAGATTAATGTGAACCTCCGATTTCATCAAACATTTAAATATTCTCTAAGTCCAAATCATAGTAGTTATAACATGGGGTTCTTTCAAAGCTACTTCTGGAGACAATATCATCACACAAGGCAAAACACTGAACAAAGCTGTGGAACTCCACCCCTTGAAAAAGGAAAGAATTCACTTCACATCCCCAAAGCCAGAGGAATTAGTCATTTACATAGAACAGAAAGGCACAGCAATAATCCATGGTTGGATTTTGAGGCCAGAGAACTTCAAATTCAACACAGATTTGTAGTGAAGACAACAATTAATCACCAGAACAGATTACCAAAGAAAATGACAGATTACACATCTCTTGTGTCTTCAAATAAAGATTAGATGTGTTTTTGAAAGATAAGCTTTAGCCAAACATTTTAGGACAGTAGAAGAGAAATTAATGCAGTTGCTTGACCTATTTCACACAGAAAATGAAACTAGATGATCTAACATTTCCTTTTTGTTTCAAATGTAACTTTCAATTAAATGGTTTATTTATGTATGTTTTTATTTTTCTGTCAGAGAATCTCAAATTGATGTATTTTGAAAGAGAAAGAAGCTTTTAATTTAAGAACCTGGTGGCTAATTTTACTAGTGAATCCAAATATTTGGGAATTGAGGGCTTTATTTGACATGACTATCCTCTGGGTAATTTAATCAAAGTCAGATGGTGGACGGCACATTCCTTTTTGGAAGTGTTTTGAGACATTGTTGGCCTCTCTGACAGCTGCTTTTCAAATAACATTATAATTTCTCGAAGGACTAATTGATCACTAAATAAAAATCTATATTTTTAACTTTGCATTTTATTTGGCTAGTAGAGAGATTATAATTTAATTTTCAAAGCACAGAAAGGTCTTCTATTTGTGACAGATCCCTGGCTTGAGAGTCCCTGCCTCTTGCCACAAAATTTGGTGAGTAAATAACTGACGATAAAGCTCCAATATTTTAATAACAGAAATTTGGGGAGGGGTGAGACTGAGGGGCTGTGAAGATATCCATTCTTGCCTTTGTTGTCCCTTCTGATGTCACTATTTTTCTATACATTTCCAGTCTTTATCAGTTCTTCCCTATCTACAATAATCGGAGCATCTAAAACCAACAAAAAGGGGGGAGTAGAGAAGAAGCTATTTGGGGAAAGCACTTCAAATGCCAAACCAGTCACTTGCATTGGTCCTGTGTTACTTGTGGGGAGTTAGAAGCAATCAAGCAACCTGGTGGGTGTGTGTGCGTGTGTGTGTGTGTGTGTGTGCGCGTGTGTGTTTGTGTGGAGTTGTGTAACAAGCACTTCTTATAATATACAATACATAAAATATTGTGAAGCATTGAAAATCTTGTAATGAATGTTTCCAGGAATGAGGCATCTACCACATCTCTGGGCAACCTTTTTCAGTGTTTCACCACACTCATTGTAAAATATTTCTTCCCTATAGGTATTCTGATTCTGCCCTCTTTATATTTAAAGCCGTTGCCCCTCGTCCTATCACTGCAGGCCTTTGTGAACAGACTCTCCCCAACCTTCCTGTAGGCCCCCNGTCACTTGCATTGGGCCTGTGTGTTGTGGGGGGAGATAGAAGCAATCAAGCAACCGGGTGTGTGTGTGTGTGTGTGTGTGTGTGTGTGTGTGCGCGTGTGTGTTTGTGTGGAGTTGTGTAACAAGCACTTCTTATAATATACAATACATAAAATATTGTGAAGCATTGAAAATCTTGTAATGAATGTTTCCAGGAATGAGGCATCTACCACATCTCTGGGCAACCTTTTTCAGTGTTTCACCACACTCATTGTAAAATATTTCTTCCCTATAGGTATTCTGATTCTGCCCTCTTTATATTTAAAGCCGTTGCCCCTCGTCCTATCACTGCAGGCCTTTGTGAACAGACTCTCCCCAACCTTCCTGTAGGCCCCCTTCAGGTACTTGAAGGCTGCTATTATGTCTTCTCAGAGCCACCTCTTCTCCAGGTTGAACAACCCCAGCTCAGTCAGCCTGTCCTCATTGCAGAGGTGCTCCAACCTCCTGATCTTTCTTATGGCCCTCCTCTGGACCTGCTCCATCAGGTCCATATCTTTCCCATATTGTGGGCTCCAGACCTGCACAGAGTACTCCAGGTGAGGTCTCACCAGAGCAGAGCAAAGCGGCAGAATTGCCTCTCTGGTTCTGCTGGCAACACATCTTTTGATGCAGCCCAGGACACAATTGGCCTTCTGGGCTGCAAGTGAACACTGCCTGCTCATGTCCAGCCTCTTGTCCATCAGCACCCCCAAGTCCCTTTCCTCAGGGCTGCTTTCTAATGCCTCATCCCCTAGTCTGTATTGATAGTGAGGATTGTTCCAGCCCAGGTGCAGAACCTTGCACTTGCTCTTGTTGAACCTCATAGGGTTCATCTGGGTCCACCTCTCCAGCTTGTTCAGGGCCCTTCGGATGACATCTCGTCCTTCTGGTGAATTGACAACACCACACAGATTGGTGTCATCTGCAAACTTGCTAATGGTACGCTCAGTCCCTCTGTCTATATGGTTGAAAAAAAATGTTAAACAGTACTGGTCCCAGCACGGACCCTTGACGGACGCCACTTATGACTGCTCTCCATCTGAACCTCAGGCCACTGAGCAGCACCCTCTGTTGCCTTAAGCAACAGTTTGGTATTCCCAGTTCATTTGTCTTGTTTCATTTTTCTCTTTCTGTACCTCTATTTGATTTTTTTTTTTTTTTAATCAAGAAATTGACTGATTTCTTTGCTCTAATAACCTTGTATCTTTTCACTTGGTCAATCATTTGTAATTGAGAATGGAAGCAAAGCCAGAGGGCAGGGGAAAAGCTGATTGACCCAGTACTGTGCACTTAACATTGATGTGCTGGCAACCTGAGCTGAGTTTGGGGGTTTTAAACTGAGTTTTAAGGTCCTGTTCTACTGGGTGGCAGAGGTGATTCTGCAGCCTGGTGTCATGGGGGATACCAGCCCAGAGACAAAATTTATCCTGCCAAGACCAATGCAGAGTCCCTTTGCAAGGAAGGAGGCAGATACAGCTCGCTGAGCCCAGACACTCCCATTTGTCATAGTAAAGAATTGAGACAGCAGTGGGGTGCTTTTTTGCATAGCACATATTTTATCTTTTTCAGTACGGTATTATGGGAAGATACTTTTCTCCCTTCAAAGAAACAGGACAGACTCTCACCTCATCTGTCTCAACAAGCAGATTGCATCCCCATGTAAACCTAGGCATTGTCCCAGGTGTAACTCTCCTGTGGCTGTGGAATGATATAAGAGATCAATTTGTCAGGATACACAGTAAATCCTGAGACACACGTAGGGTTAGGACTAAACCTTTAATTACATCTTTCGGTGTTAATATCTAGAAGTATTTTATGATCTGTTGCAGACAATGTATTAATGAAGTGCTTCAGAGGTGGCCAGCTCTGAACATGCTGCACAGCTGCAGGCATGCCATACTAAACACCATTAATATCTGTTTCAGTGTGAGCCAGACTGCCTTTGTGTTCAGCAGCCTGGATCAGCTGTAAATGGAACTACCCTGCGGAAGCCCCTCAGTCAGTCACAGCATCTCACTGGACTCCTCACTGTGCAACACAAAGAAGGGCACAAGTCAGGAAAGGTTTTGGCCTCTGACCCGCACACAAGCTAGAAATGGACAGCAAAACTTGATTCTTTGTAGGCATACCTGGCTAGCTGTGAACATTGCTTCCTAGACCTGTTGGTAAGCAGAACATTTTTGTAGGTTTGCAGAACCATAGATTAGTTCAGGTGGGAAGGGACATCAGGAGGACATCAGATCCAGCCACCTTCAATGATAGATTACTTTGTTCAAGGTCTTTTAGCCCACAGTGATCTCAGGCATCTGCCCAGTCTTGCACTGTGCCATGAATGCATGCCTAAAGGTAGCTGTGCAAAGTGTCTTTTTCTCATTGTCAGCTCATGTCCAATTTTTCATCCACCAGTTTCCCTAAGCCCTTCTCCACAGAGCTGATCTTAATCCCTTCATCCCGCAGCCTGTTTTGATACTGGGGATTGCTCCAATCCAGGTGCAAACCCAAGGTCCTCAGCCTTATTGAACTTCTTGAGGTTCCTCAAGCCTGTCAAGGTCACTCTAGATGGCATCTTTTCCCTCTATTATTAAATCAATTGCACCACTCAGCTTGGTGTTATGCACAAACTTACTGAGGATGCCTTCAGCTCCACTATGTTGTTAATGAAGATACTGAATAATACTGCACCCTTGAGGGACACCACTTCTTGCTGGTTTCCACTTAGACATTGAGACATTGAGTACAACTCAACAACCACATCTTAGCTTTTCATTTTGTACTGCTCTAATGTCTCCATTCATGGACAGACATTTTTACTTTTTTTTTTTTAAGTTGAAACTGTGTGTTCTGTAAAGATTTACAGACTCACTGACTTTAGTTGTTGGCCCCCATGGCAGAAAGTTCAGGACAACAGCACAGTGGATTTTCCTAAGAATAATCCTGAATGACGTCCTAAGAATGATCATGTTCGAAATATTCCACATGTAAGGATTTGAGTAATTTTTCCTACAGAGAGTACATTGCTTTAGATAGAAACATTTTTTTTACAGTCTGGAATAAATTAAGGTGGGTCTGTGGATTTCTAGCATGTACTGATGCCAATTAAATAGTAAGAACTCCTTATATTCTCTCTTTTTAAAGAAGTGATATTCATTCCAGAATGTGTCTTACTTGCCTTGAGAGTGTTGTCAGTTCTCTTCCCAAAAAGCAGTTTGTTTCCACTGGAGTAGAAGAACAGGATCAGCCAAACTTCTAAACCTGAAAAAATGCATTGAGAATGAAAAGTCAGAGAATACAGTCATGATGCTGAAGAACAGCATCACTGGCACCAAGTATCTTTCTGAGCAGTCTTCTGGATTTACATGCACACAAACAAATACGACGCATCAAAAAAACTTCAACAGATGAAAACTGAGATTTATATCCATTGGTTTGGGCAATTATTTCTGTATAGAAATGAAATATTAGGTCTTGCTTTTATATCCTGGGAAAAAAAAATACAAGAAATGCGTGTGGTAAATCTGATCTTGTCAAAGCATATCAGATTCAGTGTGTGTGCAAACACAGCTCATGTCAGCCTTCCCAAACTGACTGTAATACTGTGCTGTGATCTCTACATGCACTGTAGAAATGAACAGTAGCCCCATCAGAGGTAGTGTGCAATATAAATAGCAGGACTGACAGATGTGAAATGAAAAAAATACCCACAACCAAAACATAAAACCTTATAGTATCATCCAAATATTTTGGAATAAAATTTTCATGTAGAAAGAAGAAACTGCAAAAAAAAACAGCTATCTGGTAGCACTACCCTGTGTTCACTTTGGAAGGTTTTTTGGGTTCGGTCCTAACTGGAGGCACACACAATTTATTGCAATACATTTACTCACTGTAAAGCTCCAAAGCAATATCAGCTACAGCTGAACTCTAGATAGCATCTATTCATTCAAGGCTTTTGTTCATGTCTTGAAGAGGAAACTGTTTTGATCAAGCTGAGAGAGTTGGGGTTGTTCAGCCTGGAGAAGAAAAGGCTCCGGGGTGACCTTTCAGCAGCCTTCCAGTACCTGAAGGGGGCCTACAGGAGAGATGTGGGAGGACTTTTTATCAGGGAATGAAGTAATAGGATGAGGGGGACTGGTTTAAACTGAAAGAGGGGAGATTTAGATTAGATACTAAAAAGAAATTCTTTACCATGGGGGTGGTGAGACATGGGAACTGGTTGCCCGGGGAAGTTGGGGATGCCCCATCCCTGGAAGTCTTCAAAACAAATCTTGCTGGGGCTTTGAACAACCTGGTCAAGTTGGAGTTCCAACCCCCTGCTCATGGCAAGGGGGTTGGAACATGATGATCTTTAAGATCCGTTCCATGCTAAACCATTCTGTAATTCTATGTTAATCTGTCTTTACTTTACTTGTCTTCACTTTGTCCAATCCATGTTGCAATTGCATTCCAAATGATATATTAATTGGAAATAATACGCTAGAACAGCGCTGGATATTGTATATCTCCCAAATAAAAAATGGGGGTGCAGTATGTTCCAGGCTATTTGGACCAGGATGGGCCTTCAGGAAATGAAAGTTTCCATTTAATTGGAGTGGTATTTTTCTTCCTGGCAGCATATGTTTATGCATATCTACATGTGTCTGCGTGTTTGATTGTATTTTATATATACATACATATCACACACATGTACATATAAATATATTTTTCTTTTAAAACCGAACCTAATGTGTCCCAGAAAGTCAAGATAGCAAGAGACAGAAAGTTTATGGCCTGATACCTTTTTTGGTAGGTGAGATTCCATTTTGCATTAGGAACTTTAGAAGAGTTTCTGTGTATATACTTCTGAAATCAGATCTTGGGCATCTTCCAGATGCTTGAAGTGGTCTTAATCAAGAATCCCTCAATCCCAAATGAATCAGTTGTGAAAGCATTATTTCCAGAGGTGAATGGCTTTCAGTTCTTTATGTGATCTAGTTCCAGGTCTTCTCATAAATTTCTCAAAACTCAGATTTTGCTTCCAACTGCGAACTAACTGTAATAGGTACTCATTTGCTTGTTTTTACTTGTTCATTTATTGAAGGCATGTTTCTGGTACTTTCCCTGGAGTGCCAGAATGCTGGAGTGATGGCAAGGGGCCATATGAAGATAGGAATTTCAGATGGAAATAAAAGAATGAGAAACAGAACGAAGAAACCTCATTAGGGAAGAAAAAGGCTACTGGGGAGATACAGAGAAAGAGAGAGAGAGGGAGAGATAATGGAGCATATCCAAGAAACCGTAAGAGTACAAAATATTTGGGAGAGGTCTTTTCAATTTATATACTTTTATTACATTGTATACTTTTATTACTTTACGTCTGAGAAGTTTACTTTTTTACCATTACATAAGAAAGTTAGTTTTCTCTTCCTGCTGTGAGTGGCCAGCAGTGCTGCTGCAAGGACTGCAGTGTTGAGGACAGCAACTGCAGAGCTTTCATCAGGACAACCTCCTTCTGGACAAATAGTCACAAGCACTGCAACCATTATTCAGTGAAAGAAAACAGTGCCAAGTGAAGACAGACATCAGTTTACAATTTCTTTTACAAAGCAATTTTCTTTGCCTTCAGCACCCAACAATCGTGAAATCCAGCTCAATTCTGATATTGAACAGCCTGACCTTGCAGTGGAATCAAAGAGACTTAACTTATGATGTAGAAGTTAAATAGGCAAGGTCAGTCAAAAAAGCACAGATTTTAAATATTACAGAACACAAAAGTTTAGATTTTCATGCTTGTCTACCAAAACAGTATGACATTAGCTATGAGTTATAACTGCAGAATCTAAGCAGATCTGCATAAAATTAATAGCTTTGTATGCACAATAATTGCTTTGAAATCTTTCATAGCCAAAATAAGTAGTAAACGAGATTATAAACATGGATGTGGTATCATTACTCTTTTACATACTTGCTGTTGTAGAACTGACATGCATAATTAACAAATGATCCAATAAACAGCTCTGTATTACTGTGCGCTTTCCCACACAGAACTGCTCTTACCAACGACTGTTAAATACTCTTGCTGTCATAGGAGATTTGAGTGTAAAATCTGGTTTTGGTTAGTTCTTTGTTCACATTTTCTGCTTGTAATGTGGATTAGTGGCAGAGATGGCAGCTGATAGATTCGACGCACTGTTCTGTAACTGTGTCTGTAACAGTCCCTAGTACAAAAGCTGGTATTAAGGATTATTACAATATTTGTGATCAACGGTTTCTTTGGCAACAGGAAAGGTACTAAACACATTTTGACATTTAATGAGATGGGACTAACAGAACCACCTGGAAATTCAGTAGGTCAGTGAGACATGAAGACAGCCTGAGAACCAGCTGGAAGATCTCTTGAAAAGCTATATAGTTCTTAAAAAGTGCATAAGGCTATTCAAAAACTTAGTTTGACCAAAGTTAGAAAGAAGATTTGTTTTCTATTTTATCAGCTTGAACTTTATTTCTTTTATTTTGTTTTGACTTTTGGCTTCAAATAAATCCAATGATGTGGAGCCCAGTACTGCTGTTGATATACATTGGCTGTGGCGGATTTCTTTGACTTTTCCATATAATTGAGTGAGTAAATAGCTGCTGTACTAACTTTTTAATTTAAAAAAATATTTTAGGTAATCTGAATAAACAGCACATTTCACAAAAAAATCTTTACCTACAGTTTTGAAGATCTGGCTTCACTGCAATTACTTATTGATCTGTGTCACATTAGCAAAAGTAATTTGAGCCAAAAAAAAAGGAATAAAAACCAAAACCATACAGAATTACACAGCTTTATTTCTGGATGATGCATGAACTTTTACAGGAACATCATGTCATTACAGCAACAAATTGCAACTAGACCCCACTGGGGAATTAGGGTGAATGTATTGCCCTCAAAGGAAAATTACTTGCCCAAAAATAAATAGATGTCTGGCTACTTTAAAGACTCAGCAGAGGAATCTATGTATACACAGAAGGTATGCTATTTTCCCTCCACTGATTTTTTTTTCCTTAAAGAAGGTGAGTCTAATACTATTTTCAGCTGCTGGAACCATGATGACTTACTCTGCATTAAGAATCTTGCTCCCAAAGTTGGGCCTGTAAGATTTAAACTTATGGATATCACAGCTATCATTAGTTCTGAAACAATTTTCACTAGAACACGTTTTCACTGGAAAATATTGGTTCCACATATAACATGATTTTCTGCTGATTTGTCAGTTTCACACACAACCGTAATTAAAAAATTAAAACCTATTGTAATAAGGGCAACGCTGAATGTTTTAACATTGCTACAATGCACTGTCCAAAACTTTCATTTAACAACTATGTTTGCATCATTTGTGTTTTATGCATGCTAAAATGAAGTTATATTAACAGATGTATTCCACACAAAATCTTTCTGATAATTGAAAGCAGTTTATTACAATTTCATTTTGCAGGCAAAATCGAATTTTTTGATATTTTTAATAGCATTCAAACCTACATTTTGAAATATTGGCATTTTTCATGGAGTTCCCATCCTATCTATCCCACTCTGCTAGATTCCTCTGAATTAGTCTTGAACACTACGTTCTCAGATATTAAAAAAAAAAAAAAAAGCAACACACATTTTCTCAGAATATAGCTTCTTTTGCTCTAGTGCAGTATTATGAAATACTGTCCTAGGTATTCCTCTCCTGTACAGAAAGGAGCTGGTGGAGCATGAAAAGTTAATGCTATGCCCAGGGCATTGTGAATATGAAGGGGGAGGCTGATCTGAACAGGGATGGGGCAGGTAAGAGAGAGACTGCACAAAATGATTCAGGTTCTTGTGCCACATCAGCTCATGGGGATGGCCAGAAACAAAATCCTCCCATCTCTCCTGTTTTCCCAGTAAATCCACACCAGACCACATCTACTCCCACTGATTATTTCTTTATTTACCTTCGCTGTTCTCTGTTATTTTCCCAGGCAGACGTGAATCATCTTTGGACTAGATGATCTCAAAAGGTCCCTTCCAACCTAGGTGATTCTGTGAAAGCCAGGGTGCACTGAGGGAGCAGCTGGGGCAGTGGATACAGCACATGACAATTTATTGGGCTCAACTAACTTTAAAGAAGGGTACAGAATTAATTAATAATGTAGAGTTGCCCAAAGCAGCAGGTGCAACAGAGATTATGTGGCCTTTGGGATGCTCAGTATGTTGCATCCTTGTTCTCCCTTTCCAGAGGCTGTAACACAGTCTTACAGGACTGCAAGAGATATTTCAAGTGAAAAGCAGTTGTCTCTGCATTTCTCATTTTTAGTTATTTAATTGTATTCTGCAGTTTCTTCTGGCATTTCTGCAGGAAAGTTTGATTCAGGAAAGTCTGATTCAGGGAGGCAAATAGCTGAATCTGTCCTTCCAGACACCCCGTATGGCAGAAATGTCTAGAGGAAGATTTTTAGAGTTATTCCTGAGGTATCATATACAAAACCCCGAAAGGTGAAGCCAGCTGAAAACACATTCGATAGGAAATAAGAGGAACTCAGCTAACCAAAGTGAATCAGAAGGACCATATAAATTTTGCTATTACAAATCCCTCATTCATGGTAAAATCATGTTTCACACATATATCCATATACGACTATAAGTGACAGCTCCCAGTGTTGTTTATATTTTCACATGATCCAATCAAGAAAAAACCCTACTTGCTCACTGAGAGCCTCAATAAAATGTATACCACCTCCTAACCACTTAAACCTCTTTGCATTTATTGAAAAATGTTAATATTTTTGATAATGTTCATAAGCCCTAATTAAATTTCTATGTTTGGATTTTTCTCCAATGCCATATCCAAGTCACAGCTGTCCAAGCAAACGGTGAGGTCTTACAAGTGGAGATTTCACTGAAATAGTCCCCGTCTGTGTACTACTCTGTTCCACTGTTTCTACCGCTCCACTGTGCTTCTCTCTTGTCAAGTGTGTGTCAGGTTCTCAGATCATGTGGTTCAACCTTTTGAAAGCAGATTTTACATACACCTCCTGGTCAGTGGAACAAGTGCTGAGAACAAACTCAAAGCCTCCAGGTGATCCCCACCTTCAGAGTACAGGAGCAGTGGAACCAGACCTAAGACTTTAGTGTATTCTTGATTTTTGCAGGGTCGGGGGAGAGACACAGGCAGGGACAGCAACAGCCAAGGGAAATCACAGTTCTTCAGTCTTTACATTTGGCTCCTAACTGTCCAGCACTGATGTACTCTTGTTTTCTTTGTGGTTTTGCTTGGTGTGCTTAATCAAGTGATAAATATGAGATAGTTGTATAGCATGATAAGCTTACGTAAAAAATGAACCAGTTTAAGCAGAGTAAATTAAAGCTTTGGTTCCTATTCCCATAACAAGGCTCCATTTAATTTATCTTAATTTAATCCATCCTGGATATAAAGACTGTTGTACAGACGAATAAAGACACTCCACATACTGTTTGTTATTACCAGAAAACTATCTCAAAAGACATCTGTTAGCATTTTTAATTAAATTGTAATCTGCAGGGAAATTTTCAACAAAGCTGAATTGGTTTGTTTATATTATATGTTCTTCAGAAATCTTGACCATTTGGATTTGATATGCTTAAAAGAAAACATTTTGTAGAAAAGTTTCAAGAGGCAAAGCTGCATCACCCAGGGACATGGCCTATTTATCTTCTTAAAACACAAATGGCTTTACGGAGTTAGGAATTTGCTGTCTGTGCAAGCATTGAGCTTGCAAGGGCTGCTGCAGGCAGGGAAGCCATCCCACTCCCACTCCCTGTATTGCCACAGGGCTGCCAGCAAACCCAGTGCATGCAAATCCCACGGGCCCAGGCAGGAGAAGGTGTAGATGGATACCAGGCTGCAGCCGCCTCTTCTCCATGGCACCCCAGGGAGTCTACATTTATCTCTCAATTTAGACAAGTAGATGTATAGCTTTAGGTCCCACTTTCACAGCATTCTCCCATGGCATCTTCCTTTTTCACCCAATTTGAATTTGTCTTTCTTGAGCATGGATGACTCTCTCGTACCACCATGAGGGTTATCCTCTGCCCTGCCAATTATACTTCTTTTTCCCTGTATAGGAACAGCCACATGGCAAACTGCCAGGAATCATCAGTTTCTCTCTCACAGCTGCAAAGTTTATCTTGCCCTCCCTTTTCACTTTATACCCACATGTTCTGACATTCAGTGTAAACTTTTCTTTTGATCAGTTTGGATTTCCCCTCCCAGTATACTTTAGTTCTGCTACTGATATCCTTCTCTGTGGTTAATCATTCAATAAGTCAGGATATCTTTCTCACAACTTTCTGCATTCTCTTCAATATGTATTCCAGACAATTTTTGCACATATTTCTGAATGAAATTTCAATTGTCCTTTGCATTTCAGTCCCAGAGCTCAACAGCTCCTTCAGTTTATGAGTATTTTGGCCTCCTAATCAGGCACATGGGTCTCTGGCAGCAAGATCTTATTGGCTCCCATTTCTAAGACTGGTGAAATGTATTTTAATGTGATTGTGTATTCTCTAAGTAATGTTACATAAAATACGTATTTGTACATATAAATTCATGTCCAAATATATATACACACATCAGCAGTTACACTGCTCTGTCATTGAGATCCCTTCTTCTAGAAAGAAGTACAAGACCATCTCAGTTTTTGAAGCCATGAATGTATGGTTAACATAATTCATGTGGGTTTCTCATGCTATGTCCTAGGGACTTTAAGATCCTGCAATCACAGTGTCAAGATCTGTTCTGTAATTCAGTACTTCCTTCTATAAGTAAGCTTGCTACAGCTCAGATACTTACTCTACCAGCACTGCAATCCAAAAAAATGTGTCCTGCAGACTCTCTCTTCAGTACCCAAACTGTATTTCATTCCAGGTTTTGTTGGGTTGTTTTTGAGGTAGTTGTGGGCAATAACTGTGTTTACTCCTGGCTCAGCTGAGACAGGTCATGTCTAAACTGAGGAAATTCCTTTCACTGTAGAGAAGTCACTGCAGGAATATCCCGGCTATCATAACAAAATTTATTGTAGTTACCAGACAAATCATATTCTGATAGTTTTTCACTTTTGAACCCAGAGGACCTGTTGCTTCAAACAGCAAATTTACAAGCCTTGCATGAAACATATTCCAAAAGTCCAAACTCCCACATACTTCCTACTTTCCTGATAGAAAAAGATCATCCTTCAGGAATATGAACTTTTCTTCCTTGACCAGAGTGCCAGAAGGTGGAAATCAGCAATTGTTCTCAAGAAAAGGACATGCATCCTTCAATATGGAATAAGCAAACAAGTGCACTTCCAGTCCAGATCTTGATCATTTTCGGTTGTAGCAAGTTTAATGAAGTAGAGTTCCATTTAGTCATAGCAAATGCCTGAGCTCATTTTTCCTCAAGAGCAATTATATTTAAACTATTTTTATATTACAAAGGCAAAAGAAACATAGCTAGTTTCCTATTCTCATTAGGATGTCTGCACAGTTGTTTGCATTTAGACTCTGGTGATCAGAAACTGCTGTGTCATTTGGCTCCCATTAATGTTTGCCCATCTTAGAAAGGAAATAACTGAAGTAGTTTGACAGCTAAAAGAGAGGAAAATATAACAGGATAATTAATGTCAAGTGGCAAGACTGGTAAGAAGAAAATTTAAGTGATGTGGCCCACCCTTCCTCTGTGAATTATAGTCTAAGTGCTGAAGGTACCAGGCACATGTTGCACCCCAGTTCTTGTGCTCTGCCTTATGCTTCAGCATACCGTGGCCTTAAACAATAGTTTCTGCCATCTAACCAATTCCTGTTCACTCTCTGTCTACATTGCTGCCCTCGTTCCTCACCAAGCAGATTTGTTCAAACAGCTCACGCTTTCCCCTTTTTGCCAACTTACACAGCTTTCTTTTTTGACCATCGTCTTGCTGACGTGGTTCTCTCTAATACTTTATTTATCATTTTCAAATGAGCACACATACCAGAGTTGGTTTATTTCAACACTCTTTACAACTGCAATGGCACCCATTAGCTATCTGAAGCACCTAATCTGAGACAGGAATTCAATCTATTTTCCAGCTCCCAGCAGTACCACCTAAACCAGAGGACACCTTCTTGTTCAGCTAGACTTAAAGTTGTGGGCTGCATGTCCTAAATACAAAATGGTGCTCAGAGGGGAACTTGGACTATCACAGAAAATCACCATAATCAGAGTCCAAAGCTATCCTTTCTAGACACAGTTGCATCAAACATGGCTAGTTTGGGTGGGCTGGATTTAAAATAAAATTTATAAGATGTAAGATATATAAAAAAAAAAGATCTTTACTCTGCCACCCTAGTTTTTGGGTTTCTACTTCCTATGTGCCATTAGAAAGCAGGTGGATTGGTGTGATAGTTCTTTCAAGAAAACAACCCAACAGGGATTCACCACGTGAACCCGGCCTCAGGGCAAGCTGCAGTTTCTGATGATGACTGAAACAATCAAATATGATACTCTTGATTCTCTCTGCAAAGGTTTGTAAAATTTACAGGAATTGAAATCTGAACACATTAGAAATGAAAAATACAGTTACTCTTTTGACATCTTGGTTTTGAACCTCACCATACACCACATTCAGTTCAGATTTTTAAGGTCAGTAGTACTAGAGCAACCCTTAAACAACAAACCTGATATTAACATTCACAGATAACTACCCCATCATCACGAAAAGAGATGGGCAATACTGGTGGCACTGTGCCAGTTGGTTGATTTTATATTAGCAAGCAAATGTCATGCTGACATTTTATCTCTTATTCAATAAGACAAAGAACACAACAACAGAATAATAATTAATAATGTTTTATTGGATTATCTGAAGCAGCAGTAGAGAGGTGATGAATAAAATGCTGTTTTAAAAGAATGGGGAAAAAATGGACAAAAATAATCTATCTGTTCTTCTTCCTTTTTTCAACAAGAAGCAAACCTATATTTGTGTCTACAACTGACTACAAATACAGATATTTTTATTAAGTTATTCTTATTTTCTAAATATTTATATTTATATATATATGTTATATCTGAAAAATCTCAGTACCATGTAAGAATTTAATGCAATGTGAGATTATTTGGGGTTTTCTATGCATTGTGATAAGTTATTTATTGCACTACAATTCAGATTTTGCCAAAACTCAGAAAAAGGAGAGAATAGCAACAAGTCCATACTGAAAAAAATACAAAATCCTCTTGCTTTTCTGTGAGGTCTAAACCTTATGCAATTCTCCTGAGTACATCAACTATTTCCGGTGCAGCACTGTAGTTTGATAGACAAGTTTTAGAGGTAGAATGTTCATCGCAAGTAATGTAGCACAGTAGCATAGCACCATGTCATGCCCAATTAATCTTGTGAAAAATGCACTATTCACTCAAGTATTTCAGTGATGTGCCCAATGCAACCATGAATCATGAGAGTATTTCCATAGGGTGCTGTGGCTTGCTGTGTGGATCCGTCACTTGAGTTGGGTATTATGAAACAAATACCGTTTGTGAAAGACTAACTCTGAGCATAATCATAGAATCATAGAATGGTTAGAGTTGGAAGGGACCTTAAAGATCATCCAGTTCCAGCCCCCCAGCCATAGGCAGGGACACCTCCCACTAGAGCAGGTTGCTCAAAGCCCCATCCAGCCTGGCCTTGAACACTTCATTCAAAAATTTATTCATTCATTCCTTCATAAATACATCATTAAAATCAGTAAATAGAAAGTAGAGGGGTTTTTTGCTTCCATGCAAATACCTTCCTCAGTTCCATACTCTAACCAGTAATGTGAACTTAAAATACTTAGGTACTTTAAGAGAATTTGTAAAAGAAATTATTGGAAGGTACAGAGAAATTGATCATCTCCACGTATTTGCATTATCTGTTCTGTTCATCAGTAGAGAATAGCAAGCTCAGAAACACTAGATACTAAGAATTAATTTCTGGTTGAAATAACAGAAGGTTTTATTACAAATACAAGCATCTTTCCAATTGTTCTCAATCTAGCAGCAGCCCTCTTAAGAAACCGATCAGATATTGACTGCATCTGTTGATTTTAAGTATGAGAATTTTTCCTCGCTAAAACTGTGGCATGCTTCCTTCTGATTACTGAAGCACTTCCAAATTGCTTCCCACTAGATCATCAGAAATGAAACTTTGCCCAAGGCAATTTTTAAAATGTCAGCAGTTTCAAGTAGTTTGGCAGGTCTCTAATTCTTTCCCTAACTGTCATTACTTCATCTCCTAGTCTCTTCAAAATGTGGAAGCTGAGCTGGAGCCGGTTTGCCCAGCACAAGAGCATGTGTAATTACCAGCTGTGATTCCAGAGACCAAGATCAGGGGACTGGATATGGGTGCTGTTGTGTTTAGCAGAAGAAAAAGCAAAAAGTTATGGTCCTGAGAGAAGAAACCAATTTTCAGGCAACTTTCTCTGCACACTAGCAGTGAAGGAGTTGACAAGTGAATCTGATTCCTCTGAAACTTTGCTAAGCTAAGCATTTATATAAATTACAAAACATTGTGGGAAAGAGCTTATGTGACAAAAAGAACCCAAAAAAACTTACTCATATTAAGTGCAAAGCCATATAGCTGCAATATATTACAGTTAACATACCAGTTTTATATAAAAGTATTTAGATAAATATAGCACAGTAATGGAAATGCAACATGAACTAGTTGCAATCCACTATTAAACCAGCTTGATTAGCTTTCCTTATTTAAATAATCAGTTCTAATTCATTTCTGTGCAATTACTTTAGGGGGGAAAAAATCTTGTTGTCATTGTTGTTGCATTTTCACTTATCAGGGTTTAGAGGCCACCCTGCACCTAACACTGAACAAAAATTACAATTAAAAAAAAAAAAAAAAAAAGCTATAGAATATACAAATCTCGGCCCCAGAGAGGTTACACACAAACATCTGTATCAAAGCCCCTTACATCAGTCCAAAGAAGAAGACCTGAACACGTCGTCATTCAGCCTGGAGAATCCCAACCATCCCTGATCCTTGCTACTCCTTCTGGAAGAATTTGTCCATGAGTTGTGAATAAGAGATCCTTCATACCCTGCCACCTTCTCACACTTTTTCCTAACAAGCAAGACTGAGATTCCGTATTGTCTTGTACTGTCCTTTTTTTTTTTGTCAGTGGCAGTATTGAGTCACCCTGGTTTAGTTTCCTCCTGTTTTTTTAGCTTCTCGGGAACCATTTAGCATTAGTGGAAAATATCTTTTTTTTTTCCCCACTCCATCAGCTTGCATTATCCATATATTGAACACTACTGGTGCCAAGGTTTCACCAAATTTATTGTGCATTTTCCAACTTTTCAAATCTTATTTTTCCACCTTTATGATACTATATTCACACATAAGCATATTTGGAGGTAGGTAGTTTGTAAGGCGTCTTATTGTGTCTTATCACTGGAACAGTATTTACAACAATGATCAAGGCCTGATGCCATCACAACTTTGACTCAAGTCACCAAGTCTTTGGTGAGTTTTACTTAATGATGAGGTACATGTGTTCAAGTTCTGTCTAAACACTAAGCAGAAAATATGATTTTTTTTGTTATGGAAAATATTTAGACTTCAGAGAAGTTACAAAATATTTTTGAAATGCAGCCACAATGCCTCACAGGAGTAGTTAATAGGACAATTCATGTTCCACCCCTCATGTCTAGACAGTGTTTTTCCTAAACTACATCTCCCATCATTTAGCACAACCTACTGCAGTTCATCAGTTCAGCCATAGACAATGGTGTGTGATTGGTAATAAAGTTTGCAGGTCTAGTATTAGACATGGAAATGAAACAGCACATTAGCACAACAAGAGGATCAAAATATTATTTTTTTTCATGGAAATGAAACAGCACATTAGCACAACAAGAGGATCAAAATATTAATTTTTTTCTTTTCATTCAAATTTTGAAAGTTTGGAGTGGCTTGTATGAAAATAAAAAAAAATATTTTTTCATAAAATCGTCACTTTCAAATGAGAAAAATTTATGAATAGCTCTACCTGTACTTCACAGGATAACTGTAAGAAGCAGCATTAAATGAAGGTTTCTCAGTGGCAGTAAGTAGGCAAAAAAACAGTGAACAGAAAAAAAGCTGTTTTGAATGAGGATACAGAACAAACCCACTCCCCTTTGTTTTTCACATAGTCCCTGAAGAGTTTGACTTATTCAGATGTTAGTGAAAAGACCTACAATACATGGTTTGTCTGTCGCGAAAGGTCAAAAGGCTGAGTCAGGCATGAAAGTATTTAAACATCTGTTTTCAAGGAGTACAGATGAATTTAAATATTAATACTTACTAACACACTCCTTCAGTAAAATATATTGTAATTCACATATTTCCTGTGTGATTTTCACATGGTGCAATTCAGCTGTGTTTTCTTTCCTGAGAAAAACAATTTGCCAAAGCACAGCCAAGAAATTCAAAAATTAGAATATTCATGCATGTAAAGCTTTTAATTTCTTGAAAAACTGACACGATTGCCTACTTGAATGTTCCAAGATTATAAAAGTATTTCCAGCTGCTGGTCTGTTGGTATTTCTCGTTAATGTTAAAAGACATTTTCATTTACTTTTTTTCCAGATCTAAAGGCATTCCTCTCTGTACGTAACTTATCATCCAGCACTGTGCATAATTCTCAAGTTCTAGCTGACTGCAGTTCTCACTTGTGTTATCTTCCAGTAACATCATTCTAGATAGTCTTCCTTTCTCTGTGTAAATTTACATAGAAAGGGCTTTTGTATGACAAGAGCCATGAGAAACTTTTCACGGTTTTTAAGTCTTAATGAAATGTTAATGTTAAAGTCCTTAAGACGTAGAAAAGGAATTCTACCTGAGAAGCACCAAGACATACTACTGCTCCTGTAATGAGGTGACAGGTTTTAAACTGTAGCTGCCAGCACGTATTTGGAAAACACATATTGCGCAGACATTGTTGAGGTAAGGTCCTGCAAGGGTCAGTCTCCTCGTGCCACCTGACTTTCATACTAATGAACTAAAAACGTAAGCCCTTACTGCTAGAGTCTACAAATAACACAAAAATTATAGCAATAATCCATAGTTTTCAAGAGTTAAATTGCCCACTTCAAGCAAAGTAGAGAAAAGTAGTTTTTTCACATATCACCAGCCTCGAAGTCAAAACTCTATGACAAGGTACTTTATCCTTGGAAGAAACAGGTCTGAGAAAGACTTGGAGGTCATGGTAGGTAACCAGCTCTGGAAACCTGAGCTCCAGCAATGACTTCGTAGCTGGAGAAACAAAAACTGTCCCTTTTTTGGACAGCTGGCATGGTGCTGCTGAATGCTGGGTTCAAGCCAAAGGCTGCTGAGCTGGAGGAGGTTCAGAGAAGAGCTCTGAGAATGATGGCAGCAGTGGGTCATGGGCTTTTTTGCCACTCCTGGCCTCTCCTTTGCATCTCTTTCTGGGGTCACCTGATCCTGTATGGAATGTTTTGTATGTTTGGGGTAGAATGTCTGATTTATCAGGTTTATTTTCTACCTCTTTAGCACAGTAGGGAAAAACTGCAGGTTTGGCGTCAGCGGGCTGGGCAATTCTTAGGTTGCCATTCACAAAAACCTGCATTTCTATAACTGGTATACACTCACAGAAACTGGTAGGAGACCAGTTTAAAATGGACACCAGGCAATACCTCTTTACTCAGAAGGCAGTGATCTTCTGCAATCTGCTGCTGCAGAGTATTAGCAGGTTCAAAATCTGACTAAAAGATCGAAAGCAGGTCTGAAAAGAGAACAGGGAGGAATGTATCCTCTACTACCCCTCACCCAGTGACATAGGGTGCACTTATTATGATCTTAGCAGCTCATTATGGGATTGTTAGGAGTGCTGGAACTGGTGCAAGAGGGGAAGCAGGACCACAAAATGGAAACCTGGAACTGGGACAGCTAGAAATGTGAGTGATCTGCATATTAACCTCAAGCAGAGAGAGTCCTATTAATTTCAATAGCAGACTTTGGAAAGTCTCTTCTTATTACTACATTTTACCATGTTTTTCATAACTCTGTCCTGCCCAGTCTATACTGAGAAAATTTCTCTTTGAACTCGTTTAGTTTACTGTAGCCAGTCAAGTGAAAATTACACTAAAAATCAAGTTTATGATATACTGCTCTTGAAAGAAATGTGTTTGTCTCAGAATCAGTCACTGATTTTATTCCTGAGAAAATGGTTTTCTTAGTGAACTGTAAAATAATTCCTTACTTGATTTACCTTCTAGAAGTGACCTCTTTTATGTGGAGCCAAAGTATTTTTTGTCTAAATTTTCCTTAGATAAACCAAATCAAGAACAAACCACTTGCATACTGTCTCAAGGTCACAGATTTCTTCTTTTATCTACGCCAGTGTTTTTTTCATCAGCTCATAAAAACAACTGATCCAACAACTACCCAGAAAATAAGTAATGGTCAGTAGAAACAAAACCTTGCAAAGAGGAGTGCCATATTTTTCCTACATCTCCTTGGCAAAATATTTTAGCTAGAAGAGCAAATTATGTCCTTTTCCCTGAAATGATAATAATTCCTCCAAAATTACCTTCCTTTAATATTTAATCTGCGTAAACTGAATACAAATGTGTTGCTTATATTTTCATTCTTGTGCATTAGTACATGACTTTATATTATTTAATAAATAATAATAATAAACTATTTAATAAATAATAATAATAATAACCTATAATAAACAAAGTAATTGTTAGTAGCAAGTTAAAACTGATACATTAGAAAACCAAGTACATTCAAACCCAACAGTTTTAAAGATGAAATTTGACGTATTTACAGTTTAAGTTACTGTTGCAGTTAAAATTTTGTCTCATTATTAACATTGCTTTTATGTCTTCCCCCTATTCAGAATAAGTAGAAATGGGTTTGAAACAAAACCCATTTCTCTGAACAAGTATTGCATTACACAAGATCCTGAAGCATGACTATTCTGGATGTTTCTTTTGCAAATGATCCCTAACTTTATGATGAGCTGAGCCAAAAATGTTCCATGTTCATGTTTGAAGTTGGGTGAGGGAACTGGGATTGTTTAGTCTGGAGAAAAGGAGACTCAGAGGAGACCTTATCTTTCTCTACAACTACTTGAAAGGAGGTTGTAGCAAAGAGGTGGTTGGTCTCTTCTCCAAAGTAACAAGTGATAGGACAAAAAGAAAAGGCCTCAAGTTGCTCCAGGAGAGGTTTAGGATTAATATTAGGAATAATTTCTTCACATAAAAGGTTGTCAAACATTGGAACAAGCTACCCAGGGAAGCAGTTGAATCACAGTCAGGAGGTATTTAATTAGACTTTAGTAAGGCCTTTCAGTAGCGTTAGGTTAATGGTTGACTCCATGATTTTAAAGGTCCCTTCCAACCTCGATGATTCTATGAGTCTATGACATTTCCTGCAGCTTTAAAGCAGACCAGAAAGATAAGCTTGATCAAAGTATTTTCAAGGCCAGGTGCCATATGCTTTCAGACTTGTGTCAAACCTCATGGACTCCGTGCAGGATGCACTCTCTCTCTCTGTCAGCTGCTCCTACAGCCCCTAAAACACCTCTCAGCTGCATCAGACACCAGCGGGCAGGGTAGGTCAGTGCTTCTGCAGTCAGTCAAGGAGGCAGAGTTCACACAGGCTCTACTACATGGCGGCCTTTAAAAGTGGACCACATGGATGTTATGTAGTAAGAGTATCACAATTATTTTTATCTGTTATTTTACAACAGGGAAGAATTCATCTCATTCCATCTATTATTATGTGGAAATCTGAGAGATTTTGGGTCATAATGTTTTTCAAGTATGGCAAAGAATCACACATCCAGGCCGAGATACTAAAGAGGCAGTTTGATTTACAGAAGAACAGCTTTATTCACCTCTAACTGCCATGAAAATTTTAGGTGTTTTTAGACACTTCTTTCAGATTAAAAGTTGAATTTTATACAGCTGCCCCAGAACTTATTTTGAATTCTATTTTTAAGTTACAAATTAATAAACACAATTTTTCAAATACTGGTGTCCAGCTGCTTCCCTGGGGAAACACGCTGGGCTTAGCTTAAGTACCTATGATTTTGGCTAGCTTTCCACCAAAACAGGCAGAACTATGACGTAATTCACCATAATACTGATTTGAGCAGAATAAACCATGGCATATCCTGTGCTTATTTCATAGAAAGAGGCAAAATGCTTTTTAAATCCATTCACCAAACAAAATCAGAAGTGGGTGGACAAGAGGCAGTGTGAAAAAAAGAAGAGAGAAGTATCCCCTTCCTGAAAGTCTAAAACTCTGCAGCCAACATGTGTGACACAGGACTTAAACTTCATCTTTGTTGTGTTCTCCTGCCATAACTCCAAGTCAACACAATAGCATCTTGTTCCTGGCAGTAATGAGCCAATGAAGAGACTCTCCAGCAGTTAAACCAATGTGTTTGGAAGTACTCTTTTTTTTTCAGCTAAAAAGATTTATTAGCTGCCAAATTCTAGATGAAGTAATACCTGAGGAATTTTATAAGCTGCATTTTAAGTTTCAGAACCAAATTCTGTCAGTGTTTCTTTTGAAATATCACACTTTTAGCCTCATTGGGTAAAAGTGATGAAAACTTCAAATCAATTTCAGTTTCCACAATAATTTCATTAAAAATATACCTGAGGTGAAAAATAAATTAATTCCAAGAACCGCATCATTTCTAAAAAGCTCTAAGAGAACCAGAAAACCACAACCTGCCTTTTTGATACGGTAACATGAACCTCTTCACTGAAGTAAGCCCCGAAACAAGATTTCTTCACTGACTTTGGGAAACCTCAGTAAAGTTCGTGGTGAAGTAGGGTGGATGATTAATCAGATATGTAATTAACACTTGTACTTTAAGGAACTTTTTCTATCAGCATGCAGATGACTGTCTTTAATTTGCCTCTAACAGCTTTTCCTAGTACTGCTTCTCTGGTTCTCTTCACCACTGTGATTCTGTGATATATCTTGGTATGAATTATCAGCTGTCTTTTACTTGAACCCAGAACCCTTTTCACAAGAAAGAGAAGCCACAACGGAGCTACAATTGGTCCATTAAAAACCAGACTGGACAAGTTCAACACAGACGTATAACTGCCAAACCCCAGCATTTCAATTTCACCATTTCAGCAACAGCACTCATTTTAAAACAATGACAATATTCTGACCCAAAAATATTACCTTCAATATAATTTAATCTAGTTTATTGTGTGCTAACTATTCTTTGACAATTTTCCCTTTCCCAAAGATAAGTTTGACAGCATAGTACACTTCCCTTCATTTTCCTCTCAGTCTCACTCTATCTGCAAGCACAATTTACTGTTAAATTCCACTTTCTGGATTTCAAGTGAGTGGATAAAATAATTTTAGAGCTATCAGTGCAGCAGAGAGCCACAAAGAATTGCAGCTGCAGCGGTTGTATTGTATGTAATGTTAAGACACTTAAATGCTTGGAGTAGAGAGAATCCAACAATGTGTCATCTCCTTCCAAGGGCCAAGATGCTGTGCCATTCTGGCAGCAGAAATCAGCAGATCTGGGGGTGAGGATAGATAAAGAGAACCTGCCTGCCCCTCCTCTGGCAACAGAAAGCTTACACAGTTCTCACTGCCCAAGTAGGTATGTGCTCTTATTTTTAATACTGCGCTAAAGGTTTGCCTTAAATATCTGAATAGTGATGGCACTGCTGGTCCCACCTGTACCTACTGGACCTACAATAGCATGAACTATTGTTTTCAGAGATGCTTGTCCTCGCAGCCCTGAGTTATGTAATGCAAACACACCATAAAGAACTCAGGTGAAACCAGTTTCCAACATTTGGTGGTTTTGTTGTCCTTCCACATCCCTTCAGTTATCACCTTTTCTAGCAACAATCAAAGGCAATATTAGAAGTCGTTTAAACACGTGCCAAAACTATGTTACCCCTACAAGTGGTTAGCTAAGGTTCAAGGTCTCCCAAGTTCTTTTCACTAAGAAAACCTGAAAATGGTGTCACGTCTTTGTTGTGGAGATATTTATTTGCAATATAATTAAAGACAAGCAAAGTACCATTTACCCCCACACCGCAAGGATCAAAAGTAGATTTTTGCTCACAGCTCCAAACATCTTTCACCTGACGTGTGGACCCTCAGATCCCCTCACCAAGTTTATCTCAGTGTTTCTACACTCGTGGTTGGTTATTCTTCGCTCCTTATTTCTCATTTTCTTTGTCCCTTAGCCTCTCCCTCTGAGACAGGTGTACCTTAACAAATGAAGTCAGCAAACACCCCACCATTCATTAGTACATTACACATGTACTTTGCTGGTACATAAAGCAGTTTCACAGCTATATTTAGAGCTGACTAAAACAACAGTCGTCTCACAGCAGCATCTCCTCCTGATACTTATTTACCATAGCCATTTAACTTATAGCTCTGTCTCGATTAAGGAAAAGGCTCCACCCCAAACAGAGAAAAAAAGGAAATAAAATTTAATAGAAAGGAATAAAATGACATAAAATAGAATAATGTGTGGGAGAAGGGTATGGATTTAGAAAAATCTTAAATTATTATTAGCCACTCAGTTAACTTCTCGTACAGAGAAAGGATACAGAGTTGATGAGGTAAGAAGAGCCTGCCTTACATCAAAAAATTCACTTTCAGCCAACAACAGTAAAGGCAGGCAGAATTTTTTGTTATTATTTTTAAAGTTACACTGTGAGGGTAAACTTGGGGATGGGAGGGGGTATTAAAGTTGGAAGAAAATATTAACCTAGAAAAAAATGGAGATGAAAAGGCTGTTGATAGATTCAGCTTGCAAACTCAGGGTTTCAAACCGAGGTTTCTACTCATCATGGCTGTGAGGTTTTGAAACAACCATTCTTAATGAGTAGCCTTGGGAAAAAAAAGTTCACTGGTTTTAGTTTGGAGCTTGATAATTTAATGAAAGGTTACATGATATGAAAGATTAAGGATTACATGATATGGTGGAGTATTGCAGTAAATGGAGTATGGCCTTCATGACTCAGAAGGTCTTTGCCAGCATTGTAACCTGGTATAAATCTCAGATGGTGCATTCTTACTTGTTCTCATCATGGTTTTCCTTTTGGGTAACTTTGGATAAAGGACAACTTTCTGTCACATCGTAGTGCCATTTAAACAATCTCAAGAGTTTTTCTTTCCATACCAAGTTTATAATCACTGGGGACCTGAGTAATGCCTTGCATTCCTGAGCAGATCAGCTCACTGGGGAAGATTCTTGCTCTTTCTTTCTGTTGGAAAACTTCACTCTTCCAGCATGTTTCCAAAGATACATTCTCAGTTCTGTGGGTGAAAAAATAAATAAATAAAAAAAATAAAAACACCAAAACCTTGGCCTCCAGTTCTTCCTCAGTGGCTTTTATGACTAATAAAGTTTTCATCCAAGTACCCAAAAGTACTCAGATCCCACCCCCTAGTGCATATATTTAGATCACCACAGAATAATATACATCTGATTTTACGCTCAGCAGATCTTCTTCCTTTTCCTATGTTGTGAAATCAGACTAAATGCTCTCATATTACAATGCTCCTTTATGACCATGCATCACAAACACCAAGGGTTCAAAGTCTAGGGCTCTGAGCCCAAATAGCCCAGCTCTGGAAATCTTTATGCATCCCTGCCCAAAATTCACCCACGAGAATTGCCCAGATGCACCTTACATTTCCACTGCTTGCTCCTTCCCAATGGTGGAGATAAAAGTCAGTAGATGTTTTTTGCAGTATTTGTTATCCAGCAAATTAAACTCAGATACCTCAGAGCTTCTTTGGTGACTTTAAAGGTAACTTCTCTGGACATATAAACCTTAAAATAATTATATATGTCTCTCTAGGTCTGGTCTCTGTAACTTTTCTTTTGTAAGGCTGAATGAGTCCATGCTTTATAACAAACTTTGAGCTTTCAGTCTTTTTTATTTGATTACATTATATATAAAACCAGCTGGATCTAAGGCAGATCATTTTAGGTGTCGTTTGGGATGTATTCAAGTTCTACATATTCTAAACAGATTTGAAATGTCCATAGAGAGGAATTAGTCAACCAGAAATATTATGTTCAAATATTCTAAGCACAGCAGGTATTAAAAACCTTGCTAAATTGATTTTATTTATCTCGGATTATTTTGGTTCAATAGAAAATGCAAAACTTGCTGACATTTCCCTGATCAAATTGCAAGCTTTCAGAAGAACCTTGGTTGCTAGAATTCATGGCTTAGCTATAAAGTACATAAGAATTGCTTTATCCTTGTACACACACACAAAATATACCAACTGTGAAATTCTGAGCTGAGATCCAGAGAGGTCAGGGAGAGAAGAATAAGACTAGAAAGAAGTTAATATCTGAAAGAAGTCAGGATCAAAGCTGAATATACATTAATTCTTATTAATATGTTAGGAAGTAGGAAAATAAATTTAGTGAGCACATTAAAGCAGAAGAGATTAGCTCTCCTGGAATTTCAGACTGTTGAACAGAAGCTGCTTATAAACTGGGGACCTTTGCCCTATGTGAAGACTCTTTCAGAGTGTGCTTGTACCCAACACAGCATGAAACACTTCTGAAAACCCAACTCAGATCAAACCTCTCTGACTCAGCTCCCTCGCAAATCTAATTGTATGAGCCAGATGGAGCTCTAATTGATGGAAAGATGGATGCCATTGAAGGCTTCCAGTGAAATCTCACGTTGGCTTAAGCTTAGCTATCAAGTGCAGGAGGTGCTGCCTCTGACCATTCCAAAGATCACAACCTTGTTCCACCGACAACATATGAACTAAAGCATTTGCTTTAAGACCCTTACTTCAGATTTCACTTGCAAATTAGGGCTGGCTCCAATGATACAATTTGCTGAGTTACTGTCTCAATTTTTTTACTAAAAGCCTCATCAACCAAAGGCATTCATAACAACAATACAAGTACTCTGTTGTGGCTGAGGAGGTACAGTCAGAAGCCACAACCACACTCTGCAACCAAGACAAAACACAAAGAATTACCCCAGTCTGCATAGCAATAAGCTGCTATAAAAAGCGGGTGCTAGTTAGGCATTGCAGGTTAGAAGAGGCAGAAAGCAACCAGCATAATAGCAATGTCAAGAAGTAAAACACTCTTGAGTGTCTCTGGGCAGCACGGTAGAGAGAGGAATCAAAACACACCCAAGTGAGGAGACCTAAGAAAAATCCCGTGTGGGTGGGCAGAGGGAAGATGGTCACAGGGGTAATCAGCTAATGCAAAAATGTGTGTCAAGAGCAAAAAGGACACAAAAGAGTGGGTGAAGGGAAGAAAGGAAAATCAATAACATTTTACCTTATAGTGAAACAATGAGCAATATACTGCTGATTTATCATTGTATCTAAAAATAGTGTGATCTGTACATGTCATCAGAGGTGTAAGGTTCAGAAAGGGAAGGGAACTTCTCCAAGAGACAATGTTCCTGTCAGAATGCAGTGTGTCTAATGAAAATGTTTGAAACCTCCAGCCTAGAGATGAGACAGCACCTCCTAAATTCTCTCTGCAACTTCAGTGCAAATTGGCATGGGGCAGCATAATCTGAAGAGCTGTCAACACAAGGTAATCAAAAACATATAGAAGGTTTCCATTCAACCATCTTACTTTTCATTTCTAGCCTGTGTAATTACAGAGACAAAATAACTTCATGGGGTTTTTTATTTCTACATAACGAAGTCCGTTTCTCGCTGTATTTGTCCAATGGTTTTACACTACACATGACAAGATACCTAAATAAATTGGCTGAACAAATACAATTAAGAAACTATCCATCTGTTTCTTCCAGTACCAGAAACAAATGAGTTCTTTCCCTCTCTCAAATAAGTTTATTTCATTTTTAAACCCTGTGAGTTGAGCCACCTGACATGTTTTCCCTTTTATCTCACTAATCTGCAGAAATAAGACCCCACTGGAGAAGGCTAGTGCTGCTCATCTGATGCCACGCTGTAAACAGTAGGAGAGGCCATTCAATCTGAGACGTTTTTCAACTGCAGCGTGTCTCACATCCTTGCATGGAGGCTCAACAGACAGGCTTTG
Organism: Thinocorus orbignyianus; assembly: GCA_013400375.1. Taxonomy (NCBI): domain Eukaryota; kingdom Metazoa; phylum Chordata; class Aves; order Ciconiiformes; family Thinocoridae; genus Thinocorus; species Thinocorus orbignyianus. Next base: position 618,373 of record VXBW01000253.1, read on the forward strand.
CTCATTTTCTGCAAACAACACTTCTGAAAACGTTGTGGAACGGGGCTACTAATCCCTATATGACCTGTAGCATTAATATTGCCAAAACCAATCTAAAGTTTTATAAAAAAATATATAGTGTTGACATTGTGGTTGTTTGTTGCCAGAGGAAAAAAAAAAATCCATAATTTTTATTCTGACTACTGGAATTAATAAAAAAATGCTTATCTACAGGCGAGTATGCAAACCAATAAGTGAGGGTGGTTTAAAATAATTTGTGGTAATGAAGGAAAGCTGTCTACATTCTTGTTCACTATATAGAATATGCCAAAAGGAGAGTGTGCCAAAAGACAAAATTATGCCAAGATTTTTTAAAACCACTAATGATTTTGGCTCCTATGATTTCAGATGCCCTATGATAGCTGGATTTGCAGGTAATAGTGTGTGAATTTGAAGGGTACTTAATGATTTACAAAGACAACTGAAAGATTCCTTTCTGAAAAAAAAACAGAAGCTAAGCATTTCCTGCAGTGTCCATGTAAGTCCCTGAAGAGAAAAACTACCTTCATGGAAGATACTAAGCATTTTGTCTTCAGCTACAGTTGGACCAAGATTTCCCTCCTTTAAATGAGCTTCTTGTTAAAAACTAGAAAAGAAGGTGGTGGCTACAATTGTTATGTGATGAGGACATGCAAGTTTTCATTTACTCTGCAGCAGGACATTGTACTCTGATGATTCCTTTATCCCATACAACACATTGTCCTCTCCAATCCATGCAGTACTTCTCCCTTCCTAGAGAAGCTGTGACATGTCACCAGCCTGTCTGGTGACCCTTAGGGTCATTTCAATTTCAGTTGAAATTCAGCACAAATACAACGTGAGACAGTAGGAATAACCATGCACCAATCCTTTAAACATATGAAGAAGCATTCAAGTCGATGTATCTCCACAGGCTTCTGATGCTAATTTTGGCTTAAATGTGAAGCTTTATAAACAAAGTACATATACTGCAGGCAACCTTCCAGGACTTACTTGAAAAATACATTAACTTACTCAGCTGATATATTTTAACAAATAATCATGGTAACAGGTTTTCAATGTTTCTGTTCTGTGGACATTTCAGACCAGGCCCATCACGTAGCAGGGCCTCCAACATGCCATCAGAAAAGTGTGGATGGCAGCCTATAAGCCCTGCACTGCAGAGACCTAATTAATCTTCCAGACAATGTTACAATGCACTGAAGCCAATCTGAAGAAGGGGATGAGAGTGATGCTGAAAGCAAAGCAAGACACAGTAACACACAGCAAAATGGCTGCTCAGTACTGTTCCCCTGCCACACCAGCAGAAGGGAGGGTTTCTGAGATGGCTTGAAGGCAGACAGGTCTTCTGGATGCCCAGGGCAAAGGATCAGAAATTAATTCTTCTTTGCAACAGGACTGTATTCTGCATTCTAGGAGAGAAAAGGAGATGAGCTGAGCCTCTCAGGATGTCTGGAAATGGAACAAGCAGAGCACAGACTCCTAGACATGAGACTGTGCCTTTCTTTGAGGTTTTCTGCCCAGGGAAAACCAGCATATATTTTGACCAAACAATTTGTGCACTAAAAACAACTGGCTGGAAATGGCTGCTGGCATTTTATAAACTGAAAACTACCCTAAATAGCAGAAAAGAAAGGTATTGGTCAAGGATGATAGTGTGAGAAAGATTTTTTAAATGCCTTCTTGGCAAGCAAGAAGGACATGTGTTCAAAGAGGTACACAGCGCATCTAGACACCAGGTAGGATCCCAAAATTGCCACCACCACTATGTAAAAAGTTTGATGTTGATGGTAAAGGCATAAGGAAGTAGGGGAGAGGAAAAGATGAACAGATTTCTGTATGACACCCAGTGTAACCACGAAATCTAGCAAGACCCCAAAAGGCAACCTGAGGTGGGGTAACCCTTCTTCAGAAATAAACTGGGACTGTTAAGAGAAATCTTTGTTCTCGTTGCCTGACGAAGAATTCAAAAGAGAGAAGAAATCAGGTCATGGAAGGCAAGGAGGTTACATCTTTTGGTTCATATGTCTTTATTTCTTTTTAAGAAAATATTTTTCTAATAAAATTATTTCTAATAATTTTAGGATATGTTAAGCCTTGTGCAAAGCCTGTCTACAATATGAATTTATCAAATGCCTTAGAAAGTTCCACTGAAGCCACAGAGGACCCACATGGTGAAATGGGAACAGACGGACATAAGGTAACTGATAAGTTCATATTGTAGACAGTCTTTGCACAAGGATTTACAGCTTTTTGTCCTAGAACTAATAATGGGAAGAAACACGCAGAGCTAAGCCTAGCAATTTCTTAATAAACTAAGTTTCCTTCAGTGACTCTGGTGAAGCAATATCAAAACCAACATGGTTCTAACATGCTATGACAGCATAGTGTGACATTTAACTTAAGCTTAGATGCTGATGAGAGAAAGAAGAAAAACACTTCTTTGGTTTTAGCAGACAGAATATATGGTTTGTAGCCAAGACATGGCAAAGATGTAGAGACTCTGGAGCAGTCTCAGCACAAAACACTTTGGGATGACAGGACTTACTAGGTCCTGCCTTACTAGGTTCCATGCTGTGCAAATAGCTATCTTCCCCCCAGGGTCACCACATCCTTACTTCTTGCCATAATTCATTAACTACAAAGTGCCCAGTGGCCTCATTTGCTCTTCTGCAGGAGGCTGCTGTCTCTTATAGAAAATTGCCGTGATCTAGTCAAAAGAAAGAAAACATGTAATTGGAACACAAGAAGACAAAATTTACATGGGAAAGAATGAATTTTCTTTGGCTGGATAGGAGAATTTCCTAACTCTTGGTAACATTTAAGGAACAAATGTTCTTCCATGAGTGAGGGCAGAAGTGACAGCCAACAGAAGAACCTGGAGGGCTGAGGACAAGATGTACAGGCTTAGGGTGCGGTCAGGCCAGTGAGAGGACTGAGGAGTAGGGAAGCACCAGGGAAATTCCTGAACTGAGCTATGCCTTGAAAATAGTCTCAAGATGCCCTAAAAAGCTGTACAAGGAAGACCAGAAGGGAAGGTTGGAACATTGGCAGCAGCTAGGATGTAGCCCTTGACCCACAGGCTTTGCTGATGATGTTATGCCACCAAGAAGAAAACCCTTTTGCAAGTTAAGGGCACTTCTCCAAAATGCTGAGTGACGTTTTCCCCCAGGCTGTTGCTGTTGGCAGCTCTGTGCAGGTTGCGCTCTAATAGACACTCCTCAGCTCCCATCCCCACCCTGGAGCAGCCTGGGGTCCTCCTCGGCTGGGGAGGAGGTTCACACCTTATGCTGCTGATGAGCTCTCCCACGTACTGGCAGGAACTGCTCAGAGCATCTGCAGTGCCCTCCTCCATTCCAGGCTTCCCTGCAAGACTGAAGGCACTTGTCAACCTGTGTTTGTGAGTGAAACACAAAAGGGAACATATCAGATGGTTTCCATCAGTGCAACACTTGAGCTGCAATGCAGAAATCTCCACTCTGAAATATTTCATAGAAATATGAAAGTCTACTCCACGGTTGCACTAGCACTGACCTAGGGTGCAGTGAGACCCACACTTCTTGAGGGCACAGCAAGGAGAGATTAGCAGGGCTCTCTAGATAAACTCCACAGTTTCTGAAGTCCACCCTGGCTCATTTCTGGGTGTTTTCTTCTACACCGCTGTTTTTTCATGTCTTGTACATAGATTGTGAACTCTTCAGGGCAGAAAGTACATCTTCATCTTCTGTTTATCTCTTGCTAATCCACTGATGTCCTGCAATGCTCTCCTGTCCACACCAGGGCCTGCACTGGGCTGCCAGTTTCCCCTCTAAACACACAAAGTTCAGGCTCCTGTTCCATGTTAAACCCCCAAATTAGGGATTTAAAACTGCCAGCATAAGGCAGGAGGCCTACCGCTCCATGGAGCGAAAGGTAGGCAGCAATCGTGCTCTGATCTTTCCATCTTTCCATCTTTCTTTACGGGACTATGATGGCCAGGCTGAGCAAGGACATCCTTCCTTGGTCACAGTTGCCGCATTGTTTCTTTATTCCCAGAAGGAGCAGAGCCTAGTAGACACAGGCACAGGTCCAGTGATGTCATTTTTTCCTCTACTGGTGAGAGTCCAGAAGCTCAGTCAGGTACTCCACCCTAATCAACAAAGTGGCCAAAACAAGGTACTTGGCTCCATGAGAGATGGATACAGGAGTAGCCATACTCAGCATGACCCACGTCCCTGGTCTGATACCATTTCCACAGAGTTGCTCCATTACTGCACCTTTTCCTCTTGGACCATTTCTAACGCACACAGAGATCCAACTACCTAGTGACCAAACCCAGGGCACAAGCACTTGCTTGTAACACATTCAGGAACTGCAAAAGGAGGGAGGCTATTGACTTGGTTCCAAATAATTATTTTGGTCAAGGATACCTATAGCATCCTTATAATTGGGGTAATAAAGGATTGTAAAATAATGATTAATATTTATAATTAAAAATATTAAAATAATTATTAAAAATATTAAAACATCACCATGAATCACAACATGTATTTGCATGCACTTCTGATTACCTATTTTTGATGTATAAGAAAACAGTTGATTCTCTGTTATTTCAGGTCCCTAAGTTGTGAAATTCTCTTGGAGAAGAAAAAAACACAATGAAAAATCTTTGGGTTATTGACTCTAAGTTAAGAGTAACCCATTTCTTAAGTTTCAAGTTCCTGTTTCTATTTGCATATTTCTTAGGGGTTGAAGGTGCAGATACGGAAAGAAAGCCAGGTCACAATTATTAAAAATAAGAGTGTGACATTCTTCACCTCTTCAACCTAGAGTAAAACCAGCACTTCCTCATTATTCAAGGCAACCGATGCTCTTAAGGAAAAAAGATAAATTATAAAGTTGATGGAGATGCTGAATATCCATAGCGCCCATAAGTAATCAGATTACTGAAACTGTCCATGTGTTCTGAGGGCAGACCTACAAAATGCACAGGAAGAAGTCAGGGAAGTATTCAAGGTTAGATAAATGTTGCTTTAAGGAAAATGTTGTTTTAAGGAAAAAACAAATGGAATCATTTTTTTTTCTTTTTTTCTTTTCTTTTTATTTTTTTTAAACAAACACTTGTAATTGTCTTTGGTTAAAAAAAAAAAAAAATAATTTAAATTTATAGTAATTCCAAAACTGCAGAAACAAACAGCTCCAGCTCCCAAATGACAGTATTGTGCTAGGGTTTGTCATGGGACAGGTAGCTTGCCTGGGGACATTCACTGGCTTAGGATGTGCTTTCCGACCTTGGAGTACTGGCCACTCAGTGCTGCCTCATCTGCCAGAGGTCACCAGCCCCAAAAACTACCCGTCCACAAGTACTCCCTAAGTGAAACTCTCCATAAAGGAGAATTAATATCCAAAAGAAGTTTCTCTTGGGTCAATGCTGTGCAGGGCAGACCAGAGCAGACACTGCTAAGTCGCGAATTCAGCAAAAGCTTTTCTCCTAAAAGGGATAAAAAACTCTTATATATCCTCTATGAAAGTATCAATAATTACTTAGATACAGCTGGGTGAACTGGGGGCATTGACATGGAAGGAAGTTTGATTCCTCAGAACTGTGTTTTGTTCCAGATAAAATAAACCAACAGTTGTGCAATAGGTAAAGACAACATGGTGGACTGGAATGACCTGATGCTCTCTAATGCAAACCAGACTCTACAAGCTGTTGGATTGCTCCTCACAAGTGCTTTGTTTTAGCTCCCTGCAACACAAGTGGCAAATATTTAACTTTAGGGTTTGATTTTTGGTTTGTTTTTCTCCTGGCTCTCAACCATGGCACTCGTTATTACTTCTACATTTGCAGAAAATCATAATTTTCACCATCTCTTTCCCCACATGTGATTTTTCCAAAGGAAAAAAAACCAAACAAACAAACACATTTTTAAGTTCATATTTCCCAGGTTCTCAGAAATTAATGGCTTGAATTGAAGCAATTTTATTCTCTTTTTATTATTATTATTAAAGTAAAGAGAAGTAAGAAGCCAGACGGCTAGGGGTTTTGGTGTCTCCATGATATCTTTCTTTTTCATTTAGGGAATAAACAAGGCCAGGCACTTAGAAGGTCTGGGGAGGCTGTCTAAGATAAATGACATTGCCATTGCTAAATATGTTCTGTTTCCAATAAGAAGGTAGTTTTGAAGTTCAAATTCACTTTCAGCCCTTATAATTCATCACAGACTACTATTGTCATCATTGTAACAAACCAAACTATCAATAAACTACTTTGGAACGTATTTATAGGCATGAAGACTGCATCCTGTAACTCTGAGGCCACACTTTCAAGACCCAAAAATGAAGACAAGTAGATCCAGCAGAAAGACCTCATCTTTCACCCCCAAGCTGAGTTGTGTCCACTGTGACACCCCAGAGTCTGTGCACTTTTAAACCCCTGGGAACATTATTCTTGATGATGCCCTGAGTGCATCTCACTCCTTTTTTTCCCTGAGGAACCACAATGAAACCTGCTGTGACAGCAGCTCCCTCCAGTTATCATGAGCGAAAGGCGAGACATTGTGTTACCTCATTCTTGCATGTAGCCCCAGTTCCTACTGACAGCTTTGCTTTGAATCTAAAAACTTAAAGTTTTGTTAACAATATTTTAAGGGTTGCCAGAAGTACGAGACACAGAGTGCCAGAAGGCCCCCTGTGTTTCAAATGGCTACTTCAGAGCCCATGAAATTCCAAGGATATCCTCACCAACCCTGACGATCCGTGGAAACATTGTGCATGCCTGGAAAAGATTCAAGCAGCAAGTTGAACATTATATGAGAGCCAGACAGACAAATAAACCACAGATCCAAGCAGATCTATCATCCAAACCCAGCAGTGGCAGGCAGAGAAACTCATACAGAGCATAGTTTAATCCATGAGAACAGAGGTGCAGAAAAAGAGGGAAGCTCTGAGGAACTAATGGAAAACTTAAAAGATCTCCATTTCTAGACAATTTTTTTTGTTTAAATTAATATCTGCTTGGGATAAAAGTAAAGGAGAAGGGATAAATAAGGCAGAGATTTTTCAGAGGCTTACGTCTAAAAACCCAGTGCTGTGAATATGGAATATTAAAAGACTCTTTAGGTGACAGATTATTCTCACTCTTAACAAAAATGTCCATGCAAAATTACAAAGCAAGGATATTCAGTACTAAAAATGGCCATTATGTAAACATGTGATTAAAAACACAGAGTCAGAATAAAACATACAGTCCATCTAATTTGTTTGAAGGTGTGCACATAGTGAAAAAATTGTTCAGAGCAAGCAGTGTGTTAAGAGAACTATAAATATCCAATCACAGACTCTTGTCAGAAGACCATTTGGTGAATTCCTTTCTAACAGATGCATAAACTCTTGACTACAAGAAATAGAACCAAAAAATAAATGATGTCTTAAAAAGGCAGTATTGCAAGAAAAAGATCAGAAAGCCAAACTTTACCAGGAAAGAAATAAGGTCGCTGCCATTACTATATCACAAGAATCTTAGAATTGTTAGAGTTGGAAGGAACCTTAAAGATCATCCAGCTCCAACCCGCCTGGCATGGGCAGGGACACCTCCCACTAGACCAGGTTGCTCAAAGCCCCATTCAGCCTGGTCTTGAGCACTTTCAGGGATGGGATATCCACAGCTTTCCTGGGCAACTTGCTCCAGAGTTTCACCATCCCCATAGTGAAAAGTTTATTCCTGATGTCTAGTCTAAATCTCCCCTCTTTCAGTTTCATGACCTCTCATGTCATCACTACACTCCCCGACAAGACTCTCTCCCTGTCTCTCCTGCATGCCTCCTTTAGGTACTGGAAGGCTGTCACAAGGTCTCTCCAGAGCTTTCTCTTCTCCAGGTTGAACAACTCCAGCTCTCTCAACCTTTCTTCACAGGAGAGGTGCTCCAGCCCTCCAATCATTTTTGTAGCACTCCTCTGGACACACTTCAATGGGTCCATATCCTTCTTAAGTCAGAGGCGCCAGAGCTGGTTGCACATGAGATCTCACCAGAGCAGAGTAGGGGGACAGAATTACCTCCTTTGACACATTAGCCACATTTATTTTGGTGCAGTCCGGGATGTGGTTGACTTTCTGGGCTGCCACACAGCTGGTGTGGTCAGCAAACTCGCTGAGGGTGTACTCAATATCACTGAGAACTCACTGAGTATTTGGGCACTGAGAATTGGCACCGGTTAGTCATGATTTAAATGAGCTAAAAATAATCCAATTGTTTGTGCCTGGGGACCCTAGGTGAAAGTGAAATGATAAGAAGAAACATTGAATACCAGATAAAGAACACCTTGTATCTTGGGAGGCAGAAGCTTAAAAGGATTCCTGCTCCAGTGAGTAAGATCAGTTTGTGATCAGTAACAATTCTCCTAATGATGCTTCTCACCCTAGGACAATTGCTGAAGCAACAAAAATATAGATGAAGACAGAGACAGGCACAGGCTGCGTTAGAGCAGCTTAGAGGGTTGCTCTATTACATTTGTTACAACTTCTGTATTTAATTTAACATGTCCCGGTTCTTTCAAAAGCAAGGTCATGCTTTTCTGCATGTAGCTTTCTCGATGTTTCCAGTGACACACTGAGGCTAAACAAAAACGTGGAGCAGTAACTAGATGTAAACTACAGCCAGTGAACATTAATAAGTTCCCATTACCTTATTTGAGCACATAATTACATTTCTTCTGAATTAGGATCAATTTTACCTAGCAGGATTGTTTGCCTTCGTTTCCTAAGAACTTCTGATAAACCAGGCTTGCCCCACCACTTTCCTCAAGCAGTGAGAGCTTACCTCTACCAGAGTATGTGTGTGTGCGTGCATGTCAGTGTGAAGCATCCCCTACCAATATTAGAAATCAAATTTGACATTAATAAGCTTTTCTGGTGATGCCAGACTAAGCAATGGGATAAAGAGGCAACAGACATAATGGTCAAATTCTGGTAGGAGCTGAAGGAGGGATGGACATAGAAAAAGAAAAAGGAAAAACCCCAAGACAGCATGGAGGAGTGGGATAAAACTAGGCTTGGGATGGGGTGGAGATGAAGAAGGAAAGCGGAGACAATGCAGAGATGCTCACTAAGTGCTAAGGGATGCATTGAACTGAGGGGAAACACTAATGCAGCTCTGACATAATACATCACTAAGCAGAGACATTCATAAATATCTAGTAGGGGAGTTACAATATACATCTATCTTTATACCATGTATGAAGCCAAATGATCTCACAGTTAGTGATTTAATTATGCCTAATAATTATTTTTTTTCTTAAAACTATGAAGAAAGTGAGCTCTGGCCACCACCAGAACAAAAANAACAGAAAATGGAGTAGTAATACAGACTTTAGCACCCCTATAACCTTTGCATTATGTCTTGTTTTACAGGTAAATCATCTTCTGGAAAAAATGGAGAATGAGATAAAAACATCTTCCATTATAACACCCACAACAATATGACCACGCAAACTTTAGCCAGCAGAATTCCTAAGGAGTTGAATTTTGTGCATGTAAAGTTCACGAGAGTGTGATGAAAAGATAAATGCAATATTTTGCAGGGACAGATCCAGGCACACACTATCAGTGCTTTGGGGTAACAGCTATCTTTCATTAGTACCTGTGAGGGTTCATGCCAGGTAGAATTAATGCTATTTCTTCCTCCCTCAGCCCCACCTGCTCTGCCTGCTCACATGCAAGATCTAATGCTTGCCTCCCTCCCTCGTTCCAGGACCCACTCACCCACCGCACGCTGGGTCAGCCCTGTTTGTACAGTTCCTAGCACAATGACTCATGACTGCGAGAGGGCTCCAAATCATTCATCATGGAGGAATCAGGACTCGTACTGGCACCCTCTTACAGCATAACTGCCAGCAGTGGCTGTGTTCTTAGATTATAATATTATGACCTTAACTGTTCATAGCATTGTATCTTTCCCCTGTGCTTTGCAATACTTCGCATAAATGCCTAAATGTCTCCTTTCCAGTTTCAGAATTAGAAAATTCTCCAGTATCCCTGTTTACCCATCATTCTTGCAATGTTTTTGCAACGGTGTGGCTGCTACAGGCTCTGCGAGAGTATTTACTAATAGGCTCTGATTTTGGGAATCTTTCATGGTTTTATGCAGAAGATTTAAAAATTTCTTCTTAAAAGTGTCTCTTTCAAATGCTAATTCTCCATAAACCCTGGATTATTCAGAAGTGAAGACAGGGTGGAGACTGTGTTTGTCTAACTAATTTAGGTGACTTTAAGTACTTATCTTGAGTGCAACCCAGAGGACCAAAATTGGAATTTTATGTCCCCAGGGGAATCCAGAAGAGAGGAAAGTCATCCTGGCAGCAAGCAGAAAATAAGAAGCATCTATGTGAGATACTTACACTAAGCATACTATCTCTCCCCTCCCCCATCCATTTAATCAACAGTCTTTCAGTCCTAGCTTTTTACTGATGTCTTGCATTTCCTTTTGCTTGGTATACAGCACCTATATCCATTGCTGTCAGTCACACAGAGTCACCCCTTTTTGGTGAGCTGTTTTGTTACGCCTGTCACCAAGAAAGCAATAAGAAGTATTTCTCTCTCAAGGAAACACTGACATTTGTCTAGCTTGTTCAGTGTTCAAATGTCAGCACAGCATAAATCCAATTTGTCAAAGAAATGCCCTAAAAATCAGTCAATACTAATGTCCACAGTATGTTGACCTCACAATCTAAATCACTGAGTTCCCATAAAAGCCTTGGTTGATTTAATTAGGAAAAAAAGAAATAGCTATATTCAGGTAAATGAGAGGATACATGAACACAGAATCACAGAATAATAGAATGATATAGGGTTGGAAGGGACCTCTGGAGATCACCTAGTTGAAACCCCTGCCAAAGCAGGTTCACCTACAGCAGGTTGTGCAGGTGGGTCTTGAACACCTCCAGAAACAGAGTCCACTGTCCCTCTGACAGCATGTTTCGGTGCTCTGACATCCTCAAAGTGAAGAAATTCCTCCTCGTGTTTAGAAGGAACTTCTTATGTTCAAGTTTGTGCCTGCTACCTGCTGGCCACACTCTTACATCCACAGCCATGTTTTGGCAAAGAGAAGCATCTGATGGGGACTGGAGCCTTTTAGAATCACATGTTTTTGCTTTGCAAAGCATTTTTCAGGGATTATGTCTCATAAATATCTTTTAACAACTTTATCTTTTCTGTGCTTCAGCAAACTCAACTTACTGCTGATGATTGAGTGGGGTCTGGATACTTTTGATGTGGTGTCACTAATGGGTGTTGTCCCTTGAGAAGTTTCCAAGAGAACATTTTTTTAGTGGAGTTTGATGATTTATCACAAACTGATGGAAACAGTCCCATTTCAACAAGACCTGTCAGGTATGTCTTGCTTGCTCTCCCCTGGCAGATTGCTGCACTCCTGAATAAGCAGCGGGCGGTCCCAGGGCAGGTAGCAGCCAGCTGTATCATTGTACATCAATAATTCTCCCCAGGGGATTTTGAAAATAGGAAAACCCATTTGGGGATTTCTGGAATTCAAGTAAAAACCATTTCTGAAGTTTGAAAAACCTCCAAGCAAAGAAGGTACACTTATCAGGCCCAGGGCGATTTTCAGATTGTCAGTCAGAAAATTAAAACATAATTTTGGATAGCAGATTCAAATGTAGCAGAAACATTTCTAAATCTTGTTTATTCATCCCTGCTAAAACTAAAGCAGTAAAGACAAATGGATATACCCATAAAGATAGTCCAAACACAACAGTCTTTTTAAAACTTTATTTCCCCAATTCTTTCTCATGCTGTTTCTTCTCAGACATCCTATATCACCCACTAGTTACCCCATCTACTATTTGCTCTGAACTTTTATTTCAGTCCAAATTTTTACTGTGTAACTGGTTTTGACGATGAAGGTTTCAAAGCCATTTAAAGGGAACCTAACATCATTACTGTGATTCCCAATGGTCTCGCTGTCTCCACTGGTTCTTCCTCATATACCACCTGCGGGAATTAGAAACTGCTCAGACGTGGAAGCCAGCAGGAGGCAGCAACATACCTGCATGGCTAAATGAGAAGAGCTCAGCCACTCAGCACCAGCTGTTCTCACTACTGTGAGCTTGCCTCCTGGCTCTGGCTTGGCATGCTCCAGCTAGGTCTCTCCCAGGCAAAGTCTGAGTATGGCTCTGAGGATAGTTCCCTCCATAGACACTTCCAAAAGGCAATATGGACAACATTACATCAGATTTTGTTCCTGTCCTTCAATGTCCTCAGATTTTGCACTCTGAAACAGACCCCATCTGTCCATTCCCTGGACTTTCAGCACATAATCTCTATTTCAGGTTATGAAAACACAGTTTGTTGGGCAGCAACATAGACCCTGCACTGGTTTAGATTCAATCAATTGTAGCACAACAAACACTCATTAAGTCTTAGGCTCAGCATACAGCACCCAGCGAAATACAGGACAAAGAATTACATGTGTGATGTGGCTGCAATGTCTTCCCCAAGCTTATGTAGAAAATCTATAACAGACCAGAGAGTCCAACCCAGGTCTCCCAAGGTACAGTTTTATAGAGTGTAACTACCAAATCATCCTTCCTTACTGAGGTATAGAACTCAGTCTTCCAACCTTCCTTTTGCTGGTCCCATAGGTGTCAGCTGACACTAACTCTTATGCTAACTTTCCCAGAGCATGGGCACGATGCAGTGAGATTGTGGACATCAGAGACAAACCTCCTCCCCCATTTTTTTTTAATCTCTTTCTGATATTCCTTTTCTTAGTGGTGGGGCACTTGCCCACAGCCCATCCTGTTGCTTTGCACGTGTCTGCAAACACTCTCACAAAGGAACCAAGCTATAGAACTGTTATAACTGCAGCTCCAGCAGCCTGGTCGCCACTCCTAACAGCTCACATGCAAACCTCATCTCCAGCAGTGCTAGAGCATGCCAGACATGTGGTGTCTCATTATATCTCATTCCCAGCATGCAGCAGCAGTTGGCACACCCTGCTGCAGTTTAAGCCTCAGATGTCATTGTGCAGTGATTCCAGAAACATCTCTTTGGTCTCATCCAGTGCCTCTGCTCCTTGTCAGACCTTTCCTCACTGATTTCCATTCTTCACTTGGCAGACAACCTGCGGCAGTTCTTCCATTTGATTTTCCAGTGAATTCTCTGTTCTTTAATACTTAATTGACCTGGCTTCTTAAGTAGATGTTTCCAAAGTATTTTTAAAAATAAAGAAAAAGAAAAAAAAAGCAACCTCTGGATATCTCTCTGAGGTACCTCTTCTCAGCCTGATTGATGAAAGGGTTATTCTTCCACCTCACCAGTCATTGCAGATGTCTGCTCATTGATACCTACTCCCATTGGGCTGTCTGCTTGCAGGCTTTCTTCACTTCGAGCTTACTGAATTTTTCCATATGTAGCTGTTTCACATGGAAGCTGTGGTTTATAAATCTCTTGCCTTTCTCAGTGAAAATGATAAGCTTTCGCCATGTTGGTGACTATATATTTTACCTCGAGCAACAGTTGTTTGGCCAAATTTCTTCCTTATATCAATTGATTATGTCCCCACACACACATTGTACTTCAACTGGAAGATAAGTACCAACATCTGCTGTGTTGCTCTCACCCATCAGAGACAAAGTTTTAAATAATAACTTTGCTTCTGGTGATCCAAAATATTAGCACCTGTTAATGTTTTAAAAGTAAAGAAATATGATTTGTATAATACAGTATACTTTGTAACAGTATGTTTTCAATATCATGAGAAAAAAATAAATGTGCGCTATCATCATGCTTTACAAGATCTAACTCTTAAATTTATTTATCAGTCAATGTACTTCAGATTCAAACTAACTTATTTTTTTTTCCATTTTTTTTAGTTAAAACCATCAGTTTCCCTTGCATTCTGGGCTGTAGTACAGCAGTAGCTCCATCCAATTTTGGTGCTGGTTATGAAAAAGTAGCATTAGCCCTGATGCTTTGAACCCAAGTAACTGTGGACAGCATGATGGGATCCTGAATGCATGCTGCTCCTGAGACCTGCAAAGCCCAGGTTTAAGGGGAACAAATCCCCAACACACATAGGTGTCCTATGCTCTCTGTGTTCTCTGCTGGTAGGAACACTCAATAACTCACACGTGGAGATGGGGCAGAAGGAGTTCACACAGCGTCTGAGGTGCTGGTTATGTGCTTCCAGCCAGGAGTTTGAACTGAGGTTCTCTCTTCACATCAGTTGTACTAGAAGGAGTGTGCATGGTGTTTGGTCCCATGATTTACTGCCATTCTCAACTATACCTTATATTTTACCAATATGAAAAAAAAGCACCAGTCTTCCTATAGTAGGAAGAAACTAATTTTTGCAAGAGTTGAAAGGTGCCATGCCACTGTCTGCAGTGTGTCCCTCGAGGATCTTCTGTCCAAGACCTGAGCAGGTTCAGCCTTCTGGGACGAGGACTTCATGGGAGACTACAGGGAAAAAATTTCTCTTGTTGCTCCTGTGAGCACAAAATCCGTGGCACAAAAGTAATGTGGATGTTCTCGTGATACCTGATGTTCCTTGAACAAAAGCTAAAGGTCTGAGAGTTTTCTGGGACACACAAACCCTGGGGGTTTTTTAAGAAGGTGCCACTAGTGGAGTGACATGCATCATAGAAATGTATCCAAAACCAAAGCAAGACTTAATAGTTTTCCATTAAGTTATTAAGTATCTACCATATCTGGGAGGTACTTTGCATAGAAAAATAAGGAAAAAGAAATTGCTGGTATGATGCCTCTTTGAGGCAGGGCACATGTTGTTTTGCTCAATTTGTCCTCTCCATTGAAGCTGGACAGAAACCAGAAACCTTGAAAAGAGGCTAATAAATACTTGAGGTCCATTTACATAATCAGTTGGGACTGAGTTGTAGGGAACCAGGATTAACCAATCATCTGAAGCATTTTAAAATCAGTTCTCCATTCCAAACTTCATTTTTCCTTTTAATCCCCTGATCCTCATTAGTTAGCTTGGCTTCTATGCACCACTACTAACCGTGAAACAAATTAATGTGGTGATGATGAGATGGAAATATCAGTCCCTGTAACCAAACCTTGCCAACAGAACCCCTGACTTCAGCAGGATGTAGCTGCAGAGCAGAGTGTTGCTGGACTTCTCAGAAACACTCCAATTTTTTTCTTATTCATGCAAGTCAATTATCAGTGAATTTACTCCAGCCATAATGAGTATGGCCCTAGAGAACAATTTAACATTTTGTATAAATGTCACAAAAATGCATCTTTCACATGCAGTTGTTAAAAACAAATTGATGGGTTTGTACTGTATCTGAAAAACAACTGTGTTTTTCATAAAAGCGAGAGTCTTTGCCTTGCATTGAGCTGCTCCTCCCTTTGCTCCTGAACAGACCATTTTCCAAAAAAATTTCATTTCCTTCATCAGAATTTTTTTTAACTGAGGGGATTCCTAAAATGCTCATTCCAAAACAATAGGATTTCAAGAAATAGGTCATAAAAGCCTGGAAGAAATCACTGTTGCAGTAAAGCAGACAAAAACCCAATAAGCACATACCACCTCATGAAGTTGACAAGTTGATACCCACTCAAACAGATAATGAATATCAAATGTATTGCAAAATTTTCTTTTTTTCCTCTGTTTAATAAGGTAGTAACTGCCTTTCCAGTGTTACACACAATTTCTTTAGTGTCCCACAGAAACCACTGCTGAATGCATCACTGTAAAATCTACCTTACTGTTGAGCCATTCAAAGTTATACCAAAGGGATAAATATCATCCTGGAAAAATAATTATCTGTTTTCTAGCCACTAAGTCCCATTGAAAAATGTCTAAATAAAATAGACCCTTATATCAAAGAGAAGAACAGACATTAGAGAAATCAGTAAGATCTAAGGAATACGATCAACCACACTGCTTAAAACTCCTGTGTTGATAAATGTTACAAAACTAAAATGATTTGAGCAAGAAGGTCATTAAAGATCTCAACAGATCTCCAAGGCCAGGCTGGATGGGGCTTTGAGCTCTAGTGGGAGGTCTCCCTGCCCATGGCAGGGTGGTTAGAACTCAATGATCTTTACGGTCCCTTCCAACAATAACCATCCTATGATTCTAGTTAGTGATATGTATCTGCATCCACCCTTGGTAACAAGTTTCTTACCATGATTTAAAAGTGCCTCTAGGAGCAGCTTTACAGAAAGAGTTTCAGGTGAAGTTCCAGACATATCAGAGGTCCAAATCATTACTCCTGCTTTTTTGATATCTATGAGCACTCACTCAAAAGGAGAAAGAGAGTTTGAGCAGCTGCTCCTGGAGAGATTTTCACATCATGGCTCATTCTGAGTCAGCTGTGATGGTGCATATTCTGCCACATGTCATCTGCCAAATTTAGGAAGGTTTTATGTTAACCTCTGATGTTTCTCACTCAGAGCTACAGAGAACCCCTTTCAAACTTGTGCTATCTCACTGAAGGTGTGATTCCTTCTGCATTTTGTTCAAAGATACTACTGCCTTGAGGAGCTTTCACCTCTTTTTCACACCCTTCCATCACAGTCCACTGCCCCTCTTTTGTGCCAATAAAGTTTCTTTTACACCCATTTTAGAGATTTGCAGTCCCTGACCACTTCCACACTAGCTCAGCTGAAGTCGGAGAACTTGCGGAGATAGCAATGACCAACCTGGGAAAGACTCAGAAAAGCACTTTCTGAAGCTCTTCCATACCAGAGAAAGCATGTCATCAAGTAAGTCTTCCACTTCATAGAAACAACAGGTGGAGTTTGATCTCATATGAGTGTAATATGAGTGAACACTATTAAGTTAACCAGACTGATGTCTGGTGTGTCCAGAGTGAAACGTCAAAATGAAGGCTCTAGGATTGCCACAGACTTTTTGTGTGCCTCAAAGGAGCTGTGGTTCTGGAGTCTAAAGAAAACTGGTACAAATGGCTAGTGACTTCATTGCTAATGATTTTAGAATAAACATTCAGCTGTTCAGACTCAGGATGCCACTTCTCTTACTGACCTTTGTGTCTTAAATGTACAGCAAAGTCACTAATAATGCGAAGTCAGAGACAGAATTTGCAAATGTTTTGAAAGTAGTGATGAAAAATGTGAGTACAGCATTGGGGATTTTTCTTGATATACAATGTTGTACATTGGAAAACCACTGCTTGTTTGTAAGAAGAGGAGAAGTTGCCTGGGGAAAAAAACCCAATCCCACACCCTCTTTCGTTGCAGTCTGGGACAGCAGCACAATGCCTGTAGTCCAGGCATATATGAGGTTACTCAATCAAAAAAGATTCCTTTCCTGGTTTCTCAGGTGTATCTGACAACCCAGCTGGAGCTCCATGCTTCCTTAGTTACTCAGCCAGCCATACTTCAGACAGTGAATTAAAAGATGCTTGCTGGTTTTAACCAGAACAGAGACATACTCCAGATCTGTGATCTTCAAACCAAAGAATAATAAAAATAAATATACCATTTTTTCTGACACACTAGTGTAAAAACAGTATAGTTTCAGTAAAGTCATAATTTCATATGTCAATCCCTTGGTCTAGTGTAGACTCCATAGCTCCTCATGTCCAAAGAAGGCACACCCATTTGTCTCAGCCAGAAGTCTAGCCCAAGAAGCTTTCTGTCACTGAAAGTGCAAGTCTGGATCAATCACTGAAACCCAGGGAGTTATTCCAAGTTCACATCAGCAAAACAGAGATCAGAATCTGACCCAAATATTAATTGATTTTTGGAGTCTCTGTGTCTCGCCATCATGAAATGCCTGCTGGATGCTAACTCTGCAGTCTGCAGACAGAACACAAGGGGATTAGTGAGAAAACAGCCGTGGATGGTATTTTCTAACATAGAGCTGTCAAGCAATGAGTGCCAAGTGTTGTGCATGTTAGACACAGAGAAATGGAACATTGCAAAATTAAATCACTTGTACCGGAGGCTACACCCCAAAATAGAAATGGTTTATAAGAATTTGTTTCCTGTTATATCTTAATGTAGATGTCTTTTTCCCTTTAATGGATCAGCCTATGTTCCTGTCCAGGTAGGTCACAGTGGAGAGTCACCTCTGTTCCCTTGCCGCCCAGCTACTCCACTAGACAGGCCTGTGGTTTCTCTTTGGAGTGTCTTTCATCTCTGTAGGCATCTTCACATTGCACAAGAGAGCATAGTGATGCTGAAACTGGCACTGAAAGAGCAGCAATGTCTATGAAACACTACTAGGTCATAATGAAGGTAACATCCCTGACCCTAGAGCAGTACAGCAGCACTGACACAATTTTGTATTTGAGTTATTGAAGGTTTTCACCAACACTTGTCATCTTAGCTGCGCCATTCAGCCGATCCAGTTGATCTGCTTCTAGATGGGGGCTGAGCCCCGGTGTTGGGAGCTTCAGCATCTCTCACCATCCTTTACTGCATCCGAAATCAAGTCTTTAACATAAAGACTGAGTTTATGTCTCACCATGGGGAACCTTGTTAGAGATGAATGTTGGCAAATGAAATATTGTTGGTAAATCTAGGAAAAGTTAATAATTCCCATAAGAAGTCTGCAAAATAATCCAGCCCAAGTATTTAGGCTGCTCCCTCTGCCACACAGTGGCTGAGAGCTAAATTCATCTGCAATGCAATTTTGTCTAGTTATCCATAAGGTTCACATTTGCCAGCACTTCCAAAGTAGTTGATTATTTTTATGCATAAAGTGGGTAAACAACTCCAGAAATAAAATACGCAACATCCTTCTGAAACTCATTTGGAGTTACACTGAGAGCTGAGCTGGGAAACATTATAAAGAAAAGATTTTTACTGTTCCTTCCTTCTAAAATAATAGAAATTAAAACTTATTATGAAATATATCTGTTCATAAGATAGAGTACAACTTTGTAGTCTGCCACTTTACTGGGCAGTGAGAGAAAGAAAGAGTTCTGAGCTGTGCTTCCTCCCTCCCTCTAAAATTAATTTTACATAGAGCTATTATAAGATAAAATGTTTTTTTAAAGCCTGAGACAAGGGACAAAAATTAAAACTTCTCTCCTAATTCAGCATTCCAACCAATAAATTGCAGTCTTCCCTGTCTCCTCTCCATACCCAGGATGCGTAGGATCTGGTGGCTAGCATATGGCTAGCATATGGTACTGAAATTACTGGCCATTAATGTGACTAGGAAATGGCTAGGAAAGGGACATTAGTTGCTTAGATGGCACTCTGATTCTGTGCAAAAATTGCTTGCTCCGTATCAGGCAGATAGCTCTTTGTTTTGAGTAGAAGAGGGGACATATGATTCAGGAGAGTGGGACCTGTCCAGTTCTGCAAAGTGACTGGTCAAAGGAATATTGCCTTACAAGATTTCACTGTGCGGATTTCTGTCCTCTTTAAAGTTGCCCTTCTCCTGGGGCTTGGCTGGACCACATTTAAAAAAAATATATCCCAGCTGACATTGTAGGACCTATAAAGGCTCTGATCTAGCAAAGCACTCACATCTCTGCTTAACTGTGAGGTTCTGATTAGTCCTTTTTAAGACCATAAATCTTCTATGAACTTCAAAGGAGCAATGTGGTCTAGTGGGAGGTGTCCCTGCCCATGGTAGTTCTGGTTTCAGGTCATGAGGAGATGATATCGTTATCTGCTCACTCCTGGCTTTAACTTTCCAAAAGGGCAAAAGAGAGCTAAGAACATACTTGTGAGTCCTTTCACTTAGATAATCAGTGTCATCTTTAATGAACGTCCTCTGCCTCCCCTCTTCACACACATTGCTCAAAGCCCCATCCAGCCTGGCCTTGAGCACTTCCAGGGATAGGGCATTCACAACTTCTCCGGGCAACCTGTTCCAGTGCCTTACCACCCTCACAGCAAAGAATTTCTTCCTAATATCTAATCTAAATTTCCCCTCTTCTAATTTAAAATCATTACCTCTTTAATTAGCATTTTTTAAAGCATTTTCTTCTCAAGATGAATATGGTGAAGCCACAATGACATTTTGCATTTCTGGTCCCTAACAACGTTAAATCCTTTCCTCAAATGCGGGAACCAGTGCTTCTCTCCTGGCTCTGACACTACAGCAATGAAATACGTCCTGTGGATTGTTATATCAAGCCTCAAGATACTGTTTCCTGTGTCCTCTGAGGTATCTGTTCCAAGCAGGGTCAAAGCATATGTGGAATTACTAAACAGAAGAATGGAGCGGGGGAAAACAAACCCCTTGCAACAAATAAGCAAACAAAATCTCCTTCTTCCATCTTAGAGAATAGAATGCAATTTTTCTTGGAATAAATGATCCAACTGGACTAAGACCACGTCCTGTAATCACAGAACAAGGAATAAAAAGCTAGAAAATGGGAAGATACTTTAACAAAGAAGTTTGGAATAAGCAAATTAATTTAATCTTTTCCCTTGGTTGTTTTTTTTTTTTCCCTCTTCTATTGTTTTTTTTCCTTTAAAATGATTGCATTTTTTTTCTCAAAAATATAGTGAATCTTATTCTTTTGAAGTGTTTTTTCATAGTAACCTTACTGAAAACTGCTTTATAGCATTTTTTTTATTCTTAAATGGCACAAATCAGTTATGTGTGAAAAGTAGGTAACATTTTATATTAAACAATTATTAATTTTCCATATTTTCTCAAAATACTCATAAAAGCTCTATCTATTCAGGTAGCTGTGATTCAGTGTAGCCATAAGTTGAAGGTTCAATTCCTCACCAGTGTTTCTGAATGTTGTTGCCCACTGGTACCCAGCAGCCTACCTTATCACTGCAACCACCAGGCACCTAAGTGTACCTTACCTGCTCTTCCCTCTTCATCCCAGAACAGCGTCAAAGTCTTTCCTGGCTGCCCTTTGGCAGTGTGAACCTTTCATGCAACTCCCTGTAGTTGCACAACTTGACCCTGAAAACTCTGCTGGGATCAGTCCAGAGGATAACCCTGTTCCATGCACCTCTAGCCCCTCACCTCTTTCCCATAGTGTGTCAAAACATTACCCCCTTCTTCATTTAACACCTGAAAATAAGAAGGCATAAACAGCATTCCTAAAAATGCCTTTTTATGATTGCCTGCCCTTGTGAGATGCTATGGGGCAAAATGTGGAGCAGGAATAAGAAAAAGTGGGTTCACGTACCTCAAAAAAGGTAAGAGTTATCTCATAATCCATCCTCTTTACTGTTGCAGATATACCTACACATTAAAATATATTTTCTCATAACTGCTGTCTTTAGTTCATCTTGCATGTCAAAGACAGTCCCTTTATTTGTGGTTTTGTACACACTAGCACTAAACATGCAACAATAAGCAGACATCCTCTGCTGAGTACTCTCTGTCATAAAACTTTCTGAACAGACACAATACACTATTTCTACAGGGCTAATTATAATAGGTCAAAGGAAAACATCATCTGAGCAACTGTGCAATTTCTAAGGAAATCTTTCTTCATGAAAGTGTAGATTACTCACAGTATGACAAATCTGGAAGAACTATTAAAGGTTTCACTCCCAGTTGTCACCAATACTTTAATCCTGACATCCAGCTTCCAAAAATATTAATAATTTACCTAGTATGTCCTTGGAAATACTTTGCCAAAAATAAGAAACTTATTCCCAACCTTAGGGAATGGTAGATATTAAGAATTCTGCCCAATTTTTCATTAGCAATCTTTTGCCCTAATATCAAAGGAATTTATTATTGCTAGAAGGATGTTGATCTAATAAAGCACTTATGCACAAGCACAACTTCAATAGATAATCATGTGCTTAAGATAAACATATCCCTAATTAAGAGCACATTTGTTCAGGTTGATTTCCCAATTTTCTTTAAATACAACATAACACAGCAGTATAGAGCAGCATTATTCCAACTGCTGATACCTTAAATAAAAGAAATAGCTATTCCATGTGATCAGATCTATAAAGAAAAATACTTTGAAGTTGCCCACAGAGGAATAAGCCTGACAAAGAGGAAATAGGAGAAGTAAAATGAAAAGAATAAAACTGAGTGAGACTTTCAAAGGGGTTACACAACTTCTTTGTCTCATGTAAGATGAAATCTCTTACTATTGCGAAAAGTCACCAAGTCTTTCCCTCCATGGGTATACAAATGGGAGAGGAAAACAGCTGATCTCTGACTGCAAAAACAATAAAACTAATGAGGTGATAGAAAGCAGACAGGATACGAAAAGAGTTGGTCTGTGGCAGCTTGATTCCTCATGAACGTCTGTGAGGTTTTGAATCACAGCTGTGGAAACAAGCTGCTGAATTTCCTCCCGGTAATTCTGTAATTTAAGTATAAATACTCTGGAAGTGAGGATTAACAGCACACTGCCGAGTGCCTTTTGTGAGCAGAGGATGCTAGTGGGAGAGAAACTGTGACTTAAAGATATGCTGTCATGCAACTAAGGCGGTGAGGAAAAGAGCCAGGCAAACAATCCCCAGACTGTTTCTTCCTGAACAGGAGATGATCCACCTTGTCTGGACTTTATAGCAAAAGTGAGTCCATTGATTAAACATTTTTAATACTACTGTTTAAAATAGATTAAGGACTCTGTGTTGTAATGCTCTGTCTGAATTAGAACAAAGAGAAGCTAAAAATCTGGAAAAAAATGAAACACTTCAGTGTGTTCTTGGTGCATTAACAAATGTCTCCTGGACAGGTTTCCTTGGACCCCAGACTATGAACAGAGTATATTCACTGTCTGTAAGGAGAAAAAAAAACTGATGTCAAGCATTGTAAAATTGCTATAGTGACAGAAAGTAGTGATAATCAAAGGGTTAACACCACTCCTACCACTTATTATCAAAGCAATATTATTCTAAATTTACTGTGCTATGCTCTGTGCTATTCTTGTCAGTAATAGAGAATGGAGAGGTGTTTTGTTGTTGTTGTTAAATAAGTCTTTTTAATTTTACCCTTTACCCCATAACTGAACATGCCTGGAAAGTCCCCTGGGACAGCCTGAAGCCTGTTGCAGAACTGGATTCATCTTTATTCCTTGGACACAATCCATTGTTTTAAGGTGCCTTCATCATTTTTCTATTCCTAAGGGACACTGTTTCGTACCAGGACATGGCTGGTCTGCCATGATACTGATCATAAAGGCATTCAGACTCTATAATGCAGCATTTAAAATGCTTGGTATTAGATCTAACTACAAAGACAGAGAAGATAGTATAGATGACCTATGCTCCTTCAGATTCTGGGAATCTTGAGTTGTGTAGGATCAAACAGGCTTCGATCTAAATGCAGCACTCTGTGTAGACCATGTCTTTGGAGGATTTGCCTCCATTTGGGCTGTTCAAGTTATTATAGGGTTTTCTTTGAGTAACACAACTCTATTCTTCATTTTTACTGCCAGACAGAGAGGATGTCTGCAGGAGAACTTGCAGTTGCACTTCTGGATACAGACAATGCCATACTGGTACTGCTGAATGGGAGCTGCTCTGCAGGATCATCTCTTACCATCCACCAGCTGAGTTTATCCAGTACCAAGGGAGATGCACAACACAAGCCTAAAGGCAGCACTGCACATGCAGCACAGCACAGACCGGGGTCTACTCAGATTCAGTGTTACTTGAATCACTCTTCAGTGTGCAGTGGTCTTCCCCTCAGTATCACTGCAGACACGTGATCACTGCTCACCTACCTTGTAGGGACCAGATAGAGCAAAGGCCTAAAGAACCTTTAGGGTACACAAAGATAGGTAGATGTCCCTGCAAGGCTTTCAAGAAAATGTCATGTCTACACACACTAGGCACTCATGTCAGGCAGATGAGAACTCCTGGAGGTTTTCAAGAATATCTGCCTCTCTCCACTAACAGATACTCAATATAGGCACTTGTTTTAGGATGACTGCTTTGTTTAGTGCTAAAATCTAAGCACAGGTTTTTAATGTAAGCTAGGCAGAATATATCCTACTAATTGTCTTTTCTTACCATCCCCAAATTCACATTGTCTTGGATTACCTTGACTCTTCCTATGAACACATCGTGAAAATCTCTTATCTTCAGTCCTTAAGTAACAAATTTCTTTCCTAAGCCATTTTCCTTTATCCACATATAGAAAGCTCTCACATGACTTCAGCCATACTCTTGGCTCTGATCCTCTGTCCTACAGGGTGGGATGGGGAAGGAGAAGCAGGGAAAAGTAGTGCTGAATTTGAGGTGTAACTACCTCTTGATCTACGAATACAGAGGAGACAGAGGAGCCTGAGAGCTCAAACAGATCAGCTGAACAGGTTTAAGTTGTGGCAGCTCAAGATAGTGCCTAAGCCACCATCATGCCAGGAACTGTAGCAGATGCAGAAGGAAATAATCACTGGCTGCTCAGACCCTGTCATTCAAAAGTCTGGGGTTTAGCCTAAACCTTAAGGCTTTCACTGGCTCTGACACACTTTGAAGTGCTACTGAAGGTTATATAGAGAAAGTCGTCCTTGGTAACAAATGGGGTGATTTTTCATTTTTTGAGTGTCATTAATTGCTTGCTGGTTTTATAGCCACCCACCTCAGCAGCTTGCAAGTGCCTCTGGTAGAAGAGTCAGGAAGATGGTAACAAAAGCTCTGAGGTTTTCTTTGGAGTGTCTCTCCCATTTCCCTTTTTATGGTGAATGCATGACCTAAAGAAAGTTTATTTCTTTTCTCTATGTGTTTTTGGTAACAGTTCATTTCCATCAACTGAGGGAAAGCCCCAAGGACTTTTTAGTCACACTTTGTAGCCAACAACATATAATCACAATTTTGTTTCTGGGTACATCTGCCATGTAATTATTTTAGAGCACTGATGTCCTGAACCCACTAAGAGGCATGTAAGAGATCACACAGGATTGATTTATTCCAGCATTCTAAGAAAAGCTTATTTCTCTCTAGTTTATCATAATCTGTTGCCTGAACATTGGCAAGCGACCAGGAGAGTTCTGACACACGGCCGTCTTTTATGCTGTCGTATCTGATCATAAATAAAGGACTGAAAAGGAGAACAAGACAGAAACTCCTAAAGGATGGTGCATTTGGTTCTTTTGAAAAAGTTCTCTGGCAGAAACACAAAACTCCTGTGCCTGGATCACCACCTGTGGGCTCTGAGTCACTTATCATAGCTGAAGAAGTCAAAGGAAGGTCAGGAAGAAACAAGAGTCTAGTTCATTAGAGTCAGTTGCAGAAGACCTCCCATACCCTACCACAAACAAATACCTGAGATGGTCAAAAAGGCCTAAATCAGACAATGGAAACACTCCTCAGACAGTACAACAACCAGAGAGTTGTGCTCACTGGTTTTCTAGCATGTCTTCGCAAACTACCTGTTAGGAGCTGCTGCTAAAGCCAGTTGACTTGCAGTGGTGTGGCACTTGGATGTTCCTGTGTTGAGGGATCACAGAGACAGTTGAAGGCAGACCTGAGCAATAGCCAGCCTCTGCCAGGCTCCATGGGATTTGGAAATAGCCTATGGCTCTGGAGGTAAAACTTCAAAAAAATAATTATCTCAATAGAAATTAATTCTACACAAATGTCTCACTGCTCAGTGTGGACACTTGCCAGCTACGCAAAGAATAATTGTGAAAGAAAACTGTCCACCTGCAAACTAAACAGTAAATTAAAGATGCCAAGTGCAGGGAGACACCCAGTCTTCCCTAGTGTTTATGGAAAGTGGTTTATGCCCAACTACCAAGTACATGACAAGTAGTCCAGCATATTAAAAGTAAAGAGATATGAGATAGAACAGCACACAGAGCTCAAAATGAGAGTCCAGAACAAACAACAGGTTTACATGCTGTGGCAAATAGCACAAACTTGGAATGGCACAGCCACTGCAGAAACAAAAGGAAGACTGACAACGCTTCTTGCAAGAATTTGTCGATGCCATCACAATGAGACAAAGACGACAGCAGAAGCACAAGAAAAGGGTGGAAAGTCTTTCCTAGTGCCAAAAACAATTACAGCGGAGAAGGAACAACCAATATAACCACAACTTTAACCTGGGCATATATACATCCGTCAGCGAGGCAAGAGAAACAGAAAAATGAGCACAGAAAGGCAGGGCAAAAGCAGAAGGTATAGAAGTAAAACTATGGACCTAAAGCATCTATTTGGCCTTACTAAAGGAATATGAGAATACGGAATAGGGGAGTAAATAGAAAATTAGAATAAAGACAATGTCTAACAGTATTACTAAACTGCTAAGAATATGTTTTGCTTTTGTTCTTGTCTAAAGGGAGAACTAGGGATGAAGTCAACATATTTAAGCAAGAGCTTTACACTTCTTCAAGATACAGAAGCTCCCAACATCCCAACAGAATACAACATAAAATAGAACAACCCAGTAGAAAAAAAAACAGCACTAAAATAAGTGTTAAATAAGCTGATTTCTCCAGAAATCATGGCTAAGCAAAAGAGCCCAAAGGGTTTGTATTCTTCCATGATCACTGTAGGAAACAAATGTATGAAACCTACCATGTAGCATAGGTGATATTTGTACTTTTGAGCTTTTGGGATTCAAGGAAACAGCAAAGATGAGATACTGTCTGAATAAAGCTGAGGAGGCCCATCTTAACAGGCTTTGGATGTCATCAGAAAATGATGCCATAAGCCAGGAAAATAATACATTTTCTTTCTGAACATTACTAGGGCAATATTAAGGCTAGAAGTCTGGTGATACATTAGGTAGGATAACAAGTGTCTGGGTCCTCAGAAGAAAATTAACTCTTCCTTCCAGGTAATTCTTTCCCTCCTTCAGCTGGACCTCATTTCCCAGACTATTACAGAGCACTCATTCAAGCCTATCTTCTCCCATAAGCAGCAAAGAATGAGGCATGCACAGCCCATTAACTGACATACATCGACATTAAACATTTGGAAATGTTCCTAAGCTCCCAAGCTCTCCAGCCATGCCTAGCCCCACAGCAGGAGAGAAACAGATGCTTCTCTTCCTGTTCTCCCTCCAACTCTCCTTGTGCTGATAAGAAACTTGGATACATTTCCCCAGTAAGAGATGCAAGGTCTTCCAACAGATGAGTGTGGGTGTGAACTAAGCTATGTAAGCCTCTGCCTAAAGTCTCCAGCAATGACGTGTGCTGTTTATGCTCTAACTGGAAGGATGATAGAGAAAAGTTGAATCTAGCTGTGCGGCTTGACTTCAGTGAAGGGAAGCTGCAGAGAGCAGACTTTAATTACAAGTCTGGCATGGACATGGACAGCAGGAATATTCTTTAACATAATGGATGTGAATATAGCTGACAGGAAGAAAAAACTTGAGATGAACACTGGAAAGACTTTTAGCTACTAAATATTTATAATCTGTGAATTCGGCATGTCTTCTTTTAATGAAAACTGCAATATAAAAGAGAAAAGGCAATTAAAAGCAAAATGAAATGGCCAAGATCCATATATAGCTATATTTTCATCTACCGTCCAGGAAAGTTTGGAGCAACTAGCTAAAAATGACTGTTCTTGCTAAAAAGAACAGAAAGTCTGAACAGTGTATGTATCTAATACTGTATGGAAGGTCCTCAGCAACCTGGAGATGTGAGGTACCAAGTTAATGCAAAGTACTGTTCATTGAAAACAATGAATGCATTGCGAAAGCTGGAACCAACTGTCATCAAGGAGCAATCAATAATTAATTAATCAATAAGCTCTTGTAGTGTTCTAAAACTATGTAAACAATTGTGAGTTCATACTATGTTCACAGTGGAACACTTTTAGTGACAACAGAATTTGTTAATAGGAGTAAATGTAGCTATAATCATAGGCAGATCAAACAACAGGGAAGGATTATTTTTTAACTAGTCTGCAACAGAGCAATAAAAGAAATTCTGCTCCCTTGGAAATCACTTCTTTAAATAGGACTAGGACCAAATAATGACACCTTCGTTTTTTGCCTGCCTACACCAGAGTTCATTCCATGTAAAACAGAACTGAGCATCAAACCCCAAGGGACCCTGAAATAATTATTTCCTTCAGGACATAACGCATCCCAGAGATATTTTCAAAACATTGCTCTTTGAACTTTTAAGAAAAGGTTGCTAAAGCCAGTTCTTGGAAATTGATAAACCAGAGAATGCTAGAGCCTACATCTGCTGTCTGTATATATCAGGAACTACTGAATCACTGAAACTGAGATCATCAGACTAGCAGAGGTGAAAGAGGGTCTATATTGTCCTTTCTCCCTGTCTTATTTCCCTGAATCAAATCTCTGTTAGAGGACAAGGGCATGCACATAAAACCAAATTTATTTGGTCATGACTTTCCAAGGAAACGATGGCTTTCCAATGAAATACTTTTTCCACTTGTTTCTTTCTTCCCTCTATGTGTATGCTTATTTTGCTCTTCATTTGTTTGTTTGTTTGGCTTAGTCATGATTCTGTATTTGCCTAATAGTATGCCAGTTTGATAAACAGCATGCTAAGACACAGGCAGATGTTTCCAGAGGCAGCCTGTTTTTAAGTAATTCCAGCAGATTCCAGTGGCAGAACTGTGTTGCTTCCTCTGATGGGAGAAAAGAGCTGCTGGTGGTTTTGACAAGATCTAAGGTCTAACAAGAGTGAGGGACATTTCTGAATATATCAGGGAAAGACAATAGTTATGAGGGCCCCCTATTATTGATTGGTTTTGGATTATGGAGAAAAGATGTGAGACTAGGGAAAATACAGGTCTTTTCCTGGCATTTCCATGGATGATCAGTTGAGCTATGCCAGGAGGGCTCTTAGAGTCGATATCAACTCATCATCTCTTCCTGAAAATAGCTTCATTTACACAGGCATAATCACAATTTTGTGTGTGACCGGACACACATAGCTTCCCTTCCCGCTGATAGTCAGGCCAATCCACACATTAATTTCCCATTTGTCTTATCAAGTTATTATAGTGGCTATTGCAGCTTTTCTCTCAACTATTTCTTTTCCTTTGAGATCTCCTGTACTTATTATAACCCTTGTGTTTCTGCTTTGCTGTATTAACTAAGTCTCCATGGCCTCATGCCTGTATCCACTGCCTTCAGCTCTACAGAATTTAGCCAAGGATGTCTACAGAGGGCAGCCAGAAGAATAAATCATAAACCGCATTTCATTTCGTACAATGGAGTTAAATTATTTAAATAATCTTTGTACCGCTACCAGGATTATTAGTAGTTTTATTTTAAAGAAACAAAGAAAAGAGGATTTACTAATAAAGCCATTTAGTTTCTCCTAAAAGTTTTGATATTAACATAAAACATATTCTTGGGGAACTCATTCATTTGCACATTAAATTCCATTGCCTATAAATTCTATCATTTTTACAATGCCTTTGACTTTTGTGTCCCTGTGACCCATCTAAGCCACTTTTATGATTCTTGGGTTTTTATATTGCAGTCTTGAGTTTGTCATGGTTTTTTGTTTAATGTACAGAGAGGATGTCCTTTGGCCCCGTCTGAGTCAACATCTGTTGCAGGCCTACACAGATTATAGCAAAAAAACCATCCCTTTTCTTGCACCTCCTCGTCTATTCATATGGTAGCTCACTGAATAGCTGAGATGCAGTGATGAGTGTACCATGAAGGGAAAATATTTGCGAGAATATTGTGATGGGAATAGATGCTCATTGGAAGAGATGAAAGTGTACTACAGGAAAATTTCAGAGGAAAGGCTCCTGAGGCATGGAAAGAGAAGGCTGTTGGAGGATGGAAGAGAAATAGCCCACTACATACAGGAAACTGTCTGTATTTTCATAGTATTGGAGCAAGTATTATTGCTCCTATAAAGTTTAGTATTGATAGAAGAAATAATATACTATATACTGCATGAAAATAAAATTTAAGTATTAGAATTATTTGAAATCATATGGTTTCCATTGTGGCTTCATATGAAATCATAGTGGTTTCCAGTAGTGAAGCATGAGGTGGAAACGTACTGTATTTCCAATCTGCCTTTCTAACCCTGTCAGCAGAAAACCCCGCCAGGGCTCTAGCTTAAATTCAGCTAATTAATTTCACACTCATTTAACTGCTACGGAAGACTTCTGAGTTTTGACAGTATTGGTTTGCCTTTTTTTTTATCCTCGTTTCACAGTGTTCCAGCATAATCATATACTTCAGGCAACTGTTCTTGTACAGACAGAATACAGTTCAAAATGCTTCAGAGGAACTGTAAGTAGAAAAAACTGCTGATTAACTTCAGGTCCCACAGAAATCCTTCACAATGTTTTTGGGTTTGTACGTGGTGAACATCACACACTAAATGCATATGCGCCATATGTAAAGGTAGCTTTCTCACTTTCTTCAGGCACATACATTCCCTCACACTTATACCAAGAATAATTTGAGAAAATTTTGCCAGATTCCCTCAAATGCATTCCTGCTTTTCCCTGACAACATATGGGGAATGACATCTCCAGCTGATCTAAATCAGAAGAGATTTACTGAAGAATATTGATTCTAGAACAAATTAACTCCACAAGTTCAAAGTAGCACATAAAACTTTAGAGGCACTTTCCTAAATTTCCATGGCATTTAATCTGCTAGAAACTGTATCTCTACAGTGTATTTTATTACTCCAGTCTACTATGATAGTGTTTTTTGTGTCCTTACCTCTGGAAAATTTCCACTTTCTGATAGCACTGTGCTGCCAATTAGGTTAGTCTTAACATAATATTTTAACAAGCCCTTGAAAAACTTATTCATGGATTTTCTCCCATTCTGAAAAGCCCATCAAACTATACAAATCACCTCCAGAATCTGCTAAGGTCAATGAAGAAGCTTTTTGCTCAGTTCAGGAAACTATGTGTGTACCAGCCTCTGCCAACTAACTACTGAAGCACCTATGAAGATAGCTTCTACCAGGCAGAGTAAGGGTAGTTTTCAGGGACTTGTGAGAAATTTGGAGGATTCAATCTTCCTTAAAGAATGAGAGAAACATTTTGTATGAGAAACCAGAGAAAAGACACTCCTCTGATGAGAAATAGAAATCATCCCCTTGTTAAACTGAGTAGGTACTTTTGTGAGAGTTCTTGCAAGTTCTCCTGGTTGTGTTAACAAGCACAAACACACAGTATGGAGCCCAGGAGGACAGAGGCAGAACCAATAGCATGGAGCACTTGAGTGCATGAGCAATGCCCAATAGTTACAGCACAGGAGTGCCAGCTTCCCAACTATTTTCAAAAATTCTGACAGGCTCAAGGCTGTAACATCTTTGTCTATATTAAAAATGAAAGAACCTTTTCTCAGTTTAAATTATTCAGGTCAGCAAATACAAAAGCAAAGAGAATGGAAGCAAAATCAAAGATCTTCCCAAGTCAACAGCTTATGCGTTAGTTAAAGGGACCTGTTGCAACTTCCTGTATTTTCTTTCTTCTCCCTGTTGTTGTAACAGAAATCAAATATGCAGAGTTTTGTAGACCACGTGCCATTTATTGTGCAAGGTTAGTGCTCCCAAATTGAATGCTTACAGAACGATAACCAGGACTTCTGTGTAAAAATGGTCTCTTTCTAAGAGGTAAATTTTGACAGAAGTCTTATGCAAAGAACTTTTCTATACAGGAAGGAAAGGCAAAAGCAGTGAAACTGAAAAGCAATACATTTTACAGAGGTGGCTTTTAGATGACATGTTAAGCTGTGTAGGTCATTGCTGTGAGATACATTCAAGCATTGGCCAGCAATAAAAGTAGCATTAGACATTCATATAGATAGTGAGAACATCCAAGGCTCTTTCTGAAAAGGTCTTCCTTAAAGAGAGATATTATTCTTACCTTAGCTCATAAACTAATGAAACAGCTGGAAGGAGGAAGAACATTCTGAAATGCAGGTTTCGCTCTTAGCTATCTGTCTGACCTTACATATATCTTTTTCAGATGCTGGCTCCGCTAGGACTGGATACTAAGCTGAATGAGCAATTCCTCTTAGCTCACAGATAAACGAAGAGTGCCTGCTATTATCAGGTATTTTCCAGTGGCCTCTTGCACATATATTACATACCATTACTTATCGCTGCACCACACCATCCCCAGTGGCTTCTGAAGATGTCATAATTCCAAGGGTTTCTCAGTCTCTCAGCTGACATTGGAGACTATGGTGAGGTGTCCACAACACAGAGCTACACCAGTTGTTATCTGATTTCTCCCCTGAGATCTCAGAGGGAAGCACTCAGCAGAGCAGTGTCTGCAGCTCTGCTTCCATGAATAGAACTAAGCTGAGCAGCCACTCAGAGGAACTTCCCAATATCTGATGGACACCAAGGCACACCATAGAGCTGCAATCTTCCAGAATACATAATCATATACAAAGGACCATGTCCGTATTAAGGAAATGGGCTCAAATCAAAGCCCATTTGCAAACCGGCAGTTGTGGAAAACTAAGCTCACGTGCAAATGACCCATCTCTTTACCCCAGACTCAATCCAAGTCTCTGAATCCAAGCTGTAACCACCTCTAACAGCAGAAGTTGTTCAAACTAGGATCTGAACCAAACATTGTGGCCTAGGTTTATGTTTAATATTTAGTCATATTGTGCTTACTTTATCACAGCTTGAAGGTCAATGTTACCTTAGGGAGTTTCTTTTTTTTAATTGCTCAGCATCACGCTGTTGGATGGAAACCAACATTTCTATATCATTGAGATCTCTGGTTTTTAAAATATTTCTTTTTCTCTTCCATTTTTTTTTTTTTAAATAGGATGACCAAGCACAAGACAATGCTCTCATTAAGCAAACAATCAAAATGCTCTATTTTTATTTCCTAGAGGAATAAGAGACTGGAAGCCTGAAAGATGTAGTCACTGTTAACTTAAGCTACTACAGCTCCAGAGAGTATAGAGTTTTCCAGCAAGAGAAGCATTGGGCCTCTCTGTACATGCATAGGCCATATCCTCCAGAGGAGCTTAAACTGCAAATGCCAACAAGACTTTCCCAGAAACAAACTGTGCTTCATAGCAGTGTTCCAGACTGCAGGAGGGACAACATCAGCAGGCCAAAGGAAAATAAGCATAATTACCAAGTGATGCATAGCATTCATCAGAGGCAGTATTATTACAAAATGAGGAAAACGTCCCCTCTTTCAGCACTCCAATCACTTGGTGCAATGTAGATGCCAAAACCTCACACCTTTGTATGTAAACCTATGATTATGAGACATAAAACAAAGGAAAGAGACTAACAACTGGGCTATGACAAGTGGGAATAGTTACATCAAGCTAAATCTCTCACTAGATTTTCTGAAGAATAGAGAACAAAGTAAACTTGTTTTCAATCCATAGAAAGCACTTTTGAAGCTTTCCACCCTGCTGTGGTATTTAGCAATACAAACTTCTTTCTCCCCCTGGCACAAGCAAGTAGCAGTGCGATAGCATTGACAGGAGCAATGAGATCAACAAATACTTTGATTTCTGCCTCACTGCCTGCTTTTTCTATGTTGATCCTCTCCTGATAGTAAGAGGATCCTTATCTATAAAAGTTGTTAATGTTGTGAGGCTCTGTATCATTCTTTTTTAATCATTTTTGTTTCCAATTCAGTAACTCTGCAAAGCAGCCTTATGAAAAAGCTTCCAGAAACATGTCCCATAAGCAAGGAATTATGCTACTCCCGTGGCTGTTCCATTGTTCCCTCTTGTCTTCTTAAATAGAAGTGTGTACCTACTGTCTACATCAAGTTAATTATTTTGGGCTGAATGCACTTGAAGTAAGTCTTCTTGCCTACTGAGATTTGAGCAAACAAGAAAGCAATTCACTGTCATGGTGAACATGGGTAATAGATAAATTGAGCACAGGGATGAAGGACAAAGGAAAACTTCCCAGTCTACAACTTGCAAAGCTGCAGAATCCTGAGACCCATATGCAAAAAAAAATGGATGGACCATAAGGACAAGGAAAATTATTAGTATATGACTTCATGCCCTTTGTGTTAGAAACATAATAAACCGTTTTATTTTCTAATCACTTCCTTTGGCAGTGAAAAAGCTACTCTTGTCTGTGTGTACTGCTGTTATGACTACTGGCTGAAACTGAAAATACGGCTGGGAAATATCAGAGTTCACCCTTGGAAATGCCACTTTGTGCTTACAGGTCTGTTCTGCACTTGATGCTTAAAACATAAAAAGAAAGGGATTTCCATAACAGAGCAGACTGTTGATCTATCTATCTATCTATCCAGTAAAAAATTGTGGGATAACCTATCCAGAGAAGAATGTCTTGCTCACTCCAGACAGACAGTTCTTGAACTATATTCTGAAGTCCAGGTACTTATTCATAACTAATTCAATGTTCCCACTATATAAATATGTTTAATCTCTTGATGCCTGCCAAATCTTGTTCCAACAGCTCATACTACAGTCACCTAAATTAAGAACTTCACCACGAATTTGGACATTTCATATCCTGATGGGTTGTCCAGACGCATCTCCTGATGAAAAAAATTCTAAATAATTAGTCCCAAACCATGAGTTAACACGTTAACTAACAACAACAAAATCAAAAAGCTTGGCAAAGAGGTAATAGATAAAGCATTAACTCTTAATCAAAAAAATGCTTCTTAGTGAAACTGAGTGTCAATGGACTGCAGAAAGAAAAAGTCCTGATTTGCACTTTGCTTTTGACAGAAAATGGGTTACTACAAATACAAATGTGTTTCAGAGATCTACTGTCATTGATGGAAAATTACATAATAAGAACTATAGAAATACTCAGCTTAGATTTCCAAACCTGCAGTTCTGGCAAGATTAGTATATATTAAAGTATATATTAGCTAATAAATATATAAGTATAAAAGAAAATAGAGCTAATTGCCTCTCACTCATTAATCCAACTACTGCTCGAATGTGTTATGAAAGTTGACTGTTCATAGGATAGGATAGGATAGGATAGGATAGGATAGGATAGGATAGGATAGGATAGGATAGGATAGGATAGGATAGGATATTTCAGTTGCAAGGGATCTTCAATGATCTTCTAGTCCAACTGCTTGACCACTATCAGAGCATTGTTAAAGCATGTTATTAAGGACATCTGTCCAAATGCCTCTTAAACACTGACAGTTTTGGGGCATTGACCACCTACTTAGGAAGCCTGTCCCGGTGTTTGACTACTCTCTCGGTAAAGAAATGCTTCCTAATGTCAAGTCTTATCCCAATGTCAAGTCCATATGATGCAGCACACATAATCAGACATCTCTGATCACTCCGCAAAACACAAGTTATCCCACCACATTAAAGTTAGTGCTATGTATCAATACTGTGATAAGCAGTAGAGCCCATCAAATCACACAAACAGCAAGAGTGATTGGATAGCTCAGCTGCCTATGTAGAAGAATAACCACTCCCCTCTTGGTCCCTTAGGAAACTCTCTCATAGGCTGGGATTTATGTGATGGGAAAGGAATAGGACTTTCTTCAATCCTCCATTCTTTAGCAAAAGGAAATAATGCTCCAGGCTTTCCTAGAACTTCACCACGTATGGCTAGACTTTTTCTAGCCATAAAGCATGCTTTTAAAAGACAGAAAATGCCAAAGAAAGTCTCTGAGATGCAGAAACAATGTCAAAGTGCTACCAAATATCTGTGTGGTGAGATACAGCAAGTACAGTACTCTGGCTAGTTGATTCTAACTGATATACTCTGTGTTTACTAGCAAATACACAGCTTGTTTTTTCAGACAGACCAATTTTGCTTTCCCTCCAAAAGACATAAAATATGATTTCCCTTCCAGTTTGCATCTCAGGAGCATTTTCATAGCACAGGTGATCTGATGCCAAGAAAACAAAATATCTAACAAGCACTTCTGCTGGCAAGCAAAGCAAAGAGGACAGCAGTCAATCAAACACTGCATCTGTCCCAGGTATAGGACAAGCAGCAGCATGGAGAATGGAGCAGCTCCTGGATGAAGAGGCACCCATTCTCCCTGGAGCTGCCAGTCCTGAACCTGGTCATACATTCAAGTCCCACCATCTATGATTAATCTTCTGCACCCATTTTGAATTTTTGACCCCTCCTTAGCAGTGTCCAAAGGAGCTATAGAACCCCATAATTTAAGCACACGTGCAGGACAGATTTTCTAGGAAACAATTAAAAAAAACCCCAAAGAGCTGTGGAATAAAGGTGAAAAATATCATAATCCACTTACAAATAAGTAGGTAATAGCTACACCTTCCTGTAAAGAAAGCCTAACATGAAGTTACTGCATTAATCCAAAGACAGAGGGTCCAGACTTCTCAGAGGAGACATCTTTGACAGCCACAGTGGGCAGCCTTTACTGGGGAAACTCTCCCAGACATGACAGACAGGGCTGGAGAAAGGCAAATATCACACTGGTCTACAAAAAGGGCAAGAAGGGGGACCCAGGGAACTACAGGCTGATTAGTCTCACCTCCATCCCTGGGAAGGCAAAGGAGCAACTTGTCTTAGATGTGATCTCCAAACATCTTAAAGAACGGGAAATCATTGGAAGTGGTCAATACGGATTGACCAAACGTAAATGATGCTTGACCAATCTAATAGTCTTCAATGATGTCATAACCAGATGGCTGGACAAGGGAAGAGCAGCAGATGCTATCTACCTTGACTTCAGCAAGGCTTTCAACACTGTCTCCATAACATCCTCATTAGGAAATTGAGGAAGTGTGGGCTAGATGAGGGGACAGAGAGGGGGATTGAGAGCTGGCTGTGTGACAGAAATCAGAGGGCTGTGATTAATGGGGCAGGGTCAAGTTGGAGGCCTGTAACCAGTGGTGTCCTCCAGGAGTCAATACTCAGTCCAGTCTTGTTCAACATATTCATCAATGGCCTGGATGAGGGGACAGAGTCTATCCTCAGCAAGTTCGCTGATGATACCAAACTAGGAGAGCTGGCTGGCACTCCAGAAAGCTGTGCTGTGATCCAGTGTGACCTGGACGGGCTGGAGAGCTTGGCAGAGAAGAACCTAATAAGGTTCAACAAGAGCAAGTATAGGGTCCTGCACCTGGGGAGGAAGAAGCCCAGACACCAGTATAGGTTAGGGGCGGACCTACTGGAAAGCACTTCTGAGGAGAAGAATCTGGTGGTCCTAGTACATAGTAAACTGTCCATGAGCCAGTAATGTGCCCTTGTCACCAAGAAGGCCAATGGAATTCTGGGCTGCACAGGGAAGAGTGTGGCCAGTAGGTCAAGGGAGGTCATTCTCCTCCTCTACTCTGCACAGCTGAGGCCACAACTGGAATACGGCATCCAGTTTCGGGCTCCCCAGTTCAAGAGAGACAGGGAACTACTAGAGAGAGTCCAACATAGGGCAGCAAAGATGATTAAAGGATTGGAGTATCTCCCTGCTGAGGAAAGGCTGAGAGAGCTGGGATTCTTTAGCCTGGAGAAGAGAAGGCTGAGGGGAGACCTTATGAATGCTTATAAGTATCTGAACGGTGGGTTGGAGGATGACGGAGCTAGACTCTTTTCACTGGTTTCCAGTGACAGGACGAGCAGCAACAGGCACAAGCTGGTACATAGGAAGGTCCATTCCAGTATGAGGAAAATCTTCTTGCCAGTAAGGGTGACAGAGCCCTGGAAGAGGCTGCCTAGGGGGGTTGTGGAGTCCCCTTCTCTGGAGACCTTCAAGACCCACCTGGATGCAGTCCTGAATAAAGTGCTCTAGGCTTTAGCAGGGGAGTTGGACTAGATGATCTCTGGAGGTCCCTTCCAACTCTGACAATTCCATGATTCCATGAAATAAATACAGTAAAAATAAAAATAAAAATATATCTTTTAACTAGCTGTTAAAAAAAGATTCTTTAACCGCCTTTTTCAAAAGCTCCCTTACGGGCTGTTATACAGGAAAAAAAGAGTAATGGTGTGCTATTTAGCACCACCTTGTGCTGACTTGTCCGTTGCAAAAAAATGAAGTCAGGGGAGAGAAATGCATTCAGTTTTAGCAAACAAAGCATAAGATACTGGTGGTCTTTGGGATGGGTTTGTTAGATTGTCTTTTTCATGCTAATAACTTCAGAACATAATCATTAGGAGCAGAAATTGACAGAACATGCCATTCATAATTGTTATGAAAAAATTAAACAAACCAACAAGAAAAGAAATCTCCCAAAGTATGTTGAAGTGTGTATTGATCAGGAATAAGAGGAATTAAAAAAAATATAATAAACTGTTACATGTTAAAAAAGCAAATAGATTATTATATTTACTATACTACAGATAGTCTTGCAAAGCTGTCTCTAGCCTAAACCTTTATAAGAAGTATCTACTGAAATTAGAAATATTAGCTGTTTAGAGAATCATCTGAGTTTACTTAAATTAACTGCATTTGTAAAAATGTGGTTGAGAAAAACCTGTTTTTTAAGTCTGTACTCTACAGGGCTAATTTGTGAGGGCTGCAGTTGATCTCCCTGTGGCCATGGGGTTATAGAATCTCACACCTCTACCTCACCCTTCTGGGGTGTGGACACTGATGCTCACAGCCCTGCTCACAGATAGACATGTGTGTCTCGTCATCCTCAGAGCACGTCTTTGCAGTAGGAAAGTGCTATTATCTCTCCCTATGCCAGAGGGGGTCCTTTGCTTTACAACTTCCCCAAAGTTATATAGCACAAGGGTTTGGGGCCCAGAACCCCTTCTCCATGTGCTGCTGATACCCAAACCCAGCTACTGACACTGTGTTTAAATAACCCCAGCTCAGGATAAAAGGGCCTAGTCTGAAGCCTGACAAAACTGTAGTAACATTTTCCAGTTGCTTTCTGTGGTTCTTGGATTAGAGGCTATGGGAACAGGTGAGATTTCATACAGAAAAACTTTACAATCTGTCAAAAGCCCTTCTCTCCCCCACAAAAAATCCCAGAAAGAGACCATTTCAGTGATTTCCAAGACTCAGCCAACACCTCGGAGCTTGGACTTTCTCATGTTTTTAATGAGCAGTCTTTCCAAAGCCTATGAGCAGTTTTGAACCGCAGCAAAAAGAAACCTTTTGCTGCAGAAAATCTGCACACCTCAACCGTTCCTCTGCAGAGAGCCCTCGCTCTGGATAAGCCCCACCATAGGACCCTCCTGCTCCCCAGTTCCTGCTGGGAAGGGTGAAGGAGTGCTTTCCTGGATAAACTGGTCCAGTACATAAAAAAGTGTGTAAATAACATGTATGTCAAACCAATGCTGGTTGAGAGCTGACAGCTGAGATGGCTTGTAGCTTCTCTGCTTACTGCTTGGAGGAGGTGAGCAGGGATTTCACACCATGGAAAGAAACATCTCAGAGAGAAAATTCACTCCTGGGACTGGCAGAAGTTTGATGGAGGGAAAGTGTAATTAAATATTCCCCTGAGAGAAGCTAATTTTCCCTGTACATTTGTAAAATGAGCGCTGCAATGGAAACTGCTGAAAACAGCCACATGACTTCTGATAGCTACCTGTTTCCTAGGAAGGCAAGTAATTTTGTGTTCTGTTAAAAACAGTTGGCACACACTGCAGCCCTTCACACGAAAGAATACAGCACCTCTTCAAAGAACAGTGGGCAAAAGAAAAAGAAACAAAATCACCTTCACCATGATCAAACCAAAAGCAACTCAATTTCACCAGCATTTACATGAAATTACATTTACATTTCAGAAAGAAGTGTCAATAAAAAGAGATGGAGCAAAAGGCACTTTTGCAAAAGGTTGCACTGCTGTGGGTCCTTGACAGTGATAAGATATACATGTGAAACTGTAACAGTACTCCTGCAGTATTTTTAGGATGCTTTTTAATGGGAAAAATGAATGGACATCTTCGTTCAACAGCTAGAACGGATTGGGAAGACGAAGAGGTTCGCTGCCAGTTAATTCACAAATTGAACTATAATCACAAATCATTGATAAATATAGTAATATAGGTCTATTGCTCATTATCACACTTTGGTTGTTTTCAGTTAAATAGCTGACCCTATCGAGGGGGTTTGTAAGTGTGAAAGGGAAACAGTGAGAGTACAAATGATCTCTCTGAGAATTTATCAAAAGAAGTTTAGGCACCACAGCAAAGAAAATGATTTTGTGATCGAAGATTATTAAAGGAAATATGTCCTTTGGTATTTCTACCCATTAAATCCTGCCTTGCAAAACCTGCAATGATCTGAAAATAGCCTGTGCAAAATTATAACCAAATAAAATAAAAAGAAACAGGTAAAAGAAAGATAGATTAGCCTATAATTAGTTTAAAGCAATGTCTCTGCATTAGGTACCAGGCTGCAATATGCCATTGCATGTGCAAAGAAACAACTCAAGCAGAAACACAGTTTCTTAGTCCAGATGAAATAGAAGAATTGTGTAAATCTACTGATTTTGGACCGCATAAAGCCCATTAAAGACAGCTTTTTGAAAGAAGTTTCTGTTAAAGGTCTTTACTAATCTTGAGTGTAATTCACAATGCACATTTTCATTGCACATTCAGTTCACTAAATGTTCAGCAGTCTCCTTTGGGAAATGAGTCAGACCTAAAATTAGTACCCAATTATCCTGGAACATCAGAGGAGAGATGCAACAGCTCCTTAAGACCTCTGGAGTGAGATCCTGCTCCCCTGTTCTGTGTTCATAGAAACTGATACCTAGTCCAGGGCTAAGGACTCGGTGGCCACGTCTCCCGCCTTCTGCAGAGTAACTAACTAGGAAGAGCACAGGTGATGAACTGGCTTCCTTCAATCAGAAAAGCCTCAAGCCCACACCTTCCACAAGACAGCCCTGGACTTCAGGATTGCAGGTCACTCAGGAGAGGTCATCTGCTCAAGCCATGTCACGTTGCTCTGTGGTCAGGCATGCAAGTCATTAGGCCAGAAGAGGAGCAGATAAGGGGGAGTGTGATTAGAGGCTAGCAAGAAGGACACTCAACGGTGAGGTAATAAGTATAGAAAACTCTTCTGAGGGTCAGCAACAGAACTTATATTAGGTTCCCCCTTTTATCTTTTAAATCACAGGTTTCCCACTGTACATTGGTGAACAAAACTCTCATTATAATATCTTTCTCTTGAAAGCCATCACATATCTTTGTTGATAGAGAGCTTTTAAAATTCTTAGTACAAACAAGAGATTTTTCACTTGAATGTTTAATTAAAGAGGTTGTTGAATGTTTAATTAATGTACTTTCAGAGGAGTGAATCGCAGGAGATTAACCTACCAGTGCTCTTCCCACAGCACAGACCTATTTACCAATGCTACTCACTTAAGAGTCACCACAGACTTCATCGAGTGCACTACATTAATGAAACAGCTAAGATTTCCTAAAATTTAAGGACATACATGACAATCTTCTCTGGTACCTCAGTAAACCCAGGCACACTGGAACTTTTCCCCTGGTTTTCTGAAGAGGGGTTACAGCTTAGCAAAGTTACATCTATCAAAGTATTCTGCAACAGCCCTGTGATTTACATAACTCCAGGATCTGAAAAAGATTTGTTTTGTTGCTCCTGTATTTTCTGAATGCATGATGCCCTTAGAAATCAGTGTCAGCCTACTACAACGTGCATCTGATTTGGAAAAGATAATTGTTTAAGTAAAACACAGGCTCTTTGTACTAGCAATTATTCTTCTTGTGTATTTGAATGATGACTAATGTAGTGGGAGCTAGATCCCAACATAGGACCTTAGGCAATTAAAGAAATGTAGTGATAAAAAATTATTATCAAGGAATAGTCACTATCAAATCATTACTTCTGTTCTTTTGCTCAAATTCCTCTCAGGTTTTCCAAAAGGAAAACTGAAGTCTCTCTAGTATGAATTGTGTATTGTTCCATCATAAAGCTACAGCTCATTTCAGAATAATGAGGTTTATTGCAGTGATGTACATCTGTGTGATAAGCTGAATTGAAACAGTTGCCTTTACAACCTCCATAAAGAAACTGAGTTTCATTGTCTGAAGTTTGAGTATAACCTAGAATTGGTGGCTTGGGCAGTATGGGGAGGAATAGTTTATTTTTGTTTGAAAAATGTGTTTGTGAATAGAAAAATTCTTACATATGCATGAACATGTTCTTCTGCTGGATATATAAACCACCATTTTTTTCTATAAAATTGTCAGAACTATATTTTTCTTAATCTGTTCAGCAATTATGTGTTATATGATGAATAATAAGAGTTCACTTCATGTTCACAAATCCAGTTCAAATCTACCTACCTCCAGCAGTGGTAAGACTGCCAGATCACCATCAGAGCTGTGAAAACTACCATACTTAAGAATTTTCCATTTTTAACGTCTCCTGAAGTAGCTGTTTGAGGGCTACTGATTCGGCATCCCTCCTGCTCCACCTGGGCAGATTTCAAGCTTCCCCTAGCCAAAAACCTAGTGTTTTTTGTTAGATAATGTCTAGACATAGTCTAGACCATACCCAGTCCCCACAGACAGGTACACAGCCCAGTTCTCAGGCCCAGATGTCCATATCCCATCTTCTCATCTGGGTGGGTGTGTCCCTGCCTACACCCATCATCCTCCCACATGCCAGTATTTCTCTTGCCAGGGAAATCCACAGGTCTGCCCTGAACAGGTGCCATGTAGCCTTCATCAGCTATGTATGACTCAGATGCCAAGACAATGGGAAAAGCAGAGGTGGTCAAGGTCAAGACTACCAAATCAGATTCATGAGATGCAGGCAAAAAGCAAGCCAAGCTGATTCACTTGTCTGAACACTGGTACATAGCGTAACTTTCAGGTACTTACAGTATTGAAAGACACAGGGCTGGCAGGTATGACAAGAAGCTATGGATGACCCATGCACCAACAGAAACAGATCTGGAGCCCAAGCAGCATATATTAAGGCCTCTGATATTTTACTAGAAACCCCACCTAAGACCCTCAGAGTCATATCATAAATGGAGGAAGGTGAAATGCGACCTTTTTTTTTTTTTTGAAGGCTAACTATAATGTTGCAAAATGGGCAGAGAGTTCCAAAGGCATATCTAAAACAGTTTATCTCCTCTAGCTTGAGCTGACTTCAAGCTTATTCTTGATTCCTCCGAGAAACATACCACAAACTCATCAGTAAAATTTTTGTCCCATACTTTGCCACGTATAACATGCACATGTGTAGCATGTACATTTTTACTTCCGTTCAGTAAGTCCATAAATATCTGAAAATCCCCCTCCACATACACAAAGGGTAATGCAGCCAGCATCATGTGTACTCTCTTCCAGTCTAAATGACTAAGGATCAATGCCTAGCTTAAATGTGGTAAGATATGTATAAAACACAGCAAATCAAATTCTGTTACGCTGACATGTAACAATGATTTGTAATATGACAGCCTTATAATTTTTCAGAGTTGTGTACACAGATCAATCACAGATCAATCCCAGGCGCTTTCTGCTGCTCCACTGAAGTAAAGAGACCAAAAATTGTCTTAGCTGTCAACTACTTGCATTAGATCAGGTCAATCAGATGGTACTAACCAGAGCACAGTAGGGTCTGGCACTAAGTGTGCAGTGAGGTTACCAGCATTTAACATTAGGCTTCTCCTGAGTGAGTCAGGTATCTAACTTACGGTATCAAAAACTTAAAAATACATAGTGTTTGCTTTATCTTATTAGTGACTTATTTTTACTTTTTTTTTTACTTTTTTTTTAACAGAGAAGTAAACAGTAGAATTCTCCAGGTAAAACCAATGTTTCAAAATTATATCTCATTGACATACAACCTTGACTTTTTTATTGACTGCTTAAAGATGAGAAAATTAAAGCCAAGGAGTAAACAATATCAATGGAATGTGATCTAAGTATCAAAATAAAGCATAAGGTTAAGTCCAAATGTCTCATGGCAAGAATGCTTGGCAACAGACACAACTCAAAACTTGCCCACCAGCCTCAGCAGATTCATAACTACACATTTGGAGCCCCAAACCACCTACATTATTTCAGTAGTCCTATCCACAGGTGAAGAGATGGGATGTGAATGCACACATCTTGCATCCCCATATCTGACCACACATGGAAATCCAGTTCC
Source organism: Thinocorus orbignyianus (assembly GCA_013400375.1). Classification (NCBI taxonomy): domain Eukaryota; kingdom Metazoa; phylum Chordata; class Aves; order Ciconiiformes; family Thinocoridae; genus Thinocorus; species Thinocorus orbignyianus. The sequence goes on from VXBW01000253.1 coordinate 662,228, forward strand.
TATTTGCTTTCCCAGACTGGGTATAACATTGTGGCTGGGAGCATGGTCTGAAGCTAGAGACAAGCAAACATTTACTGTCTGCTCCACAGACCTATTCCTTCTTTCTGGTGTTGGGGGAGCAAGAGTGACACTATGATGCCACACAGCTGTTAGGAGACTGCAAGTTGCCAACACAGCAGCATGAGAGTTGGAGAAGGTTCAAATAGGGACAAAAGACATCTTACACCTGTGGTAGAGCCACATCTGTCTCTAGAACTTCTAAAGGATTTAGCATTTAGTTCATTGTTTTGAGGTGAGATCGCTATCTTAGGCAGATAAAGTCCCTGTAAAGATCGCATAAAGTCATTTGAGAGATGCAAATGATGAAGAGAAGATACAGAGATACTGCCATAGTGTTCCAGCATTAACCCTTTCCATTGCAAACTATCCACAAGCGAATAGGAGATAAGGTATAAAATAAGCTCCAGTTGACAATTTACTGTTCTAAAAATGTGATTAACCTCTGTGAAAGTTATTGTAAAATAGTATTCTGTGATTCATGATTATTGGGCCTAGCACAGTGACTGCAAACTGAATGTATATAAGAATTTTTTTCCTATCACAACTGCAAACAACCATGCAACTGTTAGCTAGGCTACATTTGTGACTGGAAAAAGGGAAGTATTTCACCCATTTTTAAAAAGGTGGAAAGAAGGACCCTGTGAACTACTGACCTGTCAGCCTCACCTCCGTGTCTGGAAAGATCATGGAACAGGTCCTCCTAAGAGCTATGTTACACCGCATGGAGGACAGGAAGACATTTTTGAGACAGTCAGCATAGCTTCATCAAGGGTAAGTCCTGCCTGACCAACCTAGTGCTCTTCTATGATGGAGCAACTACATCAGTGGACAAATGGACTTCTGTAAGGCCTTTGACAAAGTCCCCCGCAACATTATCCTCTCTAAATTGGAGAGACATTAATTTCTTGGGTAGACTATTTGGTGGATGAGGAATTGGTTGGATAGTTGCATCCAGAGGGTTGAGGTCAGTGGCTCAATGTCCAGGTAGGTATCAGTGATCATTGGTGTCCCTCGGGGGACCATATGGGAATCAGTACTGTTTAATATCTTCATCAATGACATAGTATCCTCAGAGGAAGCTGATATGATGCATATTGCTGTTTTCTTTTCTTGTTCCGACAGTAGAATATATACTTATATCCTCAGAGCAGTCATTTGACACCATGTCAAGTCATTTTACCTGACTATCTGGCCAGATAAATTTAAAACTGCTCTTTCTACAAACAGGACTGGAAGATAAAACAGGTTCTGTATTTAATTCGCAATACAAAATTTTGAGATATATACTCATGAACAACATTGTAAGAATGTAAAGACAGCTCATGAGTTACCATAAATAAAAGTTAAGCGTCATAAAGAACTACTACATTTGCATTTTGTGTCTACAGTGGACTTGCAAATCTCTGCCTATTCTTTCTTAGAAGGGAAGAAAGGAAAAAAAGTTATCACTGCTTCACTGATTGAACATGGTGTAATATGACTTGTTTTGGCATAAACTGTGACATCTGTCCTGTTTTATATTTATTCTCTTATGTGATTATTACAGTAGAATCTGAGCTACTTCCACTTGGACGGAAAGGGAAGCATAAGAGTACACACAGTTGTGTTTTTTTCTCATCGGTTCACTAGGAGTAAAAAGAGCAAACAGCCAGGAACAAGACAGCTTTGTCCTGTTGCAATTCAGGTTTTATTTGGTTTGATGTTTGAGTTTTCTGAGAGGGTTGTTTATCTTCACAATGCACTAGGTTATTCTTTAAAACACATAGTCACGTGTATTTATCTTAGAAAAACTCAATATGAAAGGAAAAAATATGCTGATCATTTGTAATGATCCTTAGTTCCCCAATGACTTCTTCCCAAATCCTCAGACTTTGCCAGGAAAACTTCATGAGTATTGCATTGCACAGGGAAGAAAATCATCAACCTAGAGATTTAGGACAGCTTCTAGATATCTCTGGCCCGAGCCACTGGGTATTTTGATGAAAAGCGCCATAGGAAGCCAGTTTGCCTGAAGGACAAGTTTAGGGACACGGTTTAGTGGTGGTTTTGGCAGTGCTAGGTTGATGGTCAGATTCAATGATCTTAAAGGTCCCTTCCAACCAAGAAAATTATATGATTCTAAGTTTGATGTTGGCACAGGTGTAACTGAGAAAACATGCAGTACTAAGCTGCATTATTTCAAACATCCTAAGACCTAAAAGACTTATGCCCAGCTAAGTTAAATTACTGTAGTGAATACAAAGTATGATTAACTACCTTAACATTATTATACTATGCAATAAATATGTCTGATGCTGAGAGATTTTTTCCCTAGCACATCTTTCCAGCTGCTGGCAGTCAACGGTTTAGGGACTCTCTGAACTAAAAGTCACATCTAGATTATGAAGTTTATTTGTCATCCATGGATTCACTGTCCACAAAGTAGAACTATTTTTGACTACTTCTGACTTAGGCTTCTGCTGCCACAAAAGTTTCTTGATTTAGCTGTTCATTATATAAAATGTACTTCCTTCTGTTTATCTTATCTTCAGTTTTTCAGCAACTATCTCTTTAAAAAGAAAAAAATTCATTAATGGAATTAATTGTGACAAGTTGTTAGTAGTCCTTCTTTATTCACCTTCTCTTTAACTTTTAGACTATGGGTCATTGTCAAATTCCCCTAGTTACATCTTTTTCAACATTAAGAGTTACAGTCTTCTGTCTTTGCATGGATGCAATTTCATATCTTTCATCTTCATTCTTCTCTGTACCTTTACCTGTACCTGTTATAGTTGATAGGACTACCTACCTTAACATGACAGAAGAAACCAAGGCTACCTCTAAACTGCAGACTAAATTGACCAACTGGGGCTATATATCTTCAGACACATAAAACCTGTCACTGTGATTCTTTCAGTGGTCTTGGCCTCTCATTCATCACTGACTCGTTTTTCCTCAGCTTCAACCCACTGAGCGCACCACCAGGTTCTGCCACCTCTTCCCTCCTACAGTTTTGGCTGTCAGTGCTCGAGACCTGCTCCAGCATGGTATCGCTATAAACTTGGGTGCAGCTGCTGGGAAAGAGCTGTGTGAAAAAGAGCTAGGGTAAGCCTTTTGGGGGCCTTTCTCCTGGCTTGCGAGCTGCTTTTGGGCTCACTCCTGGCCCACGGTCCTTGCCTGAGCAGTATTTCAGGGATGCCTGTGCTCACCTGCCAACTTGCCTTCGTGGTTTGGCTTCACACCAAGTCCATCACCACAAACTTACCCGGCAATCAGGGCCACTGGTTGCCCTCATTTACTCCCAGACCTGCTCTCCTCCTCTTCTTTGGGTACCATGGAATGGAACTCTTGTCTGACAGTCTCTGCCCCTCGCTCTGGGCTCACTTTCCCTTGCAGAGCAGCCCCACAACCACTGCTCCCTGACAAGCATGAAGATGTTGAAAGAGGAAAGGTAACACCACAAGATCCAATGTCAAAGCAGCAGACCTGTTTTGCTACTCAGAAGATACATCTCTCAAGAAATCATTTTACTACACTATCCTACATATTACTTCTCCTTCAGGCAAGGTACCCCCTCGCCAATACTGTTGAAACCTTCTAATAAAATTGACAGATTAGCATGGATATCTGTCCACTTTTCATTGTTAGGAAAATTCATCATAATTTTAATGACAAAAAGATGGAATCAATTCTATGAGCCAAATTGACAATGGGGCAAAATATAAACAAATATTACATGGACTTATAAATGACATCTAGCTACTCTATAAATCTAGTGAAGAACAAAGGAGGTTATAAGGATTGTCAGATGGCTAGAACTTATATAACCAAGACAGGTTTCCATAGTGTTTTTCAGACAGTTACCAGTCTTGCCACTTTTTAATTTTTTGGCAGAGGAACCTTACTAATAAAAGAGCTTTTGAAGGAGTTTTTCTACAGAGTTAAAAGAAAACCTCTCACCGGAGCAGCTAAATCATCATAGATTCAAGAGCCTTCCTTCTGATATTGAACCTTATCTAAGTGAATAATTCCACAATAGTATAAAAATCCAGTATAAGGCCAGGAGAACTGTCTTTCTTTTCTGGTAACCCGTCTATAATCCGGGTGGAATACAGGAGATGCAAAACAATAAATATTCTAAACCTCTCAAGAATCAGTATAAAAATATACAGCTTATCATATATTTTAAGCACAGAAGAAAGGATTGCTTTCAAATTTAAATTCATCATCTCAGTGCCCAAAGCTCCATACTCCACACTGTAGCATGAAAAGGTAAGGAGGGGGTTTGCATATGTCTTTTTTTGACAGCAAGTTTCCATTATTATTCTCAGCAGCACAGAAGCAGAAAAATAGCATTGATGTGGGGAAAAAAAAATCCAGAGTGAAAAATCACATTAAAATATTCCCCACATTAGCTTGGATGTCTAGACAGAAAATGTGATAAGTTATCGGTAGTACATTAACTTAACACATGGCCTTTAAAAATTCATATGCAAGCAATGAACTTGTTTTATATTTGTTCCTGGAACCCCTCAATAGCATCCTAAGCCAATAGCTGTAGATAGATGTCAGGTTTGCAAAATATATTTAGCATTTTCACTTTATTGTTATTGCTTGTCTGCTTTATACCTTGCTTCTCCTATTAGGAATTCTTTATGATTGTGGAAATTGAGAACTTTCTCCATGAGTTCTTCCCTTAATTCTGAACCAGGAATTTAAGAAGCTACAGGCTATACTTTTCAGGTTAGACTTAGTGAAGAATGAATAGCTCCTGGAAATCTAAAATAACAAGAAATACTAGAAAAATTGCCTAAATTTGGGGTTTGAGATTTTATGTTGGAAAACTAGCTATTGACAGAATTTATGTATTGTAACTTCCCTAGGAGTCCAGAAAGAATTTAATGGGTAAATGAGATAGAGTATGGTGAGCTGGAAAAAGCTGCCAAAGTGATACAGGGTGAATATGGCAATACAGGCTCTTTCCATCACATGAACACACACAATGCATATAGTTTTGTGAAAAAATAAGGAAAAAAGTCCTTTATAATAAAGCTAAAACTTTACATAGAAGCACATAGAATGTAGGAGGGATAATTGAGAAAAAATACTTCCTGCAAATATCCCTTAAATTTATATGAAACTAATATTTTCTTCTCTCTTGAGAGAATAAACATAAATCCTTCAAACAGAAGCACATACTGGTAGACTGTCAGCAGATCACAGCATATATACAACCTTTGCTCACATAACAAAAACAAACTGGAAAAAAAAGCGCATAAATTAAAGCTCCTGTTCGTAATAATGTCTATGCCTGAAGTATGGGACAGGTCATCAAAGCTTCTGCTTCTGACTTTGACCTCAAGACAAGATGCTTAACGCCATAGATAGAGACTTGCATACATGCATCATTTTCAGGGAAGCTGAAATGTGGCTGTCCATTTAAAGCCTTAACTCTAATTTCAGCACTCAAACAAGTTCTATGCTTCCTCTTATTTCATTTACTCCCACAATAAAATGTTGCTAAAAGCATACTTACTTGAGTTAGTAAAAATCAAAGTTTTATTTTAAGTGAGGAGTATGAAGTTTTACTATCAAAGATTCTCTTTGCATATTTTCTAAGGCTTTACAGTAGACTATCTTAATGTCTTAAAGTGGTAGTCCAGATGCCTTAGTAAAAGGCATCTGGATTCACTGCAGTAGCCTGGCAAGGCCCCAAACTAGTTTATGTAATACCAAAAGAGACAGGCAATAACTTAATAATTAGGAACCTGACTTCTTAGTCAGAGACTAATTTTTTACTGGAAAATGTGGTTTCAGTTCATAAGAACTGGAAACTGGATTGATTCTGACATCTAACTAACAATGACCAATTCTCATGTAAGTAGTTCACTCCCACCTTCCTTCCCCACCTCACCGCCTTCACTATTGACTGAATTAGTCATGCAGTCAGTCAGACTGTCATCTTACCACAAGTAAGCAAAATTTTTTAGCCGTAAAACAGAACAATTGAAATTATGTGGGCTGATTATGTTTCCTTCCCCCCACCCCTCCCCCTTCCCCCACTACAGCTTACCTAGGCATATAAATATTTCATAGAATCATAGAATGGCTAGAGTTGGACCTTAAAGATCATTGAGTTCCAACCCCCCTGCCATGGGCAGGGACACCTCCCACTAGAGCAGGTTACTCAAAACCTTGAACACCTGGCCTTGAACACCTCCAGGGATGGGGCATCCACAATTTCTCTGGGAATTTTAAGATTGCAGATTTATGCTAGGATTATTTTCAAAGTCATAGAATGCAAAAGAAATCGTGCAAGAAAATAAATACACATTGATGATTCATATTAATTTGGAAGGATCTAGGAAGTCATCAAACCTCACTATTGCCCACTGATAAATATTTTGTAGTATACTTCAAACTCGTCTGTCACAGTAAAGTCAAATTATTATCTCTCTGAGCCACAATCTTTTCTCAGATACAATTTATTTAACCTGGGATTAGTCAGAATTTGAGAAAAATTACTTGCTGCAAACATCCCTAAAATTTATATGAAACTAATATTTTTTTCTCTGTTGAGAGAATAAAGATACATCCTTCAAACAGACGTGCATACTGGTAAGCTGTCAGAAAAAGCAGATCACAGTACATATACAGTCTTTGATCACATGATGAAAGCAAACTGGAAAATGAAGTGTATAAATTAAAGCTTCTGTTCATATCAGTCCCTATATCTGGTAGACAGTTTCCACTGCACAATAGGCAGCTGTATTCTCTGCCTCTCTACCACCACTATTCCCACAAAAGTAGGTTAGCATCTCCCAATGGATCTTCTGGGTATGACCAAAACAGGGTCACATTATCTACAATGGGCCATATCCAAAACCACATCATTCCACTCTGCCCCCAACTGGAAGTTGAGCATTTTGGAAGACATCCCACCGTTATGGCACAAACCCAGCTCAAATGTTGATGGTGAAAGTACTCAAGTGTGAGTCAGCTTTGCAGAACAGGGACACTCCCAAACTCTGAACTTCTACTTGTTCTGAAAATAGGCTAATGAAACCTCTTAACAGCTACCCGGTTATGTACTGTCTTTTTGTAATCACCTGCAGATGTTCATGAGCTTGTTATGATTTGTATTATCATAGGGATTGGAGGTCTCAGGCAACATGAAGGGTCTCTCATGGCAGATGACACACTAAACTGTATTATGAGTCAAAACCCCTGCTCTAAAGAGCTAAATTAAGATTGAAATGTTCCAATTCCTAAATGGAGACATCATAAAACAGGATTGTTGATGAAAAGTACACCCTAGAATTCCACCTCGTGTCCAGTGGAAGGGAAAAAAAATTGTGCTAAACCTGTTATAAATCACCCTCTGAACTGGTCTATTAAAGACTGTGGTATATAAGGCAGACAAAAACTGATAATACTTTATTTAAATTACAACACTGCAATTTTGCCACTTCACAAGTTGATCAATAGCAAGTTCAGCTGTCCTCACAAGAAAAAGGAGGAAAGGAGAGGGAAGGCAACCTCATTATCCATCCCACTTTCTGCTCCTTTCCTCATGAATTGACGCTCAAAGCAGAACAGACTAACGAGCAATGGGAGGGAAGGTTGTTTACCTGCACACTCACAATGACTAGAGATAATATTTTGAACTCAGCATTTTAGAATGACATCTCAGTTTTGTAGCAGAGGGACCTCCTAGAGCATACGGCATCCTTATAAATCATTCGATGGAAAACTAAGGTCTGCTCTGGTAAGATATATAAATAGCATGAGGAAATGATGTGCATTGTTTCTAACTAGTGAATATGCTTGTATTGGATTTTGCTGGACAGTGTTGATAACAGAACAACATTTTAGTTATTGATAAGCAGTGTCTACACAGTGTCAAGGCCTTTTCTGCTTCTCACCTCACCCCATCAAAGAGCAGGCTGGGGGTGCACAAGAAGATGGGAGGGAAGACAGCCAGGACCGCTGACCCCAAATGACCAAAGGGATATACTACACCATATGACATCATTCTCAGCAATAAAAGCTGGGGGAAGAAGGAGGAAGTTGTGGCATTTGTCTTCCCAAGTAACTCATTCATGTGATGGAGCCCTGCTCTCCCAGAGACAGCTGAACATCCACCTGCCAATGGGAAGTGGTCAATGAATGCATGATTTTGTTTTGCTTGCACGCACAGCTTTTGCTTTACCTATTAAACTGTATCTCAACCCACAAAGGTCCCTTCCAACCTCAACCATTCTGTGCTTCTGTGACAATAAGCAATTATGCAAATATTTACAAATGCATGCTCATCTGTAACGCATTTAGTCTTCCCTTATTTCATATTTTATGAAGCAGTTGTAAAGAATGAAATGAAGAAACTTATCACACCACAGTATCATACAGCCTGCCATGTAGATACTTTAAAATTTTCATTTTTGTTGACTTTAAGTCTTTGGTACACTAAGACCAGGATTTGTTTTACTTAACTCTAGTTCCTCAGGTAAATAAGTCTTTGTCTGGATTCATGCTACAGGCAGTTCAGTTCATTCCACTCATTTTTCACTGTGGTTAAATAGGCGCTATTTTTTTAATAAATAGCTCAGATAAGGTTGTCTGCTAGACAGAAATTAATTTCTTTTGCTGTAATTAAATGCATTTCATATTAAGTCTGATCAACTCAGCTGTGCTGCAACCAGTGGCAACAGTGGTTCAAAACCAGGCCTTTTATATCTGCATGCAGTTCCCAGTGATGAAAATATACGCATAAGAGAAAGCTAGAATTTTATTTTTGTTACTTGGATCAGACAGCTTTAGGTCAATTGTTGGTATTTGAAATTTACTGAGAGTATGAATCAAAATTCCTGTTACTGGGATCTGCTTGGTGCTGTGTCCAAATAAAAATGCATGCCTAAAAGTTCCACCTAGGCATACAAAAATATGGTCATGTAGAGCATGATAATAACAAAGAATGTCCTAATTATCAGGCATTATACTAAACCAGAAACACACTGTCTTTGTGATAATTATGCAATTCACAAAAAGTCTCCCAAAAGGAATGAGATCAGATTCCAGTCATTTTTAATATGGTCATTTTTCATCTGTTCATTAGTCTAGTTGCTTCATCATTTCAATTACATTTATATTAAGGATTTACATATTTAACTCATAAGACATCTGTCTGTTGCTTTCAGTCTAGCTTGTCTGACAAAATCATATAAATGTTCCCATATGTCAATGACTTCATTCTAGTAAACACAGAAAAGGGATGAGGGTGCCAATGAATATTGCTAAGCTTCTTCCATAACTGAATCACCGTGGCAAAAAAACTCAAATACTATAAAAGAATTACTAGGAACCAGTCATGAGAAACAGCTGCATAGTTCTCCAGACTGTATTTAAGCAACATAGCTCATGTTGGAACCTTTGGGGCTATGACTCAAAGAGAAACAGACTGTTTGTGAATATTCAGGCTACTTCTCAGCCTTTGCTTTCAGTGTTACACAGCAATACCCTGCCATCCTACTGTTCCAAGCAATGACCTACTCACTTTTGTACGTCCAAAATTCCTAGAGAAGAGCCAGGTTCACATGTGCAAATCCACAATACATACACAGTCTAATGCATGGGACACAGGAAAATATTAAGCTTCTCCAGGTTTCTAAAACTTTCTATCCAAAGTTCATTCCTGTTCAAAAAGTAGATTAAAAGTGGGCTTTAAACAATCCTACCAGAAGCACTAACACTTATCTGCCAGAAATGCAAACATCTGCATAAATGAAGAAAGCTGCAGAAGCTATGCAATAACTCTATGAATACTGATTTCACCGATAATATTTGGCAATGTTCTCAACCAATATAAGACCCTACGGACTTTGGTGTCACCAGCTTTCTCTAGCTTTCCTTATTGAATGTTGATTTTGTAATAAATATGACCATCAGAAATAGAAGGTAGACATTGGATCCGTCTCATCCGACTTTATATCTTTATACAGAAACATTATCATTATAGCTAAAAAATATATACTTCTATGGCATGGTTCATTGCTCTATCTGTGATGAACACTCCAAAAGGGGAGGAATCACTTGAACCCTTTTAGGATAGATATTTTCATATCATTGAACAGAGAATTATCTCATTGTCTTTCAGCTACTCAAAAATTTACAAATCTGAACTGAACAGCAAGGCTCCCTCGACAATCACCAAGGAAAACCAGGAAATTCCAGAGGGTGATACAATCCTGATATGGACATCTCAGACAGGAACAATGGCAGGCCATGGAATAAAGTCACATTATTTTTTACCTTCATCATTCCTCCTAAGAGAACAGCAACCTAGTGTGGAAACATCTTTCCATAATTATATCTGAAGTCAGATAAAAAACCAAATTATTCCACTCCTTGTATCAAAGGTGAGCAGGTTTCTCTTGAAAAGTTTTCCTCTAAATGTAGAGATTAATACGATAAATACCATGAGCAGGACTGGTAAATAGGTAACAACAGATGAGGAGAAGGCCAAGGTACTCAACAACTTTTTTGCTTCAGTGTTCACTGGCAATGTCTCTTCCCATACCTGTCAAGTGGTACGTTTACTTCAAAAAACAGACTTTCTTGTTATCATCTTGTGCCTGGTTTTGCCATCTTTTCACATCATGTTCCTTCATCATACACAAAACACAGAAATACAGAGAAGTATGGCCTGCAGCCAAAATAATTTCCCGTGAAACATGAAAAGACTAAAACATGGAAAGTCAGGGAGAAAGCCATACCGTGACTCAGCAAGAAACATGTAAGACACAACTGAATGTGAGTCAGAGACACAGAGGGTTTATTGACAGTATTAACTGCTCATATCTCTCTGGGAGAGACATGTCAAACAGTGGGCTCTGAAACGTCCTACTTTCACACTGTAAATCTAAAATAAAGAATACTGTTTCAATTACAAGTCAACCTGCATGGATTTGAAAAGTGTAAGAAGGAAAGAGCAGGGAAATGTAAGTATAAATGAATCTTACAAAAATAATTCCTCTCTTCCCTACAATCATTAGTCCAGGGACACGATAAGCCACAGTTTGTATTTAGACCACCATTTCTAACAGTAACACAGACCATCTTCCACCCATTTGACTGCTTTAAAAATCTGAACTGAAGAGCATGGCCCCCTCAGCAATCACAAGGGAAAGTCGGGAAACTCCAGAGGGCTATCCAATCCCGAGATGGACATCTAAGATAGGAACAACGGCATTTTTGGCATGGGAACAATGCCCAGGTTTTTTCGTATGATGAGAAATTGTGAGAAAGTCATTCTTTTATTCAACCTCTCTACCAAAAGGTGTTCAGAAAGCATTAAAATGATTGACTGGAAATGCCTTTCCTTTTTTTTCACTACTGAATACAAATAAGCTAGTAAAGTTCAGAAGTTTCCCCCTGCATATGGACATATTTTCTCTTTTTTCCTTTTCTCATGATTTATCATTTTTCCAATGAAAGTGTTCTAAAAACTACAGATGAGTAGAAGGGAGGAAAAAAGTCAAAAAAAAATATAACAAATCTTAATCTTATTTTATTTTATTCTGAGACCAAAAGAACTCTACCCAATTTAGTTCAACTCTTGCTGGGTTTGCAAGATAATCCTAGTTGGAAGCCCTAGTTAGACTGTATTCCAAGTTGTGTGGTTTTATCATTTATCTGTCCAAAGTATATCTACTATATCTGCTATGCAAGCCACGTGCTATTTGTACTGTGCTATTTTGAGGGGGGCAGGAAAGGAAAATCTATCAGAAGCAATTCAGACATAAACCAAGGGAACTACTTAATCTGTTTTTTTACAGAAACCTCTCCTCTTCTTTTATGTAATTTTAGGCTTTCCATTTAAATGCTTGGCTAACTTTCTCAACATTTACAGAGATGGCTCTTTTTCTTACAGTGGGACTGATTGGAAAGTGTGGGTTTTTTTCTAAAACAACTGGAAACACGAAATAATTATTCCTTACTGGGTACATTTTCAACTGCTTTTTCTTTTCTTTAGAATAAGTCTGAAGCAATGGCATTAAGAGGCAAAGCTTATCAGTCAAATAGAATTAATTATGTATCTTATGTGCCATCAGTCAGTTGCAGTAATCATATTTATTTTACCTTTTATTTCAGTACAGTTATTTCCGTACTGATTAGATGTAAAAATAGAAAGCCTTAAGCTCATTAAAAAAAGCTCCTCTCTATGCAACATTTTTGTTATACGGGACTATTTCAGGACTAGACTGACAGCCTATGTGAGGAACAACATGTGACACCAAAGGAGCCGAACGAAGAATTATCATAAGGACCTCCAAACAGGGAACGAAGCATTAATGATAGCTGAGCAACTTTTTCTCATACAGTCACATGGAGAAATTTTCCTCACTGTAATAATTAATACTGATAAAATTAATAGAGTATCAAATTAATGATAATGTGAGGAAATTTGGAAATAAAACATGCAATATTCACCAAACAATACAGTAAAGTAACACTTTTCAAAAAACTTCTGTGGAAAAACATCTGTGTAAAAAAGAGCATTGGTTACACAAGAGAAACCTGGCACCTGTGTGATGCTGGTTTGCTGACATCTGGAGACCAGACCTTCCTCAGCCAGAGTTGACATCTTGCAGGAGCAATGCTTTGAGATATAGCCCAGAGTCAGTGTGGCAGTGAGGATGACCTCAGCCGCAACACAATTTCTGATGACCAGATCACGTAAACATTCATTTTCTACCAAATCCTGTGTCACTCTGCCCATAGACCACCAACGTACCAATGACCAACTGTTTAATGTTTTGCTTGCTCTGTGTTCACTCTCATGCATTATTCACTATAGGCTATCCAATACTGTTCTGAAGACAAAACTATGTATTTCTGAGTAATTTTTCATGGTTACTTATGGCAAATGAAATTGTATTTGTCCCGACTGTCTCAGACTGGGCAGCCAGAAGAAGGTACTCCAGGTGCTGAACCAGAGGTTCGCCTGCAGTCTATAGAGGTCCATGGTGGAGCAGTATCCACCATGCAGGCTGTGGAGGACCCCACACCAGAGCAGGCCGGAAGGATGCTGCAGCCCATGGAGTGCCCACACTGGTGCAGGCTCCTGGTAGGAGCTCTGACCTGTGGAGGGAAGCCCTACACTGGGCCAGGTTTTCTAGCGGGACCTGGGACCCCATGGGGGACCCATGCTGGACCAGTCCATTCCGGAACGACTGTAAAAAGGCCTATGCTGGAGCAGTTTTCAACAGTTCTTGAAAAACTGCAGCCTGTGGGATGGACCCACACTGGAGAAAATCATGGAGGCTATTCCAGGGGATGGTCCCCACACTGGAGCATGGGAAGAATGTGGAAAGGAAGGAGTGGCAGAGCCAAAGTGTAATGAACTGACGGGAACCCCCATTTCCTGTCCCCCTGTGCTGCAGGGGAAGGCGATAGAGAAGTCGGCAGTGAAGCTGGCAATAAGGTGGTTTTCGATCTGTTCTTATTTCTCATTGTACTCTGCTTAATTGGCAATAAATTAAATTAATTTCCCCAAGTCAAGTCTGTTTTTCCCCCGATGGTAATTGTGAAGTGATCCTCCTGTTCTGAGCTCAGCCTACAAGCTTTTCATCATATTTTCGCCTCCTCTATTGTTGATGGAGAGATAGTGATAGAGTGGCTTGATGGGCACCTCCCAGACAGACAAGATCAACCTGCCACAGTGGGACAGGAAAGCATCAGAAGGTTAGGGGTATACAGTATGTAAAGTCCCACAGCTTTATTCTTGTGACTTAGCCACAAAAGCAGCATTTCCTCAGTCTTCCTGTTTGCCCTGTCAGGAATCTTCCTACAATATCTAGGATTATGAGTGATACAGCACTGAGACATTATTTGAGTATTACGTGATATGGGTCAACCAGTACTGAGCTAAATCTCCAGCAAAATGTTAAAATCAAGCCTGAATCTAAAGGCGTCACTTCTTTATAAAGAAACACAAACCTAGGCCTCATATACTCTGACTGCCTGTTGTAAGTCTCTGAAGTCCAGGAAGGTGACCCTAATACGTGGATAAACTCAAATTGAGGCATTTCTATTTGTTTCTTCCAATGCATTCTCGCTCATTTACTGTCATGAAATAATGTATGGTTTTTCATATGTTATGTAGCAAATGCTGCATTTGAAAGAGGTAGCTGTCTGAAATGATCTAAAACTTAGTTATTGCAGAAGACATTAGTTTCAGACAGAAATAGCAGAAGGCAATGCCAGAGACTTCTCCAGCTTAGAGCTGGATCGACTTCAAAAACTGATTTTTTGTCTAGCAATTCAGAACATTCTTTGTTGAGAAGAGTCAGGTTTTATAATTAAGCCTGTTCATAGCATCTGCAGAACTGGACAGTTGACATCTACATCAGAATAATGCTGGAGTTGCTTAAAAGATGAGGTTATGGAATCAAGAGACAGGTTATCCAGTATTTATAACCCACATTATTAGATATATTGCATTGGTGGAAAAAACCCTTATTTGAAGGAATGACACCAGTGACACTAATTCAGGAGGATCCCAAAATTGCAATTAAGAGTCACTTCAGAAATAACTGAAATATAGTACAGCTACACTTGAAAAATTATGTTCATAAGGCATTTTGTAAAGACAAATACACAGCTATACAATATCTGATATAAATTTCTAATTAAAAACTTTATCAGTAGATTTAACTGTCTTGGCAGTATAGTGAACTTAAGACAGTATTATTTACATGACATAAAGTGTAAACATTAATGCAGAACCAGTGCCCAAACTTTGGGCACATCACAAAAATCTGAGCTAGATTAACAGAAAGGTGATTAGCAGGACAGCAAAGGACAAACGCTGGAATCAGCTTCAGATTTTGATGGTGACATTTTGATATTCCTTTACCAGACCTAGGTTGGGACTCAGTAGCCTTAAGACAGATTTCCAGTGTCATGAAAAATCCACAACTTCTGCACCGCTATGTCACAGGACTCAGAGGAAAAATAGGGAAGTCCAGAAACATACCCCTACCACCAAAAAGGACACTAAACCCATTTACTCAGGAAACTAAATCTTCTTCCAGCCTACATAACCAACCAAATTTATAGAGTGATCCATTTTATTTTAAAATAGACACATACAAATGATCAGCCGAATAATCTTCTGAGACTCTTGGGTTGGATTCATGCAACTAGATCTCACCTTGTTTCCTGTATTGATCTCTCTTAACTCTATCAGCACCTAAGGCACCTCACACGAATGCAGAAAATTTTACTGAGACACAGAAGCCTGGACAGGATTCTCACCTTGGGTTTCTGATACAAATACTTGAATGACACAAGCAAGTATGTATAAGAACTTAAAACAGAAATAACATATCCCTTCTGGAGTTGCATAGAGTTCACAAATGTACAGAAACATAGGAATGGATAGGATGTTTTCAGGTATAAAGTCCACTTTTGCACAGCTGTAGAACAAGTCCTAAGTAAGAAATGTCCATTCCTTGCACTTACACACACCAGAAGCCATGACATGCTTCCTATTTCACATACCAAATGTGATATTTTAATACAAAAGACCAGAAGCACCAAAATATAGCTTTCGACATATCAGGAGCTTAGACAATAATTAAAAGCACCATCTAGTTGAGCATATACAAACAGGATTCTATCTATGATCTGCAAAGTGAAAAAGTATGTTATTCTCCAGGCAGCATTTTTTCCTGGACATTGTAATTATCATTTCTAGCAAATAAAAAAAATAAAAAAAAAAAAAAGACAAAACAAAAGAGACCTCAGACTGTGGAGGGACCTAGGTTAGTGAAAGGTGCACTATGCTTCTTTTTAGGCCACAGGCCAGCCTCTTCAGTAAGCCTACCAGGCTACACACGCTTCCAGGACTGAAATGGACTTCATAGGAAAAAGTTCTTAGAATCATGCAGAGTATGTGTTATTATTGATAAGACACGTACTTTAATACATAAACAGAAACCACAAACAAACTTTTCACAACCATATGGAACCCATTGGCTCTGTTCATGTAAGAAAAGGCCAAATACTCTTGACAGTGGGACAGAATGCACCCTCAGCAAGTTTGTTGATGACACTAAGCTGTACAGTGTGGTTGACACACTGCAGGGAAGGGATGCCATCCAGAGGTATCTGGATAGGCTTGAGAGCTGAGTTCATGCAAATCTCATAAAGTTCAACCAAGCTAAGTGCAGGGTTCTACACCTGGGACATGGCAATCCCAAGCACATATACAGGTTAGGTGGAGAATGGCTGCAGAGCAGCCCTGAGGAGGACTTGGGAGTGATGGTGGATGAGAAGCTCCACACGAGCCCAGCAGAGGGCCACAGAAATAATCAGAGGGCTGAAGCACCTCTCCTATAAAGACAGGCTGAGAGAGCTGGGGCTGGTTCTGGCAAGACCTTATAGCAGCCTTCCAGTATCTAAAGGGAATCTACAGGAGAGCTGGGGAGGAACTCTTTATCAGGGAGTGTAGTGACAGGACAAGGGGTAATGGTTTTAAACTGAAAGAGGGGATATTTGGATTAGATCCCAGAAAGAAATTCTTTCCGGTGAGGGTGGTGAGGCACTGGAACAGGTTGCCCAGAGAAGCTGTAGATGCCCCATCACTGGAAGTGTTCACGGCCAGGCTGGATGGGGCTTTGAGCAACCTGCTCTAGTGGGAGGTGTCCCTGCCCATGGCAGGGGGGTTGGAACTCAACGATCTTTAAGGTCGCTTCCATTTCTTACCATTCTATGATTTCAGTATCAGTTCAAATTTCTGGATTTATTTATCATTTACAGCATACTGTATAACAATAATAATACATGAAAGAAAAAAATAAGAAGCCAAAATGAAAAGGAAGTAAATTCCCATAGGAAAGCTTTCTGGATTCTCTACACAAAAAGAAGATGCAGTGACTCTATTATATCTGGAAAGCAACAAAAAGAAAACGACTTTGAGTCAATGTTCTTCTTAACAGACACACTTGAGGCTCTAAAGCTGAAAAGCAGACACTGCCAATAGCTGGAAAAAAATATATGTTCTCAAACAAAATTATGACCTGATATATAATACAAAGTTACATCATAAGGATACTTGGCCTTCTCACCAGGTGATTTTTTCCATGCTATGTCAGTTTAGAAATGTTTGATCTGATTTCTTTTCAGAACTACTTCTTCATAAATATTATATTATTTATACTGAATAGCATGTTAAACTGATTTAAACCTGAGGTAACTGAAAATTTTTAATTTTTGAGGTATACAAAGATACGTATCAATTAACAGCATTCTTTCTGGGCTTGAGGAAAAAAAAATTAAGGGCCTTGCTTCAGCTATTTCATTGATCAATTATTAATTTTACTACAGTTAAAATTAGTATTAAATAATTTAATCCAGATTTCCCTTAAGTGCTTCAGTCTCTCTGTAGATGAGTCCCAACTGCCATGTTAGGTGTATTACTTGAAAGAGTAGCCCAGCAACATCACCATTTGGTATATGTTCAATTTGGAGGACCATAAACTCTGCAGCTGGCCAAGTTTCTGATACCAGAGTTCACCTGATGCCCAGAATGCTGCACCTGGAAAATCTCAGAAGAAATATATTTCACACATAAACCAGATGACGTGTTCTCAGGCCTGTTACTTTACAAGCTCAGTTCCTGAGGCACATTCAGAGCATACGCAGTGGATCAGTTTCTGTAAAGGAGAATTTAATGTCCCCCTTTCCATCATTAGTAGCACAATGGTTAGTGAGATTGCCAAAGATGGGGATGATGGGCTCTTAAGTCCACTCTGCTTGAATGATTAAAGACACTGTTCCTGCTTTCTCAGGGAATCCCCTCCCCAAAGCCTTAGGATGTTTAGAAAAACAGGTTTGTAGCGTAAGACAGCATGAGGGAAAAGTGAAGGAAACTGGAGCTATTTTTGATATTGACCCAATTCAAATTGGGTCATTCTTCATGGATAAGTAAACATTCTTCATATCAGATAGGAGAAAAGAACATGAAAGAAAGTGAGGAAAAATCTAGAGAAAAATTTTCTTTATCTGTCTGTCCACAGATAAAACATCTTTTATGGACTGCCTTTTGAGAGAAAGGACTGGTGTCTCCTCAGTTTTCTTACAAGGGCTCTCCCTTCAAAGGAATTCCTGGGCAGTGATTCTGCTGTAGAGAAGGGTAGGAAAAGCTATGATTAACAACATTGCTGTTTTCAACAGTTTCAACAATATAGTATGTATGACTTCCCAAACAGCATGTTGGCACTCACGAAACATTCATAGGTACTTAGTTCTGCCTACTTTGGGCATTACAATATGTTTCCGCTAGTAAAATGAACATGCCAAAGCACTTTTTCTGGCCCTCCAGCAAGTTGGAATAGCATGGTGTGCATCCAGGCTAGTAAACTCAGCACCTTCCAAAACACAGCAGCCTTGTGCCGGATGCCAGTTAGGTGGCAGAAACCCAGGCACAGAATTTACCTTTTAGAGCTTTGAAGTTACCTGGCACACCACTCTAGAATGTCATATAGGTCACACACACCCTCATCTGCCCCACACAGTGGATAACTTCAGACCCAGAGATGATCTCTGAGTTATTTTTGGACAGTTATTGAGAACACCATGTTTTAACATGCTGCCTCTGAATGCTTGTATTCCCAAAGCTCCACCTGCTTTGAGTTTTTGTTACCTGTATCCAGACAGCCTTCCAGGCTTTCTCAGGTTTATCTCCTTGGTCAGGGGCAGCAAAACTGTTAGCCCGCAGAGGCTGCTCAACGCACACATCCCATGTCTGGTTCTGTGATGCACAAAAGAAAACTGCTAGTGAGGCCCAGACTTCTTTGCTGTCATAGTTTAACCCTAGCTAGCAACTAAACACCACGCAGCCACTCACTCCCTTCCTCTCTCCCTCCCCCAGCAGGATGGGACAGAAGAGAATTGGAAGTGTAATAGTGAGAAAACTCGTGGGTTGAGATAAAGCAGTTTAATAAAAAGAAAAATAATAATAATATTATTATTATAAATAATAATAAAAATAAATGCAATTTAGAGGAAAATAGCAAAAAGAGAGAGAAATAAAACCCAAGAAAGACAAGTGATGCAAATTAAAATCAACCATTCACCACCAACCAACCGATGTCCAGCCAGTCCCCAAGCAGCATCCCCTTGGCCATCTTTCCTTTGGTCAGTTGGGGTCAGCTGTGCTGGCTGTGTCTCCTCCCAGCTTTTTGTGTACCCCCAGCCTACTCGCTGGTGGGGCTGTATGAGGAGCAGAAAAAGTCTTGACTCTGTGTAAGTGCTGCTCAGCGATACCTAGAACATCCCTAAAACATTGTTTCCAGAACAAATCCAAAACATAGCCTCATACTCGCTGCTATGAAGAAAATTAATTCTACCCCAGCCAAAACCAGCACATCTGCCAACGCCAATAGCAACAAGGAGTGTCCAAGTCTGCAACTCATTAAGTCCAAGGAGAAGGCAGGTCAAAGACTGGAAAGACCCACTGGCAAGACTACATTGTGCTATGAGTGGGATGACGAGCAATGGATGAAGAACTTCCCCATATAGAGGGCCACCTTTGACACTCTCTGTGGAGAACTNCAAGAAAGACAAGTGATGCAAATTAAAATCAACCATTCACCACCAACCAACCGATGTCCAGCCAGTCCCCAAGCAGCATCCCCTTGGCCATCTTTCCTTTGGTCAGTTGGGGTCAGCTGTGCTGGCTGTGTCTCCTCCCAGCTTTTTGTGTACCCCCAGCCTACTCGCTGGTGGGGCTGTATGAGGAGCAGAAAAAGTCTTGACTCTGTGTAAGTGCTGCTCAGCGATACCTAGAACATCCCTAAAACATTGTTTCCAGAACAAATCCAAAACATAGCCTCATACTCGCTGCTATGAAGAAAATTAATTCTACCCCAGCCAAAACCAGCACATCTGCCAACGCCAATAGCAACAAGGAGTGTCCAAGTCTGCAACTCATTAAGTCCAAGGAGAAGGCAGGTCAAAGACTGGAAAGACCCACTGGCAAGACTACATTGTGCTATGAGTGGGATGACGAGCAATGGATGAAGAACTTCCCCATATAGAGGGCCACCTTTGACACTCTCTGTGGAGAACTGGCTCTGGATATCCAGCCTGAGACTATCACAATCCATCAGCCCACCCCAGTGTAGAGCCCCAACTCTCATTACCCCAACTCTCGCCAAGTACTGGGTAACCAAATTAGCCTTAGCAATCTCATACACCTTCTTGCATGTTGGAAACCTTCTGAAACTATCAAGTGCATTATCTACACATGACTACTACTACGCAGCAAGGCTTGCTATTTTGTTTAGCATATATTTTGGCATAAGTAGTAGGACAAAGCACTGAACAAATAACTCTTCTTAAATTGGGTGTCCTGAAAGACAGTATCATGAGAAAAGCAGAATGTGTGAGTCAAAAAGCTTAAAGCAACTGAGGATTCAGAATAGAAATTTGATCATACTGAGACACCAGGCCAGCCAGTCAGGCCTGGCAAACATCAAAAAAGATGATCCTGGTCTGCCAGTGTGCTATAGCAAAAGTTGAATAAAGTCTGTGATGCCAAATAATCAATTGGACAGTGACTCATAAATCAACTCACTGACTTATTCATCTTTTTTGTCTACTGGAAGGGCAAACTATTCCAGAAAAAATGGTGTCTCATTCAGTTGTCACTCCTTTGTGGGAACTTGTAGTGAACAAGCTCCATGTACAGGATATCAAACTGTATACTTGATCTGGTAGAATTCATTTTACCATGTTGCTCATGAGCACATTACAGAAAATGGTTTCTGTCTTTTCTTGTCATGATATACATCACCCTGCATGCTCACAAAGAGAGGTATGTTTGTTCTGTGCCACTTTATAGTTCCATGAAGAATTTAGAAGTGTCCCCCTTGCTTCTTCCAACTTCAGTTCCCTTATACAAGGTGAAAACCAAAGGCTGACAAATCCCAGCATGCAGTCAAAAGGTTTTCCTTTCCTGCGTGTATTGCCAAGCGTGCAAACCCATTCATTACACTACATTCTCCCACAAATATCATCATCAGAGCCACTCAGAAACATAACAACAACGTCTGTTGTTCAAATTTAATCAAGTGTTGTAAATGTGAAATTTCTAAAATAATAATTAAGTCAAATATCATGGAAATAATCTTATTTATTCTGGATATATACACAATTGCTGCATGCACAGCAAGGAGCTGGTGCTTCTGTCTTTCACCCCTGCTTGCAAGTACACATCCGACATACAGACAGACAGACAGCAACCTGACAATTAATCCTCTGTGTCTGAAGCCTGGTCACTTGAGAGAGATGGTTTAGATATTTCAGACACTGATTTCACAGCAAGCAATGCCAAAGGAATGAGTGTCAATACTAATCTCAGGATGAAGACTATTTTCTCATCTGTTCAGGTTTCCTTTTCTTGTCACAAGGTGGAGCTAGCTATCTTAGGCTTTTAGTCAACACAGCGGGAGAAAGAATGACTCCTTTGCACCACAAGCACTATCAAGATCCTGTCTGTCTTCCCTTGGCTTTGATACGTACTGATGCTCCCTCAGAGTTATGTGGTCAGAGTTATGTGGTCAGAGTAATTAACCATTTGTATAGATTTGCCATTTACTTTAGCATGCATGAATTTTGCAGAAAGGACAGCATTTAAAAGCAGAATAAAATAATGTCAACAAAGTACTTGTCGTTTTATGTTTTATTCATTCACCACATGATTAAATAGGTTCTTATAAACAGCAAGTAAAGAGCAAAATTCCCTGGGCTGGGTGTTTGTCAAGCTATGAAACGTTATGTCAAAGAGCTTGCCCATCTTTTGGATTACCAACTATTCTAACCCATTCCTTCAAAATGCAGCTTGAGAACACATGACTGGAATGAACCCCTGTTGTATAGAACTAAGAAATGTCCCTTATACCCATCTCTGATCTTCTTTAAGTAGACACTGAAATAATCAATGTATAAAATGCAATCACAAAGCTGGCAATGAAGCTTAAACAGCCATTAAATACAATTTTAGAGATATAGGGATTAAAAAATGTATTAGTTCTTTTTTTGTATGTCATTGCTTAATCAGGCTATATAGTTTCACAATAACCATGGGTCTACCAAATGAGCCTACTCCACCACTATTAAATACAATGGATTATTTAATATTAATGGAATTATATACGTAACATCTTTTAAATCTCTGAAATTTAGAAGCCTCTGACAAAATTTTCACTTCTGGCAACATCTTGAGTGATTTCTCCTGAGTTTTAACGAGCTGCCTTAGCAGTACAGCCCTGACCTCTAGTGGGTTGAGTGAAACAGTCATTGCAGGCAGGATAACAAGCTAATTTGGACTTACAAAATTTCATTTAAGATGGAAAATGTAGAAGTCCCAGCAAAGCCAAGGACTAGCTATTTTATTAAACAAATGAAAATTAATTACAGGCCAAGAGCAGTACTGTGTTCCTCTTGTGGCAACATCCATCTGATTGATGAGGTATTTATGAGCCTTAGCAGATGAATGCTCATTGCCTTGGGGAGCTCTGTATGAAGTAAAGCCCATAATTAGCCTCCTAGCTATCTGCATAGTTTGTTTAACTTATCTTTTTTTGGTTAACCTACCTTTTGCCCAAAAGATATCTATCATTGGGTTCAGAAAAACAAATAAGTCAGGTTAGGCAACTAAGTACATTGCAACTTTTTCATCATCTAAGAATTTGTGAGTACTGCAAAGACTTATGAACCCCTACTACATTCAGCAAAAATTTAACACTTCCATGATACACTCCAGACTTCAAAGATTAAGAATGTTAGTTTTCCTGTTATTTCTGTCCCACACTGAAAATTAAATCCAGAGCTTAGAAAAGATTGCTGCAATGATTTCCCAGTGAAATATGGGAGGCTTCCATATGAAGACTTAAGAAAATACATAAGACACAACATTAAATTTAGTTGTCTTCATCAAGAAGGCCAAGGAAATACACAAAGTGGTGGGAATGAGGGCTGTCTCTTTCAAATTCCTGACCAAGGGTAAATGATGCATGGACAGTCTTAATAAGATAGCCATAGCTACTCTACTCTACTCCTCCTTGTGTATCCTACAGTCTCCAGCACAAAAGTGCTAATGAAAGCACCCACACAGTTGATTCTCTTAGTCACATTAATGTAAATAATATTGTTCTGATTTACCATGGAATAAGCAAAACAGGAAAAAAAATAGAAAGACACAATGTAAAGTAACATAACATAACATAACATAACCCAACGCAACGTAACGCAACGTAACGTAACGTAACATAAGATAACATAACATGGTTTATCATTATTGGAATAAAAAATAAAATGAAGATATCTCTTCCAAAGAATCACAAATATGCTGCATTTTCACATCATCTGTGTATGTATGAAATGCAAATATGCAGATATATCTTCCAGATTCTTGAGAACTGCAAAAGAAGACCAACAAATCTATTGCTTCAGAAGTCTGGAAAACTCAGGCAAAGCAGCTAATCAAGAAATGAACTATGTAGAAATGGTACATTTCTTTGCTTAATTATTACAAAAGCAACTCAATAGAAGATGTGTTTTTTAATTTTTGAAGAAGAAAACATCCTTTTTCTATCATTATCATAGATCAACTAATGAATAAATCAATTAATTAATCCATATCAACTTTGTTCATAATAGAAGTATGCATATGTAATTTGCCAAATGAAGAATAATTTCACAAACATTTGTAGGGATTTTTGAGGCTGTCTTAAATTTTGTTATGTTGACATTCTTGTATTTAGACATCACTGCCTTAATTAGAGGGCCCTATTTTATTGTTCCAGTATGGTTTGCCATGGCAACCTCATTGCTATCATCTGTCATGTACCAACTGGTACTGGACAAATTTTCTCCCCTGAAATATTCAGAATGTGAAGAGATGGGTTAAAGGTAATCCTCCCTTTATACGCCAGCATGATACAGTCCATTGCATGAGACTGGTATCACAGACTCAAACTTTTGAGGCATCACAAAAGGGGATACTTTTCTTCAAGCAGCTAAAGTTTATGAGATAACTACTTCAGAGTGAGCCTACAGGAGAGCTGGAGAGGGACTCTTCGTCAGGAAGTCTAGTGACAGGACAAGGGGTAATGGTTTTAAATTGGAAGAGGGGAGATTTAGATTAGATATTAGGAAGAAATTCTTTCCTGTGAGGGTGGTGAGGCACTGGAACAGGTTGCCCAGAGAAGCTGTAGATGCCCCATCCTTGGAAGTGTTCAAGACCAGGCTGGATGGGGCTTTGAGCAACCTGCTCTAGTGGGAGGTGTCCCTGCCCATGGCAGGGGGGTTGGAACTTGATGATCTTTAAGGTCCCTTCCAACACTAACCATTCGATGATTCTATGATTTCTAGGTTTTACTGAGTATAACAAACACCTATGCTCCTAGCTCCCTTAGTTACTTTTTGTGCATTAATTACATACTGAATTCTACCTCAAATCACTTCAAAACATTTCCTCCACAGTATTTCAGTTTCTTGTTTACTGCCTGAAAATAAATGAACGTGGGGTTTTTTTCTGCAACTTTCTGTGTGTGCTTTCCATGAAGGAAAATCAAATGTTCAGACAACAAATTGAACATGAAATTGACTAAGAATGTTGTTCATCTCTATTTGCCAATTGTAAAATTCTATTTAAACAGTCAAAATAAAAATATCTGCCTATAAAAGCACACATGGCTGTACTTCACAAGTTGTACATGACCTTAACAATAAAGAAATAGAAGCTGTGGGTCTTCAGCATGTCTGCAAATAATTTAAGTCCTAAATACGGATGTACATACCCAGGGTAGGAAATGTTAGCCACAGGGATTTATAACTGCCCACATAAAAAGTCAATGACATAATTGAGTTAGAATTCAGGAGTTCATGGCTCTTTGCCCTAAGTTTAATTCACATGCCCACAGTCTGTCTGACTTGAACAAAGAGCTTCCTACTCATAGCATGCTGTCATTTCTTTTTTAGTCTGTACTCTAATGAGAGGGACCATACTTGAATCACTGTCTCAGGCTGAACATATAAATCTGACTCATATTCATATGCCTGCATGCCATTTAATTTTGAAACAGCACAGGAAAATGAAAAACAGCTTTGCAATTTTTATTGGGACAAGTGTATCACTATGGCTACGAAACTCTTGGCACCTGGTTCCTGTGAATGCATAGAACACATTAATCATGCAAGTCTGTTTATAGACAGATAGATAGTATGACTGAAGGTTTGTTATTGTTAAATAACAATCCAATGTAGATTGATTCAGAATGAGACTGACTTCTCACCTAGACAGAAATGTTTAAAGCTTAAAAAAACAATAATCTCACTCGTTTCTGGTTTGCATTTTTATTGTTCTACACAGCAAAGTGAAACTCATATATTACAATTTGGTTCCTGCCTAAGAAATTTTGAAAAATATTTTTTAATCTAGTAATAGGTATCACAGATTCAGATTTAGTCTTTGACTGATTTTATCATAGACAACTGAGCTCACTGTTTCTTGTAACCTATGTGGTTTATAAGCCAGAACATCAAGAGGCATAGCAGGCTTCATAGCAGCTGCTGGTAATCCTTTACAAAAGCCATTTGCTCCTCAGATACTTCAGGACCTGAGGAGTCCGACCTCCTGTTCAAAGCCAGATCAGCTATGGGGGCAGACCAGGCTGCTTGGGGTTTGTTCCAGTCAGGACAAAAGGCAGGTAAGAAAGGAAACTGTCAGTATTACAGAACAAAAGCAATTTTGCTGACCCAAGGCAGAAAAGCCATCTCAACTACAACTGAAAGGGATGAGGAAAGCATGAGCCTAAAGGGGACATCAGTTTCAGTATGAGAACTCAAATGTAGTGATCAACAAAACTGTATTATCTTTCCAGATTCAGCTAAAGTCAAGTGGAGATTCATGGAAGTGAGGGATGTCCATTGCAGAACTCTTAATGTAATAAAGGAAATAGGTCTCTAGAAGCAGGGGGTATACAGAGCCCAATATGTTCATCTGCTACACCAGATAAGGTTCTTGACACAAACAGAAGAAAATCATGCTTCTTACTCCGGCCTGAAAGGGGAATGCTGCTATCAGGAAAAGGAGCTTGGGAGACAAAGTTATGGGTAGACAACAAGTCTTAAGCTGGATGACTACAGCCTGGGAGCAGCTGACAAGACTGTAGAAGTTGCATTTACCGGGGCCAATCTACAGAGGACTTCAGAGAACTCCAGGCTGAATTTAGAGACTGCATTAACATGGACTTTTAAGAGTAAATAAGAATCAAAATGAAGGAATAAATAGCCTGTTTCTATAGGGAACCAGTAAGGCTCCACAGGAACCTGTGATAGACCTGCGCTGTTCAACACACAGAAACCATTCGGGTAAGTGGGTGAACAATACGGCGGCAAAATTCTACACCACCAAACTGTTCATAGTAAAGATCAATTCACATCCAAAAGTGACTGAGCAGCTGTGGTGAAAAGGGAAAAGGACTTCACTGAGAGGTTCAAATTAGCAATTTATTTGGACTTGACTCACAGGTCCAACACGCCACTATTGCAGGTTCTATGGGTACGATGGCAAATACACTATTGTAATTTCAGAACAATTAACAAAATACACTATTACAACCTACAAGTGATCCTGAAAAGTAAGAAGACAAACGACAAGTGCGCTAGATATTAACATCTTAAAAGAGTGCACCAAGTATGACCTTAATAGCATGCCATATACCATACGTATGTTTCCTAATCACTTACCCTCCCTCTCAGGTAACATCGCTCAGTCCCTGCGAAGTTCCCCTGTACAGAGCCCCGGACAAGGCGAGCACGAATCTCCTACAGGCCAGCTGTATCACTGGAGGATTCCCCATTTTTCTCCCCAGACCTTACGGTTTATATTTCCTGACTTGGTGGGGAGAAGGATTATGCCTGAGTGGATTACCTGATCTGGAATATTTACCTCTGATGGTGCGGTGACTCCTAAATCTCTGTTGCTAATTTTGTGAAGTCTAGCACTAAAAGTCAGGGGAGTAGTGGGGAATAGTGGTGGGATGGGACTCTGGGATTATTTTCTTTATATTTTTTTTTTTAAGGCTCCACTCGGTTTCAGTTCTTACTGTAATGCAATCTTGAGACAACCCTGAGCTGAGCCGTTTTTGCAACTCCCCCCGGGTTATCTCTGCATAGACAAGTCAAGGTGGAGATGAAGCTCAGTCAAATGTCAACTCCCTGCATCTCACCTGTGCTCTGAAACCAGTTTGGCTGGGTGCTCCCACACAGAAGTAAAATGGCAGGTGAAATTCAACATAAAAGAAGGTCAACTTAAACCCAAATTCACAGTCTGGCTATCTGAAGGAGAATTCTATCCTGACTTTTCACAAGTTGAAGGTGCCAAATATGAAAAGTCTAGAAGGCCTACTCTTTGAATTCATCCACTGTCCTGCATTTATCTCGCTAATGTGAACTTACACCTCATTAGTGCTAAGAGTAATATACAGAATGGAGGGATCTTGCAGATGTGATAGTACAGAAAAGTTAATGCTAAAAGGGCTCGTGGAAAAGGAAATGCAGGATGCCTGTTTTCCACAAGGCCTTCCCTTCATAGTGCAAATACAATAAAGCAAAGCTAGAGGCAAACCTAGGCCCACAATATCCATGCTTTTAAAGCGACCCAGCCTGAAATACTGTACTGGGGCTGTTCTCAGCTAACAGGTTCCTGAGAAAAGGAATACAAAAACTCATCTAAGAAGAAACTGAGAGCTCAATTAAAGCACACAAGGGATGGAGGAAAATGGCTTCAATTATTTATTGTCAGCATTCCTTGTTCTGAAGGAGAAAGTACAGTCATTGTTTAGTAGTAAGAACTTTCAATGAAATTTAGTCAGTAAACTGCAAGATGACTCATAGCATAATTTCCTGGACAACATCTACCTTCAAATGCTCTGCATATGTAGGAGGAATGGTAACCAAGGAGTTTTAAAATATGGCTTTTTAAATTACACATGCTGCACAAAAAAGAAAATGAGTAGACGAACAAACTGAAAAACAGATGGAACAAATCATAAGTAAGCACAGATGGACTACCAGCTTTGAGGACTGATTTTCCAGTTTTCTCACTGGACAAGCCAGTAGGTTTCCAGATCAGTTTTGTACCTCCAGCCTTTTGCAAAAACCTGGGTTCAAACTCTTCTGGCTTTTCCACACTGTAGAGAACACAGAGAGAACACAAAGACAACTGGACTAAGCGAACTGAAATCAAGTACATATGAACTTCTATAGGAAATCTGAGTCTAAGATTTCCAAAACTAAGAGTAATTCAGGAGGGCGGGCTTCATCATGAAGCCCACTGGCGTCATTCAGGTGGGAAAAGACTATACAGGTGTTCATATTTCAAACGATGCACAGAATTCCACAGAAAGGGAGAGGGTGATGAGGATGTTCACCTAGCACGATGAATGGCTAAAGGATCAGGAAAGCATGTCCAGCACTCCAGTGTTAACCACTGAACTCAGGAAAAAAAAGAACAAACAAGCAATCTCTAAATTTAAAGCCTCCAATTCTGAGCAAGTGCAACAGAAGCCAGAAATGTATTGCAGGATTTGTATCTCCATCATCAATCTCCACTATCCCAAAACCACCACCACAAATCCTGTAATCTTCCTAGCAAGGCAAGAACATGGACAGAATCTTCCAAGGGATTCTTGCTGCACATTTTTAATAGAATTTTGAAGAAATTAATAGTTTTCATTTACACAGATGCTTTGTAACTCTAGTTTTAGTGATCTCAGATGTATTATTGCCGTAGACCTTATTTTTAGCTGATTAGTTCCAGTGACAAACCATATGCAGTGAAAAGACTAATTTTCAGTAAATTATGTATGACTAATGTCTGCCAAGTCAAGCAGAAGAAGGTAGAATGACCATAATAGACTGAGAAAAGACAACGGCAAGTATTCAAAACACCATAATTACAATACTCTTTACCATTATAATAACTGTGTAAAAGTTGGCCATCTGTTTATCGTTCGTTCCATCTGTGTACAATAAGGAATACATATTAATTTGTTTCTGGTAAGGGGACAAAGAGGACATATAAAGACAATATGTTCAGAGAACATGCAAACTATCTGTGGTCCTAAGACATCTAATTAGTTCCTCTTTTGAGAAGAAAGCACATTTCCAAATACAAAACTCCAATGCCTTTGTAAACAAAGGATGCTGTTTCTCATCCACTGCAGTATTATGTTAGGCAAGGTGAAGCCCACACACCAATAGGTAGACTGTGGCCAGATTCTCCAGCCCAGACATAACCTAATTGGAAGCAGCTCTGGAGGAAGGTTGTAGGCCCTCCAGAAGGCTGAGCACAGCACAGGTTACTGTCTAGGATAGAAAAGACATTCCTGTCTTGGACACAATATATTCTGGGGAGTCTTCAGGCAGATCACGACTATGCATTACACCACTCTGTGTACGATCTCCTCATTCCAACCTGAAATGAAATGGGGAAAAAAAGGCACTCAAAACTCAAGTCCTGGTGATACAAGGTAATAATACAGGTCAAGTGTCAATCATTCATTTTCTATAGCCAGGTAGTAAATAGTTGAGAGTAAAGCAAGAATCCTTTTCACATAGTAGCAATGTTTTTATGAGAACAGACAAGAAAATGGACAGGACAGGAAGCTGTACTAACTAAATCTTTGGATAGGAGGTCTTACAAAATCTGTAGCTCTCCTGCAGCTACTCAGGTCATCATTTCTCCACTGTGAAAGCCTATGGGACTTTACAGCATTTTGGCACATCGGCGCAGAGATGCTCTGAAAGGCAGCACCACACATGCCAAGCGAAGGCCTGAGCAATGACAGAACGTGCAACCAACTGGCATTGCAGCCACTGAGCCAGACTGCGTCAACAAGAACATGTTAGCGTGGGGGGCCCTCAAATGGGATGATGGTGTTGCTGGGCAAAAAGAGGCTGCCTGATCATCCCAAATGAAATATCAGAGTTCAAAACCACAGGATCTTTCTGCACATCACCACTATGGTGGTGAGCCAACACTCTGCAAAGTTGCTCTAGGCATCAGATTAAGCTGAGATGAAGTAAGACTTAATTTATGCCTGTATTTTGCCACGTTCAATTCTAACTAACCATATTAAAATACAGAATGTTAGAGTTAAGCAGAAATAAAAAAAAATGTAAGTAATCTTTTTGAAACAAAGCCTAGCTAGCAATGCAGCAACTTCACAGTCCCAGAGTCCTTCAGTTCACTCTGTGACCAAAAATGGTTTTCATAATGACAATTAGCAAAGTTCTGATAACTTTTATAGTTATTGGGTAATGTGAAGCAGATGACATACAGCACAGAACTATAAAAAAATTAGGCTGAAAGGTAGTGCAACCGCCTGCTCAAAGGTGAGCTAGCTTCAAAGTTGGATCACATGCAGCTGCAGAACAGCTGTACCATGCATGTATTAGGTGCCTGGACAAGTCCCAGAAGAACTGCCACCTACTCCTGGACCAGGATGAAATCCTGGTCATCTCTTCTCTGGCATTCAGGAACAACATGGTCTCCTGACAAACTATTAAAGTAGCTTTTCATACACTGAAGCTAGGTGCCTGTCTTGTTTATTCCCACATCTGAACAATGCTGATCCCATTAGAGGTTTTTATTATAGGTACTGAGAACATCTGAGAGACGTTAGGTATCGTTAGCAATTATGACTTCCAACATTTTGGCTAGACTCTGAATTTGAGAAACAGAAGGGCTAAGAAGAATCCAGTGCTGAAACCAGAACAGCGTGAGCACCAACAAGATAGGACCACCCAAGTGGTCCTTCAGGAAGCACACCACAGCTCTGTTTGTCCAGAGCTCCCCGCAACTAAATTTCCTTGTGTTTTCAAGTTATCCCTTGTTAGGACATGTCAGCACCACAAGGTTAACAAAGGCATTGACAGGTAGTGCGAAGGGTGTTCTTTCATATTTGACCAGCTGCTGAATCTCAGGATAGCACACTTGTTCATTGCAAGATAAATAAGCCGTGTCTCAGAGAGAAGTGCTATAAAGGTCTAGGAATAACAGGCAATGGGTTGAGGAAGTACTGTGCCCGGGGACAGTAGGTGCAATGTATAGTGTATACGCACCTGGGAGGTCTTGGAAATACTGGGATACTGGGACCACAGCCCAACCAGGAACCCTCCTGCCAGGAAGACTATGGTGTCTGAATTCAAGAAAATACTTACTTTATGGCCAGACAGGCTCTGTGAGATTCAAGGTCTCAGTGTTTTCTAGCCTTGCCAGGTTCAGGAACGAGGAGGAGCAAGGCCTGGGCATTTGACCCAAGCTAGCCAACAGGATCATTTCATATCATGAATGTCACATTCAACATAGATTAGAAAAGTTTCCTGCATAGCTGGCTCTCCCTTGATGGCGGCAATGCAGACAACTCCTTGCCCTGGTGCTGGACCCCTGAGGCCTCCCTTTCCTCCCAAAGCCGTTGCACTCACAGGGTCCAACATTTGTTGTCCCTGCTGGGAGTGCACAGCTGCCTGCTGACAGAACTGGCTAAGTATAATTCTTGTAAATCTTGTATCAGTATCGGGATATACTGGTTATTTAGTATTAGTATTTAGTATCGTTAGTTAATCTTATTTTATTAAATCTATTTACATTTCAACCCTCATATTTCTTTGCATCCCCTATTCCCCTTTCCTGGGTGGGGAGGGGTCATCGGGTGTTAGAATAATTGTCTGCACGACAATAAATTGTTACGGGTTTTCTCAAACCATAACACCAGGAAAAAACAAAACAAAACAAAAAAATCCCATAAAACAGGCAGTCAATTTTTCACTTTACAAACAGAGGCTTTTAATGCAATTTTAAAATTAGCTTTTATCACTTCAGACTGATGCTTGTTTGCATAATGATCTGATGAATCACCTAGCAGTCCTAGCAAGTTACCCAAGAAGCAGCTGGTAAAACACATCTCTTACAGAGAAGAGGCTTAAATGTTCTCAGTTCCATTCTTTAGAGTAATTCCTGTGTACCTCAAATGGGAATTATGAGTATCTGCAGCGTTATGATTGAGTAAAATTTACATCCAGACCCTGAACTTACACTACGCAAAGCTTCCCCAGCCGTGTGTCTGCCAAACCTTTCCCTTCTTTATCCTTGAGTCGCTGTGACACCACCCAATCTCTCCTCTCTGCCCCCAAAGACACCATAGAATCATAGAATGGTTAGAGTTGGAAGGGACCTTAAAGATCATCAAGTTCCAACCCCTCTGCCATGGGCAGGGACATCTCCCACTAGAGCAGGTTGCTCAAAGCTCCATCCAGCCTGGCCTTGAACACTTCCAGGGATGGGGCACCTACAACTTCTCTGGGCAACCTGTTCCAATGCCTCACCACCCTCACAGTGAAGAATTTTTTTCTAGTATCTAATCTAAATCTCCCCTCTTCCAATTTAAAACCATTATCCCTTGTCCTATCACTACACTTCCTGACAGAGTCCCTCTCCAGAGCTCCTGTAGCTCCCTTCAGATACTGAAAGGCTGCGCCAGCTGCTGCAATATACATTAACAACCTTCAACTATCTGTTAGGGCAGCCCTGAGACACAAGGAAACCTAGCCAGATCTTCACGAAATTTTGGCCTGCAGAGGTATATCCAGGCACTTCACTAAAGCCCCCTCAACCTCAGACCACGGCCTGCCTTCCACCTCAGCGTTTAACGGCTCCCGCGCGAGCGCGGCCTGCCCCCCGCCCGTCTCCATGGCGACACCGCGAGTCGCTCCCCGCCCTCAAACCTCGTCGCCATGGCGACCTGACCCCGCCC
>VXBW01000253.1:695589-786424 GCA_013400375.1 Thinocorus orbignyianus
CTGGGTGGATCGGGCTCCCCGGCCGTGGCGGGGCTTGCACCTGCGTCTCGCTGGCAGCCGGGCTGGGTGCTCTTGCCGTGTCTCGCTTCTAAGACCTGGTTTCGGTGTGGGCGGGGAGGCTGTTCGCAAAGCAGGTGGCCTGTAGGGTGGCACTGATGGACACCCCCCCGGGCTATCCTGTGCAGGCCACCTTCGCCCACCACCTCTTTATCTGCTAGAAGCCAGCAGGTTTCAGCCTTGCAGGGAGCTCTGAGTCATTGTCTGTGGGTTTTCCTCCTAAGGAAATTGCTTCCATGCTGAAAGAGCTGAGTAAGGTTTAGGTGTGAGGTTGCAGACTTGTTCCATCTGAGATCTAGGAAGGTGTTTGCCAAAGCCACCGCTGATGTGGAATGTAGCTGCAATAGAAATATTTCCATAAATTAAAATTATATAGGGTGGAATTTCATAAGTGAACATTTCAAGTATGACGAGGCACTACACTTCAAATGTGACAGCAAAATAGAGTTTTTCTTGAGTTTTCACATCTCCTCATGGGAAATGATACTAAGAATTTAAAGATTGGGGGGCTTTAGCTAGTGGAGTTTTTTTCATAAAACTATCTATTTGAATTTAAAAATTAAATGGCGTAACAACATAGTAGAATCATAGAATGGTTAGAGTTGGAAGGGACCTTAAAGATCATCAAGTTCCACCCCCCCTGCCATGGGCAGGGACACCTCCCACTAGAGCAGGTTGCTCAAAGCCCCATCCAGCCTGGCCTTGAACACTTCCAGAATATGAGGACAAGGCCGTCTAAGGAACATGACAGTCCTGCACAAATTTTATTCGCTTTGTAATTGGCAGCCTGCTGTGAGTCAGTATTACACTAATATCTCAAAATAGTGCTAGAAGGCACTGCTAGTGGAATTGTCTATGGAATAATACCTTTATAAAAGCAAAGCAAAGCAAGAAACCTGAGAGGGTATACTAAGTGTTTGGCTGCTTGTCATTAAATATTCTAGACTTTTGTGCATCTTTGGATGTTTGGGGTGTCTAGGTAGACTGCTGCAATAGAGAAGAGTATTTGGCTGTGTAATTGCAATTACGTGCTTATTGTTACTTTAGTATAACTAGTGCAAATTGGTTGTGCAAAGTAGTAGTAGTCATTAGAATAGGAACCTCTGCACTTATACCGAGTGGAGCTTTTTTGTTTCTACTTTTGAAGAAAGGATACTTTGGAAATGGAATTTAAATACAGTTAACCACTGAAAATGTTTAGTTAAATAAAATGCCTTTGTAGTTTCTTAGGGATTTTTTTTTTCTTCTTGTTTTTTCTTTGTATGATTTTTGTTTCTTTTCAGTACCTCAAGCGTGACCATAAAGTATGATTCTTCGCCCGCTGCACCGAACTTCTTAAGTACTTCTTTTGCCATTTGGTCACCTGGCTTCAACTACAATGGTAAGTTATGATTCAGGTAATCTATTTTCAGGTCTTTTCATTCTAGTCTGTTAACTGTCTGGCTGAAGAGAACGCTGTTAATGTTTCTCATTTTCTTAAAAAAAAAAAAAAAAAAAAAGATTTTGCTTGTCACTCCAGAATTCTGATATTTCTGTTTTTGCAGGGATATCTTCATTTGTAGTTTGTAAACACTTCTAAATTCACTGTCCAGTGCATCATGTGGTGTGTTTTCAGTCATGACTAGTGTTATAGTCAGTTGAGTACAAAGTATAAATCCTGCCTCCACAGAGCATTCTTCTAGTCAGAGGTGACAATATTGCAATGTATTTTTACGTGTTGTCAGTTAGTGAACTGAATGTCTGAAATCATGGAGTTATCCATTAGACCTGTATAGAAAACATGAATATTTGACATATTCATATATAAACACCTAAACACTTCACAGTTCTAATGTTCTGCAGTGTCAGATTCTAATGTCACATCAAGTGATTTTTTTTTTTTTTTATTTGTTTTGAGAACAGGTCAGTGAATGGTAAAAAGCCTGAGTATTTTTGCTGTATTGTTGTTACTGTCATATGATTTTCTCCCCTAAACTCTATTCTGTTGTATGAAATAACTAGTATTGCTATGTTTTGGATGTGGCTCGTATGCCATCTGTTCCTTGAACTTTGAGTAAGGTTATTTGCTTTCATGAACAGCTGATAGTGATGGGTTAAACCGAGGAAGCAACACAAATACATATATATGGGAAGGAGTACCTATTACAAGTGTTTCTAAGTTTTACTGAAGAGTGGAAGATTCCCCAGAACACTTCTCTACCTTTTTTGAACAATATAGCCTAGATTTTCAACTTGTCATCTCCAATTTTGTTGGTTAATATTCGTTACTACTTTTAATAGGTGTAATTTCTGTTCCTACTTCTAATTGAATTGCTTTTCATTGCTCTAAGACGTCATAATTCAGTCGGAACCTTGCAACTGTAGACACTTGGCAGTGAGATTTATTACTGTTGATGCAGTTATATGAGTTTCAGCTTCTAAATTAAGTATGTGTCAAATAATGTTTGAGCCCATCTTCTAACAAATTCAGATCAGTAGTAATAGAAGTTTTCTAGTGTTTTATATGTATGAGGATGTGTAAAACAGTTAATGTGCATTCTAAAAAACACTTTTTAATTCTTGCAGCAACAAGCTTTAGAACTGGCATTGGATCGTGCAGAGGTAAGGAATAGCTATGTTGTTTGTTCGCACATAATCTACTGGTCTCTCAGTTAAAAAATAATTACTGTATTTTTATATTTCTTTTGAAAGGCAGTGGAGTAGCACGTTGTGTAAATATGTGTGTGTATATAAATAATTGCCCATACATGTTACACCGGTTTTGCAAAATTCCCACTAAAATTACTGTGATCATGTTCAGTACAGTTCTGAAACAGTCATGTCCCATAATCATTAATTTTTTTCTGTATCCATAGAACACTGTCTGGTAATGATCTAAAGTTGCGTGGTAGCTAGAATTTTTGTTTGTTTGTTTTTTGTAACATATATGTTACTTTTTGGTTTACTTTTCTCTTCTAGTACATTATTGAAAGTGCCCGTCAGAGACCTCCCAAAAGAAAATACTTATCCAGTGGAAGGTAGTAAGAGTTTCAGTATTTAGCTTTTAAATAGCATTTCTTTGATTTACATTTTACATGTTAAGCTGCTTTTTTTTTTATTTTATTTCAGAAAATCTGTATTTCAAAAACTCTATGATTTATATATAGAAGAATGTGAAAAAGAGCCTGAGATAAAGGTAAGTGGAAATCACTGAGAAGCTTTTCATAGCTGACTTTATTTACTTTTTTAATTTCACTTAATTCCTTTATTAAAAATAAATTCTGGTTACAGTAGTAGTTACCTAAGGCTAACACTACAGGAGAAACAATTTTTATGAATTTTATGGACTGAACTGTAATTTAATAGCATCCTCTTAGTTCAGCTTGAAATAAAAACAAGGTGATGGTAACCCTAAATCTGATTTTGAAGGTAGAATGCTGGCAGAGGATTGTAGAGATTGTGCCCTTGAGATGCTTTTCTTTATATGAAAAGAGAGAATTTCAAAAGAATGGTCTAGAATGAAGCGGTGTATCTAACAAGTTTATTGGATAGCAGTAATATTAAAATAACTGAGTGGTGTAATGTGAGTGGTAAGAACTAGACTGGATTGAGTGACCTGTTGGTTCTGATATAGTCCAGTGTCACTGCAGTCAGCTGGGGTCAAGTTCAGGGCCGGCGTGAATGTTATGTGCATTTCTGTCAGTATCACTGTTACGGAATCCATTACTTAGCGTGACTGCCATGGGGAAAAGGGGAAAAAATGGGGAGAATTTTTTTTAGAATCTGTGCATTGTTTTATATTCCAATTTGTTTCTTGGATAACTGATATACTGACAAGATGTTCTATGAATTTTTTGCATAACAACAACAAAGAAGCATAAACAGACTTAGCAATGATCAATCTAAGGTGTAAAAGTCCCAAGCTACCTTGTTAAACTGTGAATATCAAATGGAATGAGAAGATCAAGTGTGGAATCTGCTGTATTGCTGCTTCCCAAGGAATTAAAAACTTATGATAAGAGAAATGTGAATGACATTAGTTACTAACCGCTTGTAATTCTTTTTAGTCATTCTGATGTAGTTGGTTTTATTTAGCATACGATGCTGATTCAAATAATAAACATGAGTAAGGTGTTAAGCAAATTTCAGACTTGAAAAGATTAAAACATGAATAGTGAGTAAGTAACAAGATATTTAGGCAGCAAGGAGATTACGCTTCCTAGACTGAAATCTAGGGAGGTGGGGGAAGGTTGGATTTCAATGCTATAGTTGTTGCTTAATGAGAAGGTGCTTGGCAAACTTACCCAACTGTAATAAAATTAGTGAAGACAATTATCACAGTAGATGAAGTAGACTATTGCTTATCTAGATTAGAGTAAAAAATTAAGTTCTTTGTTGAAGAATTAGAAGCTTATTATGGTAGAAAAATTTGTAGTTAGAGCCCTTATTATCTGAGCTAATGTGGATAGTTAATAGATGTCTTGGTCTTATGAGTTATAATTATTGAAAACGAGAAGCTCAAAGATCAAGGTGCAAAGGTTAGAAGATAATGCTACGGTGAAACTTCATCTATGAGCATAAGGGCTGCTTACTTGCCTCTTAATTTGCACAATAAAACTGAAGAAGGAAATAGTGTTCTGACTCGAGTTTGACCAGTTACTTAAACGTAGCTTAAAGGTTTTCTTGTACAGAACTATCAAAGTTTTTATTCCAGTATTGTGCTATTTTAATGGTACAAGTTGTAATTATGCTCAGAAGCAATTTTTAAATTGACACTGAGTATTATCTTTCAATTTAAAGTTTCTCTATTTGTCTTAGCTCTTGTAATACTACATTTTTCCCATGTTCCTACTTGACCCTACAGTTTACTTGGTCACTCTTATCCTTGTTCTTGGTGTTGATGGGGAAGACCAGATTTTCTATAGTAGCTCACAAGGGACTAATTAATTATTAATTTTCTGTTAGTCCAGTCTGCCCAGCTTCATTACTTCTCACTGTCTCTTCTATTTATAGATAAGTAGACTAGAGAGAGAGCTAATTATGCTGAGGTGATTATTTAGAGCAGTTTGCTTCATTTGGACTGTAGTGTGCGGTATTCCTGTACCTAAAAATTGAAAGAAATAAAAATCTTGATAATGGTTTTGGAAGTGGTCTTAAACATGAATTTACAAAACCAGACCTGGTATGTGGGCTGGAAGGATCTATGCTCAGCGGGTAAATCTGGGGGGCACCACTAGCAACAAAAAATATTATTAAAAAAATATATATTAAAAAAATCACTGATTAGTCACCTGTTATCAATTGGTGCCTTCTGACAGCTGCACATGGTAGCATCAGTGTGCAAGTAGGAAGGCACCTCAGTGTAATGAAAGTCTCAGAACACTGTTAATGAAAGTCGGTTCAGTTCCGTGTTGGACTAGTGCACAAATAGTAAAGTATCATAATTCTGTGATACTATGATTCTATCTGCGACTTTGCTGTAAAAGAGCTTCTAAGGGGTACACTGTAGCTGTGGGGAACGAGTGGTTACAATATATGAATAAACCAAATAGTGCCAGATAACAGTGGGGTATTTTTGTCCTTGATTAATCTCTAATGGTGACGAATGATAGGCGGAGTTGGATGTATTTGGGAAATTGTATAAAATATCATCTTCCATGTATCTTTGTGTTCTTGAATGTGTATGGTAAGGAAACAATTGACTGTAAGAATATCCTTTAAAATAAAACTAACCTCATTAGGGTGAAACAGTCAGATTTTGTTCAGATGACAGTATTGCTTAAGTTTGATCTGCAAAAGTTTACCTTAGGTTTTACCTACAAAACAAATGTTTTCTTGCCTCTACTGCAAAGGCTGCACGGCCATTGTTGTTGAGCCACATTAACACTGGTCTCTATTCAAATGGCAACCAAAAGGTTGACACGCAGCCAGTTACATCCTAGTAGAAGTGTACTTAATTATGAGTTGCAGTCTTCTCTCAGGAACTGATTTTGGTTCAGATAGGTCAAAAACATTTCCAGGCTTGAGTTTATCCCTTGTATTTTGTAATCAAAATATGATGCTTCCTCAAGTTGTTTGTCGAGATGTTTTTTATACATTGAAAAATAAAGCCTCTCCACTTTGTTTTTTCTGCTTCCTGAAATAACAATGCTTAGTTTTCAAATAGTTAATAGTTCTGTTTAGGTTGAGACAAAATTGTACCTTCCAATTATCTTGGGATTAATGAAATATGTCCAAAGTCAAGGGAAGAACCTGGGGTGGTTGTTCTAGATTTCCGTTTCACAGAAATGTAATAAATAGTAACAAGAGCTTTTTTTTGTGGATATGATCTGTTTACTTTATGATTTTTTGACCAACTTTTCAGACATTAATTACCTTAATGTGGGAAAATCAAATAAGGATGCTGCAGTGAGGGACAGGAAAAACAGTCATGATGAAGATAAAATCATGGTTTTGTGTAACACTAGTGCACCACTGGAGGAGTAGATCTTAAAATGAACATTTTGCTCACGACCAGAGACAGAGGAGTAGCAAACATAGCATAAAATCACTACTTCAGTCCATTTAGGCAGGAGTACTCAGTATTCTTTGTTTAGTGGTAGTCTTGAGAAGCCACTGGGAGTGTAAGAAAGCACCTATGCCTTCTCTGTGCTGCTTCCCAGCCATCCGGCAGTCACTGTGGTGCGTGTTCAGGAGGGAGGAGTCCCGTTTTTCTGCAGATGAAGTCAGAGGGAGTTAAGAATTTTAGCTCCTGTAACAAAGCAGTAGAACTGGCCTGGTTGCTTGGTGTCCGAACTCTTGTGATGTACTGCAATGAACACTTAAGAAATGTAATACACCTCAGGCTAATCCTTGATCTCTAAAATCTTTCCAGACAGCACCTGAACTAGTGCTTAGTATCAGCTCTGACCTAGTGTCTTTAATAGCCAGCTCAAAGAGTAAAGCTGATCTTTGTAGATATCAAAATGTTCATGCTTAATTAGATGTAACTATCTGCTTATTGAAATGTTTGTGCTTAAACGGCTAATTTACTACAGTGTCTTAAAGAGGCTTTGTATTTTCAAATATGCTTAGAATAAGTCTTAAGAAGTTCAGGTCGTATGAATTCAGGCTGAGAGGGTTGGGGCTGTTAAGCCTGGAGAAAAGAAGACTTTGGGGAGACCTTAGAGCAGCCTTCCAGTGCCTAAAGGAGGCCTACAAGATTGCTGGAGAGGGACTTTTAACAAGGGCATGTAGTGATAGGACCAGGGGTAATGGTTTTAAACTGAAAGAGGGGAGATTTACATTAGATATTCAGAATAAATTTTTTACTGTGAGGGTGGTGAGGCACTGGAACAGGTTGTTCAGGGAATTGTAGGTGCCCTGTCCCTGGAGGTGTTCAAGGCCGGGCTGGATAGGGCTTTGAGCAACCTGGTCTAGGGGAAGGTATCTCTGGCCACAGAAGAGGGCTTGGAACTAGATGATCTTTAAGGTCCCTTCCAATTCTAACCATTCTGTGATTCTGTGTGAATGGAGTGATAAAAATGTTCTTAGGCCTGTGTTGCTGACCTCTTTTCTTTACTTGTCTTCTCCCTTCAACATCCTAAACTCCAAAAAAAAATGAAAGAAGCAAAAAAACCCCAAGCCATAACTGACCGACTATTATTGAACAAAACCAAAAAATTGAAAAATAAAACTAACATTTCATTTGGTAAATAATCACATCACTTTCTAGTACAAATTTAACTCAATTTACTGTGTTTGCAATTGAATTACCATTATATATTTTATTTATGTTTAAGTAGCAGAGGCCTTCCATAAAAATAAATCTTATGGCTATTTATTGCATGTATAGACAAATTTCCAGGGAAAAAAGATGAACTCTTTATTTAGACATTCTATGAGTGGTTACCAGTTAGTATAAATTATTCAGTGCCTGTCTGTATTTAAAGTATTTAAATTTGTAAGTTGTACATGGGATCTTTGAAATATACTAATTAATTTTTAAAATGTTACTGTGGGAGAAATCATTCTTAAATAAGGGAATAGTATCTGCAGCTGCTGGATCAGATTTCAGCAAATACAGAGGAGGCAATGCAATTAAGAGAGCTTCCAAATGCTGTAATTCAATATTTTAATCCTGGAAAGAAGTACCTGCTTCTGTTAAGAACGCTTGAAAGTACTAAATGTTTTGTTGCTATGAAACAATATATAGTGTATAACTGATGGTAGAAATGATACAAAAAATAGTGCACTGTAGATTTACAACATTGTAGCATGGGGTCATTCTTGTTAACAGTTTTGCCTGTGGACTTGTAATTCAAGGGTGGTTTTTTAATTTAAATTAGTGTGGTGTTGTTTTTTGTTTTTGTTTTTTTTTTTTAAATCTATATGTATAATAATACATAATGAATATACTCTGCTGAATACAGTCCAATTTAACTGCACTTATTTAGTTGTGTACTTCAACATTAATCTAAATAGTACTCATATTCCAGCAATTGTTTTTATTACTGCTAATTACTTGATAGTATTATGTTCATGAACAATGTTTACTTTTAAAGCAGAAGCTGAGGCGAAATGTGAATTTACTTGAGAAGCTGGTTATGCAGGAGACGTTGTCATGTCTGGTAGTGAACCTCTATCCAGGAAATGAGGGTTATTCACTTATGCTCAGGGGAAAAAATGGCTCAGGTAATATCTTTTCTCTTTATTTTAAAAAATACTCAGAATGCTGTATAAATAGTTCGAATGTGTTGTTATTTATATTTAACTGTTTCACTTCTAACATAATCCCTTGTGGAAAAATACACAACTGTATTTGAACTAAAAATTTGCATATTGCTGTGAGGTGCTTAGAAACAGTCTCAAATGGAGCAGCGTAAGTCAGTAGATAGGAGTCTTTTTGATAGCCTTCCTTTCTTTTGTTTTCCCTTAGCTTCCTGAGTTGCTTACTTTTTTTCTTTTTTTTTTTGCTTCAGGCTCCTCCTGCCATATTGTTTCTTTTGCTGCTTCCTAAATCTAGGGCTGGCTAGATGCGAGTTCAAGAAGTCCCTGCTCATTGCAGGGGGTTAGGCTAGGTGATCTTTAAAGGTCTCTTTCAACCTAAACTGTTCTGACAAATGCATCTGTGTTCCAGTTAAGTTGCATTTTCATGCCACAGGTACTATGACATTCAGTAAGAGCATACAGTATATTGGCTGGGAGCAAAAAATTTGTCTCATTGAGCTAGAAAGGCATATTGCCTTTTGGCAAAATAAGGGCACAATTGAGCTCTGGGAACAGAAATGGATGTAAGAAAAATAATACTATGCAAAAAAATTGCATGTTTGGATCAGTTTCCACTGGTACAGCTTTATTCCTGTGGCAAGCTTGTTTTATATTTCACACTGTTAAAGTTTGAATTTGAGAGGCAAAAGAAAATTGGAATGTTTTGTTTAAATTCAGATTCTGAGACCATTCGGCTGCCTTATGAGGAAGGAGAACTGCTTGAATATTTGGATGCAGAGGAGCTACCACCTATTTTGGTTGATCTTTTAGAAAAATCTCAGGTTTGAAATTTTTGTTTTCAAAAATAATTTGTTTTATACCCAGATAAACCTTGATTTATGTTTTTTTTTGAATGCTTCACATTGGTCATTCCAACCACAAGATGTGAAATGCTTGAGTGTTTGGAGCTGTAATCTTTAATGCCCCAAATAATATTTTTGTGATAGGGAAAAAAATGATAAATGTTGGGGAGAAGGGTGTAGAGGAGAGATCGCTGTGGTTAAGGCTGCCAGACAGCTATGTACTCTAGCAAAATATCCTTTCTTCTTTGTCATTAAATATTTAACATGGTAATTTCTTAAATCTAGATTGCTGGCATATGAAGACACTGCCTTTGCAGAGTGTATGTAGTAAAGACCACTGGTCTGACAAAATCAGTGATTATTTTTATTCATATTATATGATATATAAGAAACTTTTTTGAGGCAGGAGCTGAGGCAGATTGGTAAATATTTGTTTATTTACAAGAGGTTGTTTTTGTTTGAACTAGGTTAATATTTTTCATTGTGGATGTGTCATAGCAGAGATTCGGGACTATAGGCAGTCTGGTAACATGAAATCTCCAACGTACCAAAGCAAGCACATTCTTTTGCGTCCTACAATGCAGGTAAGAGGTGTTTTAAGTCATTCTTCACTGTTAGGGTAGTTGCTAGACTGAATATGAGCCATTACTGAACATACGTTAAGAAATCTTACTGTTTAGTTGAAAGCTAATTGCCATTCTATCTTCCTTCTCAGACTTTAATTTGTGATGTGCATTCTATAACAAGTGACAACCACAAATGGACACAGGTGGGTTAGCAGTTATTTTAAAACTTTACAGTGATGCGGTAAATACACAGTGAAATTTTAAGTTACTTATTTTCTTGTGTAATAAAATCTGGTGAACAAACCTTATTATGTTTTTGATTAATTCAGACTGTCAGTGATATGCATAGTGCTGCACGGGACATGCTCCAGAGACCTGCAAAGTATCTTGTTAATAGCATCTACCCACAAGATGTAATAGAAAATTACAGGATTTGCTAAAAGTTTTGTAGAATCAGAACAGCAGTTGGAGCCTAATGACATAATTGCTCCTGTATTATCATTTTTCTACTGATATTATTACAATAAAGTGAATCCTAAGTAACTACAGTTGTACAGTTAGTTAAATGATGAATAGCTGGCTGTGCTCAACATCTTTGTATTTCATGCTCAAATCCTTTTCAAATTGTAATCTAAAGTTCCAGGTAGATAAGTTTTATGGCACTGATGGCCAGTCTATCCATATAAAGAATTGACACAAAATGGATTTCATTGCC
Organism: Thinocorus orbignyianus; assembly: GCA_013400375.1. Taxonomy (NCBI): domain Eukaryota; kingdom Metazoa; phylum Chordata; class Aves; order Ciconiiformes; family Thinocoridae; genus Thinocorus; species Thinocorus orbignyianus. The sequence goes on from VXBW01000253.1 coordinate 706,458, forward strand.
ACTAGTACTGTATTTAGAAAGAAGAAAACAAACAAAAGAAGAACATACCCTCCACTTTTCAGAAGGATTTATTTTCCTGTTGGAAACCCCACCTAAAGCTCTGTGACTCAAAGTAATGGTTAGTGATGCTTAAGTGTTGAATATTTTCTACTGTTGACTATCTACACTTTTTTTTGTTTGTTTTCTTTAAGATAATGTGCATATGTGCATATGTGTATGTCAGCTTAATTAGTGTAAAAGTCTCTGTATTTTTACATTTAATAATAGCTGTGTATATTACAGGAGGACAAACTCCTACTTGAGAGCCAACTTATTTTGGCTACAGCAGAGCCTTTGTGTCTTGATCCTTCAATAGCAGTGACCTGTACTACAAACAGACTCCTGTACAACAAGCAGAAGATGAACACTCGCCCCATGAAACGGTAGTTTTCAGTATGAAGCGCGTTGAGACTTCCTTTGAAATTCAGTTAAATGTTTCAAAGAAAAATATAGGCAACGCTTTACACGAAAATTTTGCTTTTTTGTATGCAGTGCTCCAAGTAATATCTACCTAAATGTTAGGAATATGAGGAACAGTGAATAGCTTATTTTTAAGTGCTCAATATTGTACTGTATTTCAGTTAGTAGTAGATACTATAATATGCTTATTTCTGTATATCAAAAGTATGTGTATATATTATTAATGCATTATCTCAGTCTTGATTTTGTCCTTTTTTTGTAAGTCAGGTGTCAGCAGAGTCAGCTAAGTCATGTAAAATATATAATTGAGTATCTTGCGTGTTGGTCTCTGATTTGTTACAAGTTATGTGTGAGTTTAACTCTGAGGAAATCAAGGGAGTTACTTGTATGCTTGACATTTAGGCTAAACAGAAGTGCAGGCATGTTAGAATCTTAGAAAACTGAAAAGTAATGTGAAATGTACTGGGTACAAAGCATTGAAAATGTTTCACTGTTGGGCGTCGTTCTTCACTTTTTTTCCACAAAAGCTTGAAATGGTTCATATTTGTTCTACTGAAAGAGTTGCATTCACTCTGCAGAATGAAAATTTGCTAATGGCCTCTCAGAATTATTGAAATGTTTAAAACTAGAGTTGCATTGAAATACTAAGCTAATGTACAACCAGTGGCAATGTTTAAAAATGTATAAATAGTGAAACTGATGAAGCTATCCTTAAAAATAGAGCATGGTGGTCTACAAACTTTCCACTAGAAAAATAGACAAAGGTGTTAAATGAATTTCCAGGAAAGCATTAATGTATCAGTGGGTTTGGCATGAGACAAAGAATGGAGGGTAGTTACTATGTTTATATCTTGTGACAGAGCTGAAATCTATGATAATACACAAATATTTTTAGCTTGGTAACTTCTCAGTTAGCTACTTATTTTGACAATGTACTTCAACTATGCATTTCAAAAATAACCCCATTCATAGTCCTGAAACACATGAACTTAATAGTAGGGTTTTTTAAAAATATGAAATCAAGCATCTAAGCTACAGTGTAATCCAGAATAGCAATTTTGAAATAATATTTCAAAACCTGGCTTCTAGTTTCAAAGTTACTTCTAGTGAGTAGCATTTTCCTGTGTATGTGTTTGTACACAGGCAGTGGGCAATTTCGTTTTGATGGTTTTACAGGCTTATCTGTCATTTTACCATAGGTGCTTCAAAAGGTACTCAAGGTCATCTCTGAACAGGCAGCAGGAAGTAACTCACTATTCCACTCCACCTCAGCTCAGACTACTTGACTACTTACAGAAAAGAAAGGAGAGGAAAGGAGCCCAGCAGTATGACCTCAAAATTTCTAAAGCTGGAAATGTAAGTGTTCTGGCACTTGGGTGGGTATACTTCTAATTATTTATTTTAAACATTTGATACATCAATACTGCTTTTTCATCTTGCAGTGCGTAGATATGTGGAAACAGAACCCTTGCTACTTGACTGCACCTTCTGAAGTGGATGTAAGTCCAGTTGTTACCACTAGCAATTCTTAGCAATTGTATTAAACACTGCATTGTGTGAAGAAGTGACTAAAGAGTGTCCAGTATCGAAGAATGACCTTAAAAAAGTGGGAGTGACTTCAATGTTTAAAATTATTTTTTTGTACTGTGAAGTATAAACACAAGGTCAACCACATTGGGAATACATTGCAATTGGAACGTGATAGTTCGGATGAGATAAACAGTGCAAACAGACCTTTAGTATTTTTCATCTGCGGGTTCAACACATGCATGCCTAGTTGAAGTTGTCTGGTAATATATAAAAGTAGAAGAAGAGTAAGGAAATTATTTAAAAATGAATCACTTCTCGGCTTGGTAGCAATTCCTCTTTTAAGGAAAAAAAGTTATGAAACTCTGGGACATATAAAAAAAATAAAACTATTGAAAATAGGAGAGTTCTAGTTGGAAATTCCTCCAGTCACTGTGTGCATTCTTCTTTCAGGGACTTTTCACATTCTTGGTTTCTGACACTGCCAAAGCACATACTACTAGTGTAGAGAAGGGACTCAGTAGACTAGACAAGATGTTAGCTTTGGACTTACAAGGGCTGGCTGGAGTGTGCATTACACTCTTATGTAAGTTTGTACAAACTTTTTCTCCCTTTGCACTGCAACAGTGTTGTACCTGACCTAATCAAGTTTTTTGAAGTTACTGGTATTGTGAAGTGTTTTAACCATTCTACATTGCAGGCAGTGATTTCAATCTGTAGTCTTAAGCAATGTTTCACACTTTTGTTAAACTTAGCATAGGAAATACAGTATAACAGAATAAATTTAGAAGAGTTCTGAAGGTTCCCACTCTTTCTGAATGCATAACACAGGGAGAATGCTGTACAGAGTATCAAGCTATCCTAGTCTGTTTCTTGCACTCAATTTTAAAGATTATCGTGTTGGCCACTGAAAAACAAGATGCTGTGCTAGACTGGCTTTAACTCTGGCTCAATGGAACTATTGTTCTTTCTTTTCTGAAATCTCCGTTCTCTTTAAGGTGGAAAAATATGCCAAAGTGGAAAAGTCTATTAAGCCTGATGACTCACAACCAACTGTCTGGCCAGCCCATGTGAGTAGTTTAGATCTTTGCCCAAACTTCTGTGTCTCTAGTTAAAATGCCTCTTACTTCAACAAAATCGAAGTAATGTGAGAAAACTCTTCCCTCCCCCAAATTAATCTATCTTCCATGTGTTCTATAGACACAGAAAGATTAGCACAGATACTTACAGTTTTGTACAGTCCAGAATGCATGTGATCAGTCTTGAGGCTTCCTCAGGTTTCCAGAAATACAAAGAAAAGCACTTTTAATCTCCAAAGTAACATGTGTGTGGCTCTGTAGTAAAGAAGTCATAGTAAGTTATGGAGAACAGTGCTCAACAGATTGCTTTCTTCACTCAAGTACTCAAAGATGGAGAATAACTTCTGTTAAAATATTAAATTGAAAGAGATGAAGTTAATGGTGATGTTAATGATGAAGTTAAATAACTCCTACAAAAAAAGTTCAACATTGCAGAAAGAGCCTTAAGATTTTTGGCACAAATTATTTTATAAGAAGTAGTCATTTAATATACTTAGCCATCAATTAATTCATAACTTTCCTCTGAAATTACAAAGAATTAATCTTTATTAACAGTATCTGTCACAATGTCATTTCATATTAGTGAGAGGTAATACTTTCCCATAGAACTTAATCTTCATCTTCTAGTTGGAACATTATTTTTGCATTGTCATCATTTAGATAAAACCTCCCATGTATGTTTACACAGTCTGCCTTTCCATATCTAACAGGATTCTTTAGGATTTGCAATATTTTTGTATTTTTAAGAGATTGTAAACTCTTTTCTTCTCATCCCATTAGAGTAACTGTTTCTCATTTTAGGTAATGCACCCGTTCTTATACTGTTTCACACTTTACTGTATAGAACTGGCATATTTTGCTAACTGTGTTATCCCTTGTTTAAAACTTATTTGGTTATTTTCTTCTGTCTTTTTAGGAAGTAAAAGATGATTATGTGTTTGAATGTGAAGTTGGTAATCAGCTTCAAAAAACAAAACTAACCATTTTTCAGTCTCTTGGCAATCCCTTGTACTATGGTAAAATTCAGACACTCAAAGGTGATGAGGAAAATGACAACCTATTAACTCCATCACAGTAAGTTGCATGTTCATTTGAGCTGTGCTGTGATCTGATAGATGAACAAAGACAAACATTACTTATCATTTTCAGTCATTAAAAATACTCTAGACCTAGAAATCTGATGAAGAGTTTTGTTTTGAAAAATGAATGAACCTCAATTTTTTGTAACCAAAAAAAACCAAAACAAAATGTGTTCAAACATCCGTTATGTCTTAAATGTACTTTTTGGTTAAATCTGCTTGTTCTTTTACATTAAAGCTATATTAAAAAAAAAAAAAAAAAAAAAAAAAAAAAAAAAAAAAAAACAACAAAAAACCCACCCAAAACTAATACAATACATTATCCAGTATTTTTAGCAGGTCTCAAGTAAGAGCAGCATTGACATTCATTTGAAATTTTGTGAATTTCAAATTTCATTTGAAATTATGTTGGTTTAGTCCAATTCATGACTGAAAACGTATTATACTTTTTACATTTCAGGTTCCTTATTGGTTCGAAGACTGATGCTGAAAGGTAAATTAATATTGTATATATTAATAATATAATAATGCCAAATAATTAATTGTGTGTTTATTTAGTGGTTAGGATGGCTAATGTTGTGGTTATGGAAAGAGATGCAGAACACATTAGGAAAACGAGATGAATTAATCAACCTAGCAAGTAGGATACAGGGTGCAGTTTCTCTATTTCACAACCAGGGAAGAATAGGTGAAAGCAAATATGTGAATATAGCTTGTCCCACTGCCTAAATTTCAGTCATGTTGTTACAGTTATTTGCGTTATTATTCTTGATTGTACAGATGATAATAAATTTCTGAGAGCACTTAACAAGAATTTCATCCTGACATTTTGTAAGGTAAATTAGCAATCATGGAAATTGTTCATTTGAACTTTAAGTGCAATCTAGGACTTTTGTGTGCTGTGCATTATTTCTCTAAGAAAGCTGAAACAAGTAAGAAAGCAGTTTTCCAGTATATACTAGTTGTAGAATGATTAGATGTAACAATTCTGGCTTAATTGAGGCAGCAAAATAAGCATTTCTTTGAATGTTTGTCAGTGTGGATCACATTAGATAACTGTGTTTCTTTGTGCATATGAGCACAGAAACTTTAAAAAGCAATCTCTGTCAAAGTCAGTTGTGGTTTTGTGCCTTCACAGGAGACCTTGAGGTGATGTACATGCTCTTCCCCTCCGCCCTCTTCTTATGTGCTGAGCAGGGGGACGAGTCCTTGATTTGATAAAAAATCGATAATTATGTTCTTTGTTGTAATAGATAATTTTGATCAAAAAACTCTTTGCTCATATTCTCTCCTGCCTTCTTTGCACTGGGAGACTTTTGCTGCGTGTGCTGAGTTTAAGGATTGGTTGGCTGAAGACTAAAACAACAATAATGTAGGGGTCTAGTTTTAGCTGGGGTTGTTTTCCTGATCATGTCTGCCACTGGGTTGCTCAAATCCTTCCATCAGAATAAGTAGTTCGGTTTTGGGGAGTAGGATAAGAAAAAGCAGTAGAGGAGGAAGGAGGGCAGGACCACCTTTTTCGGTTCTCAGCATTTTATTATTCCAATTCCAGTGTAATTTTAGGGCAGTCTAAAACCTAATTGCTGAGAAAAGTACATTGCACCATTTTCTCTGCTGTGTATCTTGGGGCTGTGCCTGTGTCTGCATTAGTCATACAGCAGCATATTGAATCAGTGCTATACCAAAATAAAGAATAATTCATCACACTTAGGTATAAGCTAATAGAAATATTTCAGCAGTTTTTTGTTGAGATTCAGTCTTTTTAGAACATAAGCAACAACATCTTTGGCTTGATTTTTCAAGTCTGCAAGGTCACTGTATATTCCGCTTGTGTTTGTGAAATGATATCCCTTCATCTTCGTTCTTTCAGATTAGTAGTGGTGTAGTATTTGCTTTGGTAGAAAAGTATTTTAAACTTCCTTGCATGGTGGTATGAATCCTTTAAATTCCTGGATACTTCACTGCTCATTAGTCTCATCATTTAGGACCTGTTGTCATGTTTTTTTCCTCAGATCAGGACACCAGACTGTCCCAGTGCTCAAAAAAGAGTGATCACTTTTGATGAGAAAACTGTTTCTTGGTTTTACATTCAGTATGGACCTCTTAGTTCATGCCTTGCTTTCAGAGTCCTCATTTGACATAGCTCTCAGGTTAAAGGACAAGTGACTGTTCCATGGGGAGCAGAAGCAGAGGACACAGCTTTATAAAAGACCCTGGGCCCCTGGGCAGCAAATAGGACTCCCATTGACCCCCAAAGAAGGGCAGTTGCTTTTGAGAAGGGAACTGTTCTGTCCTACTGCTTTACATATTCCTCCTAAAGAGCATTTCTGAAACTTTTCTTAAATGGACTGTATTTTGCATTTGTAAGAAAGTCAGCAATTAAAAGAAAAGTTAAAATGGAATAAGTTCAAGAAAAGAGCCCAGGAACATAAAGCAGAGAGAGATGCAGAGATATAGGTGTGGTTTATGTATGTGCAGCTCTATTTTATATAGATATATATTTACCTAATGTATACTTACTTAGAAAATAAATATTATATGACTATGTAACATATGCAATTATGTGTTCAAATATACTTACCTACTTTAGAAGTTCAAAGTTGTTAATCTTTTTATGCCCTCATTGTTTGTTTCAGAGTGGTGAACCAGTATCAGGAGTTGGTACAAAGTGAAGCTAAATGTCCGGTGAAAATGTTCCATAATTCAGGTGGATCAGTCAATCTTAGCCACCTTTCTCCAGGGAAGGAAATGGAAGTGAGTTTATTGAGCCATACATTTCTTTTATTAGCACTTAATTTTAAGAATAAGTTTTTTTTCTATCCACATTTAAAAGTAAAATAACCTAAAAAACATTTTGAATAATTTTTTTAAATGCTTTATTGTCATAATCATTCAGAGTGAGTATATGGGAAAAGATAGACAAAAGTACTCTTGTTTTCACTGTTCAAATGTTGTGTACTTCGGCCGTGTCTTTTTATTTTTAGCCACATACAGTATAGTTAGGTCCAAGGTTTTGTAGTGTTTTCCTCTGTTCAGATGAACCTTCCCCAGAGCAGTATAATAGGATGCAGCTGTGCATTTTATTTTACAGGTCAGTAAACACAGAAACAGATGTAGTAGCTGAACTTCTTTTCTTTTACCTTTAGGAAGTATTAAAATTACTTTCTCTTTAGTCTGAAGATAAAAACTTAAACAAAACCAACAAAAAACCCACCAACCAACACCAAAATTCTTAAAACACGTATGTTTGTATGCTCACATCCAGTAGATACTCCTGCATTCCCAAATTCTCATGCCTGTTGGCAGTGCCTTGTGTTTTACTTGCGGCTTCTGGCTTTCGTGGTCAGATTCAGGTCTCTAGTGGTGAATCGGTATTTAGGCTTCAACCAGCAAGTGAATTTTCTGTCTGTTGAGCTATTGCCTTTGCTGCATCTTTCCCCTAAATACCTGCTTTTAAACTGCAACAATATTGCTCTGGAAGAGGTAGTTCTTGGTGGCAGCCAGAAGAAGGGCAGGAAAAACAGAAGCCAGCAGTTAGGAGTGAGTGCTTCTGTATGTGTGTAAATGTACGTGCACACAGACATATGCATGCACATGTGTGTAAATATCAACTTTAGATCTATCTACTTCTTTATGTTGACTATATCTATATTGTGTCATCTATTTTGTGTCAACTCTATTATGTTGACCTTATGTCTTCCATTGACTATTTTATATCTATTTCACATCTTTTTTACACCTGTCTGTCGACTTTGTGACCTCTCTATATATCTGTTTTCCATCCTCTGTCAATCGTCTGATTTATATCTGTATGAAAGTCATGGTGTAATTTAGGGTGAGGATACTTCTGGGAGTCATCTTCTCCAGCTGTCATAGCCCGCAACAAATGCTGGACCAAAATTACTCAGGTTACTGTACTTAATGATCTAGTCCTCTTTTTGAATGGTGCATTAGTCTTTATTTTCAAAATGAAGAAAACAGTTTGTCATAGTAGAAGAAAAGGGTAATCCTCAGATTTTTCCTCAAAAGATTCTGTTTTTTAAGGAGGCAATTAGAAGGAGTGTCTGTTATTTCTGAGAATCAGTGGAAGCTAAGCTATCCAAAAGTGTTTGTTCTGCACCATGGTGGATGCTCTCTTGTTAGCCCAAGCCCATCTTTTTTTTAGTATCCAGCACTGAAGTATTTGATTCAGTATATTGAGAGCCTTGGTTTTTTTTCTAGTTGCAGTACTTTTTTTAACTGTTTGTTTGTTTGTGTAGACACTACTTTCATTTATGGGATACCTGCTTCATAGGTTAAAATATGTAGACTGTAATTGTAAATGTATTTCACTGTGGAGTTTTTTTGACAGTGTCAGCTATTGGAGTTACGGATTTAGGGTCTGCTGCGAGTGTCTGAGAACTACAGACTTGATTAGCTGAATTTAATTTGTATTCAAACAATCTGATAAGCAGGCTCTAAGAACAAACAGTAAGGGAGCACCTTTCTGTTAGAAAGATTAGTGAAGTTCTGATCCACTGAAGTCAATGGGATTTTCCTGACTGTATTTGAATTCCTACTCCCACAGTTGAGAAATCTGATCCTGCTCTCTAAATCCTTATTGGTTGGAAATAGCACTTTTATACAGATGGTAAATTAATGAAATGATGTAATTTTTTCAAGTAAGACCAAATTGTCCTTTTATTTCAAGTGCATCTATTGCTCTTGCATTTGTGAAAAGTTACTAAGAAGGATTTCAGAATTATAGAGAAAAATAAAATGCTGTAATTTTTTTTTGTTTGTTTAAATTTGACTAGCACTTTCAAGCTGCTTCTTGATGGTAAGCATTTTATCTAAAGGGAGTTGGTCATAGGCTACGTTTTTAAAATAAATAAAAATCTGACATGTTTGAAGGGAGTTTTGTCATGGTTTTGAGAAGTCTAATAGAAATTAATTGAATTGTTTTTTCTGTCAAATATGTGGAAGCTCACATTATTGCTGTGGTAGTGTTAATTTCTCTTTCCTCCTAGCAGCCAGAAAGTATATCAGGCTCTGTTCAGTCTTCAGTATTGGGGAAAGGTGTAAAACACCGACCTCCTCCCATCAAATTACCTTCAAGTTCAGGAAGTAGCTCTTCAGGTAATTATTTATTGACTTGGGCATCTCCTTTCTATATGTTCTGCCTATTGTAAAGTGATATGATATCTCCTTAGTAAAGATTTCATTTAAAAAAAACCCAATATCTTCTGTGTGGAAAGAGCATAATTTTGTTGATTTCTGATTATAGTGCTCACAAAATTGGAGCCTAACAAATATTCATGTTAACATGTACGCAGAGAACAATAATGTATTTTAATTATACTTCCAGGTAATATTTTTAGTCCACAACAGTCAAGTGGCCATCTAAAATCCCCAACTCCTCCTCCTCCTTCTAAGCCTCCTGGTCTTTCTCGGAAACAATCTATGGATCTTAATCAAGTTAGCATGCTCTCACCTGCTGCCATGTCTCCCGCCAGCTCTTCACAAAGTGAGTCACGACCTAAATTCTCCATTAAATCTTAGGCTTTTGCGTAAATACTTCCTGAGATAAACTTCTTAACCTGTGGAATGATGAAACTTACGTGTACAGTGTACCCTAAATTGTATAAGTTGTGCAGCTTTAGGCAGGTCTCTTGTTCACTGTATGTATTTTCTGTTTATTGTAACTGTGTTTGTTTTTTCTGTATATATGTATGCACCCTCTGTGTATACGTTTTAAAACATTTTATGCAATTAGTATGATCTCATTTATGAAAGGCTGGTAGATGATGTGATGACATGAAATTCCAAAGTGTAGATTTATTTCCTCTGGTGTAAAAACAGTGTGTTAGATCAGTTTGCCTTTACGTAATTTAAGCAACTGGTTTTTTAAATGTTATAGGAGCTGGTGCAGTTGTATCTCTCTGTATGTATATAATCTGATCAGTCCCGAGGTGGTGATACAATAAACGATAAGATGATTTTTTAAAACACTCCTACACTGTTTTACAAATCATTGCTGATTGCAAGTGTGGTGGTGATGCTGCTGCTGATAGCACCATGTTCTCAGGTGTTAAAATGTAAATTTCAATAAGCGACATCCTACTTTAAGTATTTTCTTTAACACTGACATTGTAATTGTAGCTATAGATCATATACATTTTTTTAAAATATGTATGCATCTTGAGACATTTCATGACTAGATTTGTTCAAAGAGTAAATCATAGCTGCAGTTTTTCAATTTTTTATCAAAAATTGTATACTGCACATTCCAGAATCCTGCACAGTATTATAATACACATTCTGTATTAAATAATTTTAAAATCTGGATAGCTCAAGAGGTGTAACTTTTCTGCCTTCTTGTTTTGCACAAAGAAAAAAAAGAAAACTTATCAAAGTTTTCTTCTAACATATTTACTGTCTTTATGTTAGTGCTATGAATTGTGTAAATTTGCTGCACACAGTTGTTACTTTAAGGCTCTGATCACAACAGCTGGGCATTCACATTTATTTCCTCTCTTTCTGCAGGACGTGAAAACTAAAAAAAAAAAAAAACAAAAGAAAAACAAAAAATTACCTCAAACTTTTTGGGGTTTTTGTTTTGTTTTTCTGTCTCTAAATTTTGCTTACTGCATCCACAACAAATATAGCTATACATGCTACATGTAAGCAGAAGGAATTCCACAGTAACCCTTAAGGATGCAGTATAATCATCTGGTTCTTAAACAGAAAAAAAAATGAAATATTTTTGTTTGAGCTAACCACCTATTTGTCAAATTTTGATATCTGATGAAATTTAAATCAACCCCATGATTATTGAAGTAGTGTATGTTCTTTGTGAAACCTGTTGTTTTCTGTGATATGTTTTTAACACGATGGTGGTGTGCAGACAGCGCATATAGACTGTATGTTTAACATTTTAGGACAAAAATATTAATTAGGCTAAAATGGTCTCTAAGAAATTGTTTTATTTTTGGTTTAAGTATTTCTGAATGGAGTTACGGCTTAATGTATGATAAATTATGGAAGGACTTAACAGAGGATACAAATTGGTGTATGGCTTCAGGAATTAAGCATGGAGAATGGTTTTTCTGTGTGATTATACTGCATCCTTAACAATGAGTGCGTGCTGCAACACTCGTGTCGTGTAGAAATTAACACTTGCAGTCTAAAAAAATGGAACAAGTGATAAGATTCCATTAACCTTATACAAAAAAGGACTGGCCTTTTATAACAAACTAGCACTCTTTATTTTTCTCAATGAGCAGGGTCTGGAACTCCTAAACCATCTACTCCTACTCCAACCAACACCCCTTCATCGACCCCACACCCTCCTGATGCTCAGAGCTCAACTCCTATTACCCCTTCTGCCACCCCTACTCCCCAAGATTCAGGCTTCACCCCTCAACCCACTTTGTTAACCCCATTTGCTCAGCAGCAAATGTCTCTGAGCCAGGCACTGCCTGTAATGACCATTCCTCTTTCCACCATGGTAACATCCATTACTACAGGAACAACCTCCACCCAGGTCATGGCAAACCCTGCAGGACTTAACTTCATCAATGTAGTGGGCTCTGTGTGGTAAGTGTGTTTTGGATTTTTTTTATGATGATTTGGTAATTTGCCTTTGGGTGGATTGCTTATTGGGGCAGTGGGGAGGGTGGGAGTAGTACAGGACAGTGGTACAGGACTCTGCAGCATCCGTTAGGATAAATATTTTTCAAGACGTGCAATACAAAAAGATTATTCACTTTAATTACAAAGTGAAGAGCCACTAGAAACTGTTCGCGTTTCTCAAATGTGAGGTATCTCCTATCAGAATACTGGAAAGGTCTATTAAGAAAACTGTACTTCCAGCTTTTTGGATGCATATAGTTGAATTTCGTAAGACTTAAGCTCTATTTAAGTGGTTTCTGAGGTTTTGCTCTTTAAATTTGAAAACTTTTTTTAGTGAACCAGAGGAGTGGAATATCATATGCTGACCACTCTGAATGAAAAATAGAAAGATTTGATATCAGAGTGCCTATGAATGAAAGGTTGTATGTAAAATAGAAGAACTCAGCAAATCTGTTTTTTAACTATTTAATCAAACATTGAGTTTAAACATCCTTTGATCCTTAAAACTAATTATGTTGTTTTAAAAAAATAATATTGCTGTCAAGAATAGACAGTGTAGTACAATGCAAACTGCTTTTTTGACTAAATTAAATTCTGTGATCAATATCAGATGGTTAGTGTAAGATGCGCAGTGTTCTTAAATACAAATATCAGACACTTAAATGACTCATCCAAGGTGTTCAGCAGTTGATCTCTGTTGATTAGAGACATCTCTTCTTTTTTTTTCTCATAGTACAAAAAGAAAACTCAAACCTGTTCCTTAACTCAATTTTTGCCCTCTGTGCCACGACAAGTAAATCAACTGTGAATGGGATTATGGATAAAGCACCGAGGCAGCCTAAAAAATCGTTGTGCCTAGGATATAACTAATATGTAACTCCATAGTCTCCATATACATGATTTTTTTTTTCCCTTTGTTATAATCTATGGAAAATAAAACACAAGTGGCTCTTCAATTCCAGGAACACTGAAAATTAAGTCTTCAAAACAGATGTACTATCATAACAAAAAAGTTATCAGATTTGCTTGTACCACTTGGGCTTGATGTCTTGTCTTTCCTCTTCTACAGTGGAGCACAGACACTGATGAGTGGTTCAAACCCTATGTTGGGGTGCAACACTGGTGCCATAGCCCCTGCGGGTATAAATCTGAGTGGCATTTTACCATCAGGAGGTCTGGTACCAGGTGCGCTGCCTGCTGCCATGCAGTCTGCCTCTCAAGCAGGTTAGTGTGAATAAGTTGAAAAGCCACCCTTCAGACAGGGACAGTATGAAGACATACTGTAGAAACAGTGGACAAAAGCGGCCATCGTGTGACTAGATTCTGCATTTGATGGCCAAAACCTGGGAACAACCTATTTTGCCAAAGTGTTGGCTATTTTTGTGGTGGTTTGATTTTGAGGAACTAGGCTGGGGAACTCTAAACCTGGGTTGTTTGTTATGCTCAAGTTTTAGAGAAGGAAGTTTGAGAGAAACTCCAAATTTGAGTGCAACATTGGTAATCATGGCTGCCAAGAAAAAAAAAAAGCATGACTGAACGTAGAGGCATCACTTTTTAAAGGTGTGGGGCGTTTTATTCTATCACTGCTACTACTTTATTCTAATAGGACAATTAATTAGCTCCTTATTGCTTTCATGTATGACTATGAATCTGTGTGCCTCAGTACTCATTAAAGCAGAATTTAAGTTCTTAGTTAACTTATTCTGAAAAAATTATAATAAAGACCAAAAACCCAATAGTGTATGATTATGGAATCAGCTGTATAGAAGAGACATTAAGATATTTATCGCTTACACTAAGGCAGAGACAAATCTGTCTGAACCATACTCAACCAATGCTTATCAAAACTGACTTTAGATGCCTTCTCTAAAAAAGATTCCAGTCTCCCTCGGTAGCTGTTTGGAGTAATTCATTATCTGTACAAAATGTTTCCTTCCGATTGCAGTGCATCTTCCTAATTGTGAATTAAATTACTTTTTTTTTTTTCTCCTGTTCCTTGCAGACATGAAAAATAGTTGTTCTTTACCTTTTTCTTTACCTTTCTAAGTATCGAACATGCTGTCATGTCCCGCATTTGTCTTCTCTTTCTGATAGGTCGTATTTTTCAAACCTTTCATAATCCTGTCACTCTCTTCTAGACTGTCCAATTTGCTTACATCCTTCTTAAAATGTGATAACCAAAACTGGACACAAGCCTGAGCTTGGCTGATTTACCACTGTGGAGCACAGCAGAATAAATGCATCTCATCTCTTTCACAACATTCCTGTTAACATTTCCTCAAATGAGGTCTGCCTATTTTTTATTTGTATTTTTCGCAACAGCGTTACGTTACCGTAAGAATGGCGTTACTGGTTTAGGCCAAAAATCTGTCCAGTTTCTATTCTGTCTCTGACAGTTGCCATTAGAGGATACTTAAGAGAGTTTAAGATGAGGCAAAAATGTGAAGTGAAACATCCCTTATATACAACTGTACCTCTTCTGGCAATCCACAGCTTTGAGACTTTCTCAGCTGAAGACTGTCCACGTGGATCTCTGTGCTTAGTATCCTGTGCTAGACTTCTAGTCTGTGGATTTATCTAATTGGTTTTTGAACCCGTTTATATTTTTGGCATCTACAGCGTCTTGTGACAGTGAGTTTTATAAATGTAAACTGTGTGAACAGGTTATTTTCTTTTGTGTGTTCTATAGTTTGTGATATGGATGATTTGGTTATGTTTGTGACTTGCTGTAACTTCTCACGTCCTTTCTTGCTGTACAGACACAAAGTTAATTACTCACAATTTTTTACTTGTTTATTTGTCTTTTTTTTATTTTTTAATTCAATGCTATTGATTTTTTTTGACCCTTTCTTCAATTCTTAGGATTGCTTTTAGTTCCAATTCTGTCCTTTTGAGCACTATCGACCTTTACCGGTTTGGTGTCACGTATTTTTACACGCACACATAAGAGTTGGGAGTAGTGAGCTGAGCTAGGTTGGTGGCAGACCTCTGGGAGATTGTTTGACAGCTGCTGTTTAACTGCAGTGTTTTTATCTGTTCTGTTCAGAGCATACTACGTGTACATCTTGCTTTAGTGTAGCTTTGAAGAGTGCCACTAGTAATAACGCCAAAAGCTCTACAAGTCAGATCTTGCCAGAAGCCCTTAAGGGGTAGGCAGTTGCTGAGATTTGGGGTGGGATTGTTTTCTGTTAATGACTGAGAAATTGAGAGCCTGTCACTTCATTGAGCCTTTGGACAATTCTCTATTTACTGTACAAACAGTAAAACTTTTTAAGCCAGAAGATGATTCACAGAAGAATAAGTGCTGTGACACTCTCCACGTTCATCTCTGTTACCAGGTTATAGGTTGCTGGGTGCAGTGTTTAGCAGCAGTACAGTTTTCTTTTGTTCAGTCAGCTCTCTTTAGCTTTGAATCTGGGTGACTGTGAACTTGTCAACATTATGGGAAAGGCAGCATTTATTAAGTATAAAATTTAAACTTGACAGGTTTCCAGCTACCGAATGTTTAGAAATTATCCCAGTAGAAAGGGTTATCAATTGCAGTACACATATATAATTAATGAAGACTTCCTACTAATAAAAAGATGTTTTCTTTAACAGGCGGCCCCTTTGGTTTGAAAAATGCATCAAATCTTCGGCCCTTAAATCTTCTACAGGTAATTGATATACTCAGATGCAATAATAATGATGATTTCTTAATTATCTTTAGAGACATGTTCAGTGCTGCTTACTGCATTGCCCCACAGAAATCTTTGAAACCAGTTGATCAGTCAAACCCTTTTCTGCGAATTCTGATTGCTTATTTAAAACACTTAGAGCAAGACAAAAAGCTACCTCCATAAGTATAGCAGGTAGAAATATTCTTAGCTCTCAACAAAGCAGCTAGTTCTCAGTAACAGTCTAAAAATGCTGACATTTGAATTCAAGAGATTAATCCTAAAATGCAGTCTCTCTTTTCAGGATTTGCCTAAGCTTTTATTGCAAAACATTCTTTAAACTGAAGTTAGAATTATTTTAAAAGTTCAAAACAGTAGAATCACTTGGGAGTTACGCGTACAAGGCCTAAAAGCTGAGCTGAATATGCACAGGTAGGTGCAGCGTTAGCTTTAAAGAGCTTCTGGTAATGGAAACAGATAGTCAGTCACTTGAGACCAGGACTTCAGAGGGTCTGTACATGTTTTCTTTCCACTAAGCACACGTACAAATACAGGCATGAGCATAAATCACTTACTGTGGTTCCTGCATCTTGAAGTCAGCTGCGGTTACAGGTTCAGGTGTGCAGCTTCAGCGTTCCACAAATGTTGCACCAGGCTGCAAAAACTTAATACCAGTAAAAGATGGGCTGTAACTCTGCTGCTTCCTCTTCTCACTCCTGTACACACTCCAGAAACATGGAAGACTGAACAGAAGACAGTTATGCCAGAGTAGAGCTCTTCCATAGAGTTTAAAGTTTGTATTTGTGTGATTCTGTGTTTGAAGTACATCCTTTCAAGCTGCTTCTGCCACCTGTGTAAGTCAAGAATAATTTGGCCAAAATCAGTACAGTTGAAGCTGGAGTAAGGAAGAGTCAAGACTGTTTCACTTAAACATTTATTATTTTTTTTGTCAGAATTTACATCTTGTTAGTTGGAAACATCTATTAAAACTCAGTGGGATATTCTGACAGTGAATATAATACACAGTGCTTTTGAACACTGGCCTTTTCGTGTCCAGTATTAGTACAATCTCTACTATTTCAACCAGAGAAATAAAAATTACTTTTCCTGTGGAAACATCTTGCTATAATCTAATGCAGGTTTGTTGGCTGAGCGTAAGGCTTTTTCACCAACAATAGCAATTGTGAAGTGATTGATTTTAAAGGATTTTAAAAAAAACAACCCACAATACCGCCTAAAAAAACCAAACTACACCAAAACAAACAAAACGCAAAAAAACTCCCAAACCTCCAAGGACATCATTATCCACGTCATGTTCACCCTAGGACGGTGGGGAAACTCAGGAGTTTGATTTGAATTATGCCTTTTGGTTTTAATCTTCAGCAGCTTCTAGGTGATTCACTTATTTTTAATCCACTCCAGCAGCAGCAGCAGCTGTCAGTTTTCTTCTCAGCAGCCTGCAACACGTAGCTCTCAGCAACAGGGAGAGCAGGTGTGTGCCAACAGCCCTCAGCCTGGGGTGCGTGGATGAAAGTTTCTCCTGTCTCCCCATCTGCCCAAGTAAATGAGCCTTTACACAAGAGATCTGAAGCAGAGGGGGAGGAAAGGCTTCCTCCAAAAACCTTCTCAGGCTGCAGAGACTGCCGTGGCCTTGTCATGGCTGAATCGTGGTTATACGCCTTCTGTTTATATCCTGTATACAAGAGCTGTAGCAAAACAACTGGTGAAGCATTGTCTTTAGCATGAAGAGAGCCAGCCCCACTGTATGAGTAGTGTAAAATCAGCTTAGTGTTGGCCTGTTTTATCGTAACTAGTAGGTAGATCAGATGAACAGAGAGGAAACACAGTCAGGATTCCTAGAGTAACAAAAACTTCAGACTTAACGCGGCTGTGAGTTGCCTTATGATCCTTGCTGCTGCTGTTAACACAATTGTTCTCTTTGAGAAAGTACCAGCTGGATTTAAATCTGTGATCTTAAAACTCTTGCTCTACTGCTGCCGGCAGTGCTAAAAGCTTTAATCACTGAAGAAGTCTAAAAAGTCTTGATAGAGACCAATCTGTTCACTAAATGACAAATTTTGAGTGCTTGGTTCGTTCTAAAAATCCAGCAGTATTGCAGCAGTTAGGGAAAACCAGCTGCTCTGCTTTTGTGTTATCTTTTGTCTTCCCCGGAGTGCAGATCTCTTATTTACCAGTCTCTACTGGATACTCAGTTTGTTGTAATAATTTTTCTTTGGCTGCTGTACACTGTTCATAAATAAGATTCCTCTTTAAAATGTTTTTATGGTGTATAGTCTCCTGTGTCACAGGCCTTGTTCTGGAGCGTGAGACAGTTTAAAGGGAGACTTTGATTTATTCTCAGAATCCAAATGTCAGTAACTGGTTGAATTACTAAAAATAATTTGTGCAAGCTCATGCTATTGGGTTTTATTTTCTAGACACTGAGCTTTAAGGGCATTTGCAAAAAGGCTGATGTAAGTCTAGTCCTTCTTGCAGCAGAAAGTTCTGGGGGAAACCAATCTCTGCATTGCTGAACTTGCCCAAAGGAACTTCTCTCTTACCACACATTATAGAGTAAGGGTAGGGTCATTAGGTTAAACGAGCTGTTATGATTACCAGATTCTTTGGCTTTCAATAAGGACAAAAGTGTGTGTTCACAGTGCTGTAATCCATGGGCTTAGTAGGAAAAAACCCAAGTTCAGAAAGACCAACAACATTCTCTGTTGCCAACAGAACATATATGTTCCCATCTCGTACTAAGGGCTTTCCCCCAGATGTTGGTTCTATGGCTTTTTGAGTCTTTCTTGGTTGTCTTCATCGAGATGGTGACGTCATCTTAATGTGTTAATTTTTTTGGTCAAGTTTACCCAGCTCTTAGTGGCATTATTTTCATGTGGTTATTCTGAAAAAACAAAAAAGCACTGCACCTCCTGCACCAGCTCAAAAACTTTGTTTTTTTTTTAATTCTGACTGATAAGTCATGCAGTTTACTTGAATTGCATATCAAATACTTTATTTCCCCACCTTATGAATCAATGCATAATTTAAGTTCTAGGAAAGGTCATAATTCAGTACCCTTTGACTCCAGTAGACACTAGATCAGACTCCACCAATTCTGCTTGATTACTGCAAGAACCACTCTGTTCTCAAAGTTTTAAAAGCATGTTTTGGGGTTTTTTTATGAAATTATGGAGTGTGGGGCACAACATGAATAAGTGAATGTAAGTTTCAGACTTGTGACGTGTTGATCAATTAGGAGCTTTGCACATGGATGCTTTCGGGTGTCACCTGAAGACTTTGGGTTGAGGTGGAAAATGTCATAAGGTCACAACCATAAACTGTAGCGATGATTAGAGGGCTGGAGCACCTCTCCTATGAGGACAGGCTGAGAGAGNACTTTTGCTGGGTAACAGGCGTAACACCATTTCTGCTAAAACAGAGCTATTTTGGGGCGTTCAGCATCTGTTTGTTCTGCTTTAATAATGACAACATTATAGCTTGTGTCTACATGCACTGGAAGATGTAGAATTCAGTGGTTCTTAAATGACACTTCAAACACTTGCCTTCACGCTGGCTTTATTTACTTACTCATTGATACCGAAGTTTGGTAATAAGGATCAAGCTTTTCATTTTTGCTAGGGGTCTGACCAAGGTCCATCCAATCAAGATCAGGCATTGTCTGCTCAACAAGCTGCTGTAATTAACCTGACTGGAGTAGGGAATTTTATGCAACCTCAAGCCACAGGTATGTGCTTGCTGAGCCTCCTCCTTTTGTAGTTAAGTGTGTACCTTGATAAATTCACACTGAAATGAAGTTTGGTGTTAAAGAAGTCTTTTATCAGATCAGAACAACTTACTGTTTATTATCAGCACATAAATTTATACAAGAAATACTGGACTTTAAAAGCATGTGCTTTTCTACTTTGTTTGGCAGTTTAGTAAATTGATAATATCACATGAAAATAAGGGACCAAAAGGCTACAAAAAGAAAACGCAGGGAGCTTCCATGCCAAACTTCATTGAGGAATGTTTCTTTAACTGTGCTTAACATCCAGTACGAGAAACCTCTTTGTGTCTCCACAAGCACTTCATAAACTAATGATTTTATAAACTAAAGTGCTCTGTTAAGTTCTAACTAACAGAGTATGTATATCGTGTATACTTTATTCCATGCTGTTTGAAACTAATTCTCTTGATCCCCCTTTTCTGTTACACTCTCCTTCGCTGTCCTCCTTGCCTGACCCTGACAAACTCGACCTCTTTGACCCGCCTGCTTTACCCTTCTCCTTTCTTAGTGGTATCTCAGTTGGGCTCTGCCGTGAACAGCCCTGGGCAAAGCCTTCCTCGGCAGACACTCCAGCCCTCCTCTGCCTTACAACAGCAGCAGCAACAGATATAAGTAATCCAGCAACTTCACTCTGACTGTTTAAAGAAATACAGTTTTAAAAATACAATTCTCAGCTCCAGAAACGAAAGCCTTGCACCTTTAACTTTCCTTTTTTTTTTTTTTTTTTTAATGGTCTCACAACTGGAAAAAAAACAAAAAAACACCATGAATTTTGGCAAACTGCATCACTAAAAGTTTCAAAATCTGTGGTTCTCTCAGCTTGGAGCACTGAATTTATTTGTATTTATTTGTATTTATTTAAGCCATCCACCTTCCTGATTTGCTGCCATTCAAGGAGTGCTTGTGGCACACACCTAAATAAGCTCTGCCAGGTGCCAGGAGATTTCAAAACAGCATGAAATGAAAGCATCTGTATGGTCAAATGTAGCACTGCTACAGTCAGTACATGAGAGCAACAGCTCTGGCAAAGCATTCCTTTTGCCTTCTGTTATTCAGGTGCTTTATGAAATATTCTAATATATATTTTTTTAGCACAGTCTCCTCTTTATGATACAGAAAACACCCACAGTGTGTGCACTGAAAAGGTACTATGTTAAAAATGTACCATGTAACCCAAACATTCACTGAAGTTGCTGAGTTACTGCAGTTACTGCAATGGAAAGAGGCAAAGAACCAAAGCTGTCGGAGCACTCGTGTAAAACCGTTAGGAGACACCCCCAGCTCCTGTGCCACTGGTGGCTGCTTGACTGTACCCGCTGCCCCGGCGCACGGTGCATTCCTCCTGTCAACCTGCTGGTTCATTTCCTTTCCATTTCCCCCCACCTTCCTCTCATTCTTCCTGGCGTGAAAGGCAGCTTTACGGTCAACACTAACAAGCTTTTTCTCTCCCCCCTTCTCCTTCACGGCAGCAGTTGCGATTCTTGCAGCATCCAACGGCTACAGCAGCAGCAGCAGCACGAGCAGCTCCTCTGCATCAGCAGCAGCGTTCAGGCAGCCACTCAAAAAGTAAAAGGAAAAGAGCTGCACCAGCCCCTCCAAAATCCTGAGACTTGCCTTTTTTTAATTCTGTTTTTCCTTCACCCCCTAAATAAAACAACCATGCAGAGGGGAGTGGGTTTTTTTTTTCTTTTTTAAGATTAAAAGGGAGAAAGCTTAAAACAATGTTTTACATTACTGGTGGGAAAGTGAACTTTTGCTATTACATTGAAATAAATGAACTGGTTTTGGAAGCTTTTTGGAAGTTTGGAGATTTCAGCTATAAAGCAGTTAGGGTCTGGTTTCCTTAAGTTACTTAATTTTTTAACAGAATGTTTTATCTTGTATTTTTTACCACTTGGCAGTGTTGTACATAGTATAAGGATGAAAAACATTTTAGAAAAAAATGAACTTTGTAAATGTAGTATTGGTATTTGTTTATTTAGTATAAAAGGTTTGTGAACACTGTAACAAATACAATTTTTACAAATCCATTTTTGAAAACATCTCTCCTTTTGTTCACTTGGGCTTTATACTTTTTATTACTTTGTCTATCAGCTTCTTGACTTCTTTGTGCCTTGTAATTGCTCTGGTGATACAGTCCTGAAGCTTGGCTCCTGTAAGAGGACTTCCACCTAAAAATTAAAAGGAACAATTTGACTTTCTATTTATATTTCAGTTTAGTATCTCTCTATGCGTTTTCCAAACGAGTCAGTCGTTCTCATGACCAACACCTTTCCCCTGGGGAGCAGGCAGCCTCCCCAGCTGAAGCCTCGGGCAAAGAAAACAGAAACAAACTGGAGGAGTAACAGGAGACGTGCTCAAAATGTGTCATTTGCTGTGTGGAGATGAAGCTGTGACTTGTTTTTGAACTTGGAATAGAATAGACTATTTCAGCTGGAAGGGACCTACAAGGATCATAGGAACTGACAACTTCAGTCATGCCACCTTTTTCAAAATTAAACTCAAGATTAATTACTTAATCAAGTACTCAAGCAGACTGCCTGTTATTGTAAAGCATCCACATTTTACCAAAAAAAAAAAGCAGGTATGTAACATCTGCGTCAAGAAGAGATTCTCATCTCCAAAGTTTCCTCTATAATAAATCTGGAAGTACCTGGTTTATAGACAGAGCACAGTCTGTCTTCGTCATCGGTTACAATAGTTGCTGTTCCCGTTGCCAAGTCTTCCTCCTCAGCAGTTGGATCAACGATGAGCAACGTGCTTGAGCAAGAAAACACACAGACAAGTCAGGATCTGTTGCTCTATTAACACTGCAAAGTGCACGTAACTTATTTCTACTGTAGTCTTATAAAATAATTGCAGGTGCATTTAGTGCTCAGGTTTACCTCTTTTCTCACCAAAATGCATCAATTTAAATAAAGAAAAAGCAAAAAAAAATTAAAAGGGAGGTTCCACCTATTCAATTTAAAATAGTAGTTAGTGAAAATACAGCTTTATGCCTAAATTTCATGGATTTGCAACACCCCTGGATTGCAGGAAATGCCCTTCAACTGCTATTTGCAACATTTATTTCATAATTACGCAAGGAAAAAGCCATTGGTTTTACTGACAGACTGCACTAATCTCTACTACACCTTAAAGCAAAACTCCTTTCCAATGGTAAATTCACCAAAGTAGTTCTCAGTTTCTTGTCAGAGAGCTCCACCACCGCTCAGACTGGGAATATGGATTTACTGGGTTCCTTAAGGCAGCCAAAATAAGCTGTTGCACAGCACACGATGCAGATCATTAAAAGAGACTAAATACTTACTTTTTAAACCGTGCAATAAGAGTAAACTAAACTAATGGAAAAATTAAAAAGTATCTAAACTATAAGCCAACTTTGCACAACAAGAAAAACTTGAACTTAAAAAAGCCAAACAAGCACCTTCAGCCTTAGTTTCTTTAAATAAGTAAAAATCACTACCATTACAAACGCTTGGCTGAAGGGCAGGTATTACAACAGGAGAGACTTTTAACTGAAGCTTTACGCTGCTGAACTAAAATTTAGTAGGGATGTGATCAATCTCAGTTGAGCAGCTGGAGTGCCCCTAGTGCATCTTGCCAAGTGATGTTTATGCCAAGTTTGCGGGGGGGAAGCCAGCAGCAAGGCTACAGAATCATAGAACTGTCTGGGTTGGAAGGGACCTTTCAGATCCCCCAGCCCAACCAGCAACCTCACTGATAAAAAACCATCACTAAACCACTTCTCTGGGCGCCGTGTCAGCCTGTCCTCTGAACACCTCCAGGGGTGATGCCTCAAGCACTTCCCTGGGCAGCCCATTCCAATGCCTGATTACACTTTCAAGTGTAAACATTTTACCCAATATCCAGTCTAAACCTCCCCTGACACAACTTGAGGCTGTTTCCTCTTGTCCCATCGCCTGTGACTTGGGAGAAGAGACCAACCCCCACCTTGCTACAACCTCCTTTCAGGGAGTTGTAGAGAGCGATAAGGTCTCCCTGAGCCTCCTTTCTGTAGGCTGACTAGGAACCGACTATGATATAGATGGAAAGGTGACAGAATTTTCAAGTTGAACTCACATGCCATGCATAATTTAAAGGTTTTCGGGTAATTTAAAACTTTACCAATAGTTTCAGACTGCTATTAAATAGCAACAGTGTAATGAAAACATCAGTCTGTAGCCAGGCTACTCAAAATTTCTGCTCTATTACTTCTACCCACATGCTGCATCCCGCAGCATCACCCTTTGCCTGGCACGGGGACTGGCACACACGGAGAGTTCCATGCATCACATTTATGATTTAGGTACAGGCTGATTCCACAGGAGCCGGCTGTGGAGCTGCACAGCGCCCCGCACCAGCGCTCCTCACCCACGGCCACACTATTCAGCAACCCAGAAGTTTTATTTATTCAAGGACGGCCTTTACACAGAAGAAAAATGTCTCTGGAAGCCAGAGTATGTAGAGCGTATTATTCAGAAGCTGTGTCAACAGCTGTAGAAAAACTAATATAAACTAATAAACTCTCCTATGAGGACAGGCTGAGAGAGCTGGGGCTGTTCAGCCTGGAGAAGAGAAGGCTCCGGGGAAACCTGATAGCAGCCTTCCAGTATCTGAAGGGAGCTACAGGAGAGCTGGAGAGGGACTCTGTCAGGAAGTCTAGTGACAGGACAGGACAGGACGAGGGGTAATGGTTTTAAATTGGAAGAGGGGAGATTTAGATTAGATATTAGGAAGAAATTCTTTCCTGTGAGGGTGCTGAGGCACTGGAACAGGTTGCCCAGAGAAGTTGTGGATGCCCCATCCCTGGGAGTGTTCACGGCCAGGCTGGACAGGGCTTTGAGCAACATGGTCTAGTGGGAGGTGTCCCTACCATGATGATTTTTAAGGTCCCTTCCAACCCAAACCATTCTACGATTCTGTATCACAGAACTATAACTCAGTTCAACAAGACAGGCTGTGGAATTAAGACCAAGGAGAACCAGCGCTGCTGGAGACTGCATGCTCTCACCAACAGAAGCGTGTAAGAAGGGCAGAAAGATCATTGGTGGCACCCTCCGTCTTTCACTTCTTTTACATCCACAGTTGTTTTCCTACGCACAAGAGTTATGAACTTACTCATCAAATATAGCAAAGGACGTGGCAACGGGATGGTTTTTGATAACCAAAGGATTCTTCTGTTTCAGATTAACTTCTGGTAAACCAGTTTCTTCGTTTACAGTAACTGATGGCAACTGGACTGAAAAGATGAAAAAAATGACAACAGTATAATATTAAACACTGCTGTTTTAAGAGGCCTAGAGATATCCAAGACTGCTGAAATATTTAGGCTGTTCTTTTACCACATTGGTAGCCCACTGTAAGCAGATCAGAACAGAGTTTTGGCTACATTACTGCTGTTCTGTACCAAAAATCTATCAAATTTGAGGAAAGTATTTAGCTTAGAAATACCCATTCAAGAAAGCAACAGATTCTTCCAACTACAGTGCGTTCAGCTAGGAACATTCTGTTGTGACAAACAAGCCCAGCCCCCAACAACAATTTATTCCGCCTGCACAAAATACATTAATAAGGCAAGACCCTGATCGATCTAGACGTTAAAGTTGTTTATAACCACTGCTGAAAGATTCAGATCTCTGACGTGGAAGGACATGAGGCAGAATAGCTGTTAGTCTTACACGAGAGAAATAATACACATACAAAAAGATCCTACTCCCCAGGTGTTAGATGTACCTTACAGGCACACACATCCACACCATCGTGCCCACTCTCCCTTTGCATTTCACTAACACAGCATCCAAACAGTAGGTGAGTTTGTAGCTTGCCCTAGAGAAAACTTACCATTTTTTAGTGCTGCTAACAAAGCAAAGGTACTGGCATCCAAAATGTTCCCATCGTAGTCCAGACATATGATATCACAGTATAACACCCAAGCAAGCTATCGAAAAAGGGTTTGCAGAGTTAATTATTAACAGAGTTATTATTAACAGCAGTTAGTGGGCAAATGGTGCAGTAACTAAAAAATTCTGGGAACACGAAGGAAGATATTTATTTCTATCATAAGACTTTTACAGTTCAGATGTAAACAAAGCTATGAAGACTAAAAAGCAAAAACAACAAAACAACCTCTAACCCCAAATACCTTCTTTAATGTCTCAACACTGTTCTTGTTAGTACGCACATCTTCATTCTGAGGTATGACTTACCTTGCCACTTGCAATACACAGATCTTCTTTCGCTACCACCTGCGAACTAAAATAAAATGAGAGAGTAAACCAGGACACAGAAAATGGTCTTGCAGAGCTGTGTTTTATATGCATTAAGGTGATTATCACCTTTCAATCACATCTGCAATGAACTGACTTGCTGCTTGAGCCTCTTCACCAGGTGGTCCAGAGCGAAACCTCGTTGAGCAGAGGGAGGGCAGTTCTACATTCGGAACTAGGTAGCAAGAATCATTAGTCATAAACTGAAGAAAGCAGGCAATGGGATATCAAAAATAGAAATAAAACAATACACACCCTGAATACCATTTTATGTACTTCAAATGAAAGGCAAGACTAAGAAGTTTTCAGTCAAGCCCTCCTACTTCTCCCCTCAGAAATAAAGTAAAGCATGAGTTTGTATCACAGAACTTGTAGTACTCTGTGCTCAGAAACTGCACATTCCACGGAGAAGTGCATGCTCCCAACCACCATTTCTGTTCGTTATCCTGCGATGAATATCATGACCCCGCACAAACTCTTCTAAGGTGTTAAGCATTCTTCAGCACATCAAAAAGCAACAGCACCTTCATCCCACTGCCTGACTTTACTGGTATGCTGTCTGCTTTTCATCAACTGTTAAAACCTGATTCTTTAGACATGAAGCAAAAACATGCATAAACATTTGGGGGAAAAAAACCCTAAGCATAATCAAGTTCACTGAAAACAACATACTTTGGAGATGCCTTACAAAAAAGGGATTTAGTTTAAGCTCACGGTTCCATGGAATTATTTAATTACAAAAGAAACTCCAAACAGGAGTGAGGATGTACTCCAGAGACTTCTACAGTTCTCAAAAAAATTAAGTTTATTTCAATAGTTTTAAGAGTTCAATTTTTTGCCTCCTGGGACTTCAAGATACAAGTTCATGTACCTTTACACAAACTTGCATGCCACAACCTTTTATAAATGAACTGCCTTGCCTCTCTTAAAGCACATATTTCTCCCTGCTGCAGGTTTGTTTTCAGCCTGGCCTGGAACTGGCAATAAGGCGGCAGCTTTAGATGGAAAACACACAGGCAGAGCAGGGGGAATTCTGAAATTTCTGAAGCACCACCTCCTATATATCAATTTGGAAACTGTTTTTAAGGAAAGCAATACAATTTTACCCAAATTAATTATTTCTATGAAGTCTTCAAAATACACTCAACCTGTCCCATCATTACAGCCTTTAACTGAAGCAATGAAAGATCTGAGTAAGATCCATACTGAAAAGCTTACCGATATATCCCTTATTAGCAGAATCTGCTGCGGGTGCAGCAAGTTCCTGGAAAAAGAAAAAAATTTAAAAATGAAGAGCTGAGTTTTTACAAAAAGATTTTCCAGCTATTTTATACAAAAATGGTCATTTTTCTTGCCAGTTATCATTACAACGACGTTAACAAGAGCCATTTTTAATCAGTCTCTGGATTTTTCCTATGGGAAAACTCAATACACTGATATGAAGCGATTTTGTTTGTGACAGGCCAGCAGTAAAGCTAGAAGGCGCTTAACAGTCCAGCCAACTGGTTACCAATGCACTTATTGATCAAGACTCAGCAACTCTTCAATTACATAGCTTTCATCTATAAACAACAAAGATTTTATTTTTGTGTATATCTTTCCCCATACACAATATACACCACAAAAATAACTATTCTCAGACTATACAGGCAGCTCTAGACAATTAAATTATGTATTAACTTTGGCATCTGAAAGCAATTCAGATGAAAGACTATTATTGTATCTGACTGGCATATTATTGTAACTCTACCAGGGATCCATTCATTCTGAACAGGAATGCACAAGTCCAGCTAACAGTTAAATTAAGATGAAAAGCAATCATACCGCTTTAACTCCACAAATCACCGTAGTATTTCCTAACTTCACCAGGGCAGAACCATCTGCAGTTGTAATTGAACCTGAAGAGAGAAAGTGCAGTTCAATAAAATCTACTTCTGCATTCAAAAGGCCTTAATTAACATCCACTTTCACAAAGTGTTTACTTCCCATCATTTTATACCAAATGCAGGCCAAACAAAGTCTCAGTGAATTCACGGTGGGGGTAGAATCTATTACATGTCTCTATTAAACAGTCAATCAACAGAATCACACGGCATGGAGCTGGAAGGGGCCACTGGCAGCAGGTCACCTGGTCCAACTTCCCTGCACAAGCAGGGGAGCCAGTTGTCCAGGACCGTATCCAGATGGCTTTTGACTGTCTGCAATGATGCAGACTCCACAACTGCTCTGGGCAACCTGTGCCAGTTTTCGGTCATCCCCACGGTAAAAAAAAAGTTTCCTCATGTTCACAGGCAACCTCCTGCATTTTAGTTTATGCCCACTGCCTCGTGTCCTGTCACTGGGCATCACTGAAAAGGGTCTGGTCCTGTCTTCTTGACACTGTCCCTTGAGTTATTAATATATACAGGTAAGATTCCTCCTCAGCCTCCTCTAAACTGAACAGTCCCAGCTCTCTCAGTCTTTCCTCACAGGAGAGATGCTGCAGTCCCTGCATTATCTTCATGGGCCTTTGTCAGATTCCTCCTTTTCTGCCAAGCTGCCTTCCCGCTGGGTGGCTCACAGCACATATAAATGTCTGGGGTGGTTCCTCCACAGGTGCAGAACTTTGTTCTTCTGTTTGTGGAATTTGATAAGGTTCCCTTCATCCCATTTCTCCAGCCTGCTGAGGCCCCCTGGATGGCAGCACAACCCTCTAGTACATCGGCCACTTCTGATGAGTCCCCTGCAAACTTGCTGAGGGTACACTTTGCCCCATCATCCAGATCATTAATGAAGATGTTGAACAGGACTGGACCCAGTACTGATCCCTAGCACAATTTTTAAAATCAGAAATCACACATAGTTACTGTAAACCCACCTTCTGGCTGACTTACACCAAGCCCTAATGGAAGGCAGCGCTGCACAATGGCAGAGACCTGCAGCGTCAAGTGCAAGCAATAATCAGCAACTATTCCATGCTGGTGTGCTACCCAGAAACTTTACTTTTAGAAATTAGGAGGTGTAAGAAAAACAGATAAGGTGCTGCTGCTCACTGCATAAGAGGTATCTCGCCTCTGCTTGAGATAGTTGCTCATCAAGCTTAGAACAAAGCAGAAGCCAGGAGTCACTGCCTCTTTCAAGATGCTAAGGCATCAATTTTTCACTGGTTGGGATACGCCTAGACACTGCCCACAGAATCTGTAACATGCCCTCCTGATCTTAGAAAGAGAGAAGCTTTCACAACCAGGTAAGTTGTGCTGTCCATACACCAGTCCAGGAGTAGAACTGAGTAATTAAACCGTGCACACCAACCCAGGAGCAGGACTGAATAACAATGCTCAAATATATTACCATATACTTCATTGTCTTTAATACTTGTTGAAATTATAAATGAAAATTCTTCCTCTTTCTTGTTTCAAAATATAACAACCAAGAAAACTTTTTATCAAGTCATTAAGGTCACTATCGTAATCTGAAAATAATACCTCCCCCCATTATTATTATTTCAAATATGCACTTGCCTATGTTGACGGTGGTTGCCCGGAATTCACCCAACTCCCTTCCATCGGGTCGACAGTTCTCTTTCTAAACAAAAATTACAAAGTTCAAATTAGAAAACGTATTTTATTAAATAACAGACAATATTTATGTGTATGAACACACAGGAGTTCATACAAAATAGTATTCCCTTCTTTCTAACAGAAATATGCATCTACAAAAACACTAGGGAAAACCAGATTACATTCTAGACAGGTTTTCATCAACTGAAAGGAAATTTGTGGTTGTAGGTTCACAAAAAAAAAAATCTATTCATTTAATTTATTTTATTTAGAAAAGAAATATAGCAATAGATTGATCATCTCAAGAGTAAGTGTTACAGGCTAGATGCAGAATATCCTCCAAGAATGAATGCTCACTGACAGGTAGAATCTCTCATTTTAGGGTGTCTGCACTGTAGGCAATTCCACTCCCCCACCCCCAACCAGCGGAGCTCCTAATGTTAGAGTGAACTAAAGAAGGAAAAACACACCCACCCCAAAGAAACCCCCATATTCAAATACTGTCCGTCAGAAGCTGTTCAATACCTGAATTTTAAGTTAGAAACTGCAGCAATTCACCATTATGTCAGATCTCAATTAGTACACAATTTCAAGTTTCTCAAAAGCAAACACTTTGGGTTCAATTATGAGAACCAAAACTGACTACAGCAATACTGGAGCCATTTTTAAGTTGATGCTACCTTATTAATGGATAGAATAATTTAATACACCAGAAAGTCAGTGGTTTTCCTTCACAGTTACAGTGAGCATAGTTAGCAGCAATTATTTATTTTTAGTACCATCTGAAAGCACGGTGTGACATAATTTTGTACCAGACACAGATTTGCATCCCCATCCTGGTCAAATTTAACTCACATTCCTTTTGGGGGCAACAGAAACATTTATTTACCCATCAGGTTGAACAGAGACACAACCTGCTGCAGCACTAATGCCACAGATAGATGGTAAAATGTCCTGAAGAGTATGAATATTCTTCCCCTGCTGAGTGAGTTTTTTCTTTTCCCTTATGGTTTCAGCTTTCCATACAGATGAAAAGCAGAAGCAAGCAAGAAAAAAACAGATTACAAGCAATTTTTTTTTGTATATCGTGTTTTACCCACCAAAAATCTTCTGTAATATTCCAGTGGTTCCACCGTTCTAAAACAAACAGAAAGAGAAGTTCACATGCAAGCTCCCAGGCAGGTAAGAGACAGTAAAAAAAAAAAAAGCAAACACAAAACTTACAACAACAAATAATTTGAGAATCAGGATGACCAGCAAAACTCCTTAGCAAAATGTCTCTAATATTTGTTAGTTCAAGGATGGCACTCAGATGCAGAAAATGGCTTAAAGTCATTTCAGTCTTGAATTGTTACATTTTTTCTTAGAATCTTTAAGAAAATGTAAAATTAAGAAACATGCTTCAAGCAGTGCTTCAGTTGAGAAATAATGAATGCTTATTATTAGATACTACTAACATTACTACTAACAGCGTATTAGTATTTTAAGCAGAGAACATTAAAGTGAACACAACTTATAAAAGTGACATTAATATTTGAACAAAACCTTCTCAGTTTTTCTAAAATAAGCACTGGGGGAGGGGTTGGGGGGAGCAGAGGATAACTGGAAAAGGTAAGTTTTCCAAATGCAAACTAACATACAGACGTATCACAATTCATGATGGCAACTATGAACAAACTCCTGTTGGTTCCCTATATGTGTACTAATGTTTTTTAACCCCGACACATGGCTTATTCTCTTCAAATTCACCTTAAGAGCACTCACTAAACCTTGTTTCATACATATAAGCCATAAATCTGGAAGAAGCAAGGACACTGGAACAGGTTGCCCAAAGCTGTTGATGCTGCATCACTAGAAGAGGTTATGGTCAGATTGGATGGCCCTTCATGCAACCTGATCAAGCAAAAGACACCCCTGCCCATGACATGGGGTTTGGACTAGGCGATCTTTGAAGGTCCCTTCCAACGTAATCCAAACCATTGCACCTAAATGGAGCAGTTATAAACGAGAAGCCACTGAACTCCACACTGCTTTAAGCTCCTTGTAATGCTTCACTAAATTCATTCTGCCCGTACTTCTTCCCTTTGGCAGAGAAGGCTGCCCTCCACTTCCATCACCCCAGGAACCATGGGGCCTCTGGAGGGTGTTGGGTCCAACCCCTCACCCAAACCAAGACCATGTAAAGCAGACACATCCATCAGGGCCTTGCCCAACCGCACTGTCTCCAAGGATGAAGCTACCACAGCCTCCCTGGCTGACCACCCTTCACTAGGACTCCCCCCAAACCAGGATCTATTCAGAACCATGTTTCAACTTGGATCCACAGTCTATTTCTTCTGTCTTCTCCACAGCCCACTCGAGAAGGTAGTTCAGGGCCTTGCTCATCTCTGTGCTTGGCCCTTTGGAACGCAGAACAAACCCTCACACATTTCATAGAATCATAGAATGGTTAGAGTTGGAAGGGACTTTAAAGACCATCAAGTTCCAACCCCCCTGCCATGGGCAGGGACACCTCCCACTACAGCAGGTTGCTCAAAGCCCCATCCAGCTTGGCCTTGAACACTTCCAGGGATGGGGCAGCCACAACTTCTCTGGAAAACCTGTTCCAGTGCCTCACCCCCCCCACAGGAAAGAATTTCTTCCTGGTATCTAATCTAAATCTCCCCTTTTCCAATTTAAAACGATTATCCCTCTTCCTATCACTACACTCCTTGATAAAGAGTCCCTCCCCATCTCCCCTGTCTCCCCGGAGCCCCCTCAGCGCCTCGGCAGCTCCCCCCACACAATTCCCCTACCGGGATGCCCCAAAGCGGGGGATCAACACGTCAGCGGGAACCAGCACCGCAAAGAGAGCGGTCAGAGTTAAAGCCAGCACATCGGAGCCCTCTCACCGCCGGGCCCACGCCGCAGGGCCGCGGCGGGAACGGGGTGAAGGCCCCAGCGGCCCCGCCGCGCCGTCCCGGCCCTCAGGGGCGGGACGGGGGGGAGGCCCCCGGCGCCCCCGCCGCGCCGCCCCGGCCCTCAGGGGCGGGAGAAGGGGAGCCCGCCCGGCCGCCACAGGGGAGGGGGAGCGGGAGAGACACCCCAGCGCCCTGCCAGGAGCGGGGCAACAGCCTCAAGGCCCGCTACTTACTTGAAAGCCGTCGCCATGGCGGCGCGGCTGTGGTCCCGNACCGGTTTAAAATGGAGTGTTTCGTCCTTACACTGCCTCATCTTGCAAAATGACCCCCATCGCACGCTTTCACCGTAAGCGTTTGAGGGTCCTGGCTGGAAACAGAGTGGGTATCCAAGATGCTGCAGCAGCTGGGAAGTGCAGTTCTGCTGCCCACCGACCATGCCCCACGCATGGTGTCCCTACATGAAAGCACTGCAAAATCCCAGTTCCCTGGGTGGGTTTCAGCCATTCACAGGAATAAGCAGGGCCGCAGTTTTACCAGCTGGGCGACCACTGGTTCCAGTGGCTCCATGCAGGATGAGAGGCAGCACCAGCTCCTGTGGTAGACATGGCTTGGCAAGGAGGCATCAGGACTGGGACCACGACTTTCAGAGAATCACAGGATTGTAGGGGGTGGAAGGGACCTTTGGAGGTCAGCTAGTCCACCCCCCACCCCACCACAGCAGGGTCACCCAGAGCAGGCTGGACAGGAGCACATCCAGGCAGGATTTGAAGGTCTCCAGAGAAGAAGAGTCCACAACCTCTCTGGGCAGCCTGTTCAGGGTTCCCTCACCCTCAGAGGAAGGAAATAAGTTTTCCTTCAAGTTGAGATGGAACTTCCTGTGTTCCAGTTTGTGTCCATTGCCCCTTGTCCTGTCACTGCGCACCACTGAGAAGAGTTTTGCTCCATCTTTTGACAGGAAGTGTAGTGATAGAACAAGGGGTAATAGTTTTAAATGGGAAGAGGGGAGATTTAGATTAGATATTAGGAAGAAATTCTTTGCTGTGAGGGTGGTGAGGCACTGGAACAGATCGGCCAGAGAAGCTGTGGATGCCCCATCCCTGGAGGTGTTGAAGGCCAGGCTGGATGGGGCTTTGTGCAACCTGCTCTAGTGGGAGGTGTCCCTGCCCATGACAGGGGGGGTTGGAACTTGATGGTCTTTAAGGTTCCTTCCAACTCTAACCATTCTCTGATTCTATGATCTTTTTGACACCCACCCTTTAGATATTTCTAAGCATTGATGAGATCCCCACTGAGTCTTCTCTTCTCCAGGCTAAACAGACCCAGTTGTCTAACCTTTTCCTCCTAAGAGCAATGCTTCCTTGATCATCTTTGTAGCCCTCTGCTGGTCTCTCTCCAGTACTTCCCTGTCCCAGAACTGGACACAGTACTCCAGATTTACTTTGGAGGCATCTGCGTGCTTTATGGTTGAATACAACAACCAGCCAATGACAGACAGACGTCAGAGTAGGTGAAATGGAGTCATTAAGTGGCAAGAGAAGATTTTGATCCCGCGTGATGTGGTCAGTGGATGGAGCACTGCACCACTGACAGCATTACTGAAGAATGCTTGTTTGCCCCTTGTAGCACATTCAACAGCTATGTAAACCTTTAAGAGAATGCTCAACAATTTTTCTCATTTCTTTTTCATCACAGATTTGTATGATTGCTTACGCAACTGCCGTAAAAATGCCAGCCCTTCACCGATATGAAGAAGAGAAATTCTTTGTAAATGCCAAAGGCAGGAAAGAACCTGTACCAAGAATACATGATCCCCCTACAAAGGAACTCTCTGTTGTTGTGCCTTCATACAATGAAGAAGACCGGTGTAAGATTTTTCTTGTTTTGAGAAAAAGAAGAAAATCTATCTGTTGTTACTCTAATAATGCAGAGGTCAGTTTATGTTAGCAGTAGATTCTGGCAGGCCAGCTTACGTATCTGATGTTGGACATAATTTCCAGAAAACAGTCCAAGTACATTGAATTTCAAAATTAAGACACAGTGCAACTAGATTTCTGCTGCCAAAAATAGCATGGGGCACTTGTAAGAATCCTCTTTATTTTAATGAAGTCCAGCAGAATGGCTGCTCATAGCCCCCATGAATGTTGTAAGGCAAGAAGGAGAAAAACACTTTCACAATTAATTTGAAGATTTCCCTCTGTAAACAACAGCAGGAGCTTCAGACAAGCAGAAAGAAAGATTATCTTGGTTTTTCTTTGACTTAGCCATATATATGAGTACATGATACTAAAAAATGAAGGCTTTCAGATACAGTAGACATAGTCAAGCTCTAAAACTGTAGTTGGGGTTGACATGGTAGGACAGGTTGTCATTTCCTTCTCATGGTGCTGAGCCATCTGGGATTTCGTTAGGAGGGATGTTAACAAAAAGTGTATCTGAATACAAGGTAGTCCTGGCCCTTTCTCAGGTCCAGTGCATTCCTCAGTCCTGGCTCTCATGCACCTCTCAGTAAGCAAGGTCTTTGTGTGATTTTCATTTAGTTGTCTGTCTGGAGATAGAAAAGTCACCTGAAATGTACTCAGGAATGAGCGTGCACTGCAAAGACAACCCTAAGGTTGAATGCCTTTCTAACCTGCAGATAGATTAGCTGCAAAAGTTGTGTCTGTTCATTGGCTGAAGCACAGTGGCCAGCAGCCTTAAGTAAGAAAAGGCACGTTACTGAGAATGTTACAAATTTCTTCTTGTTGCCTTCTCTGTCAGCTTGCTTAAATAGATAAAGTCAGTGCTGGTTTGCATGCTCAGTCATGGAGAAAGAGGAAAAAAATTAAATCAAATACTAAGTAGAGAGTTACATATTTCAAAATGGAAAATTGGTTCTTTAAAAGAAATATTTTATCCTGTCTTACATGTGTGATTGTTTTTCATTGTTCTTTTTGCATTCAGGAAGGACAGGACTTAGAGATGCAGGTGCTAAACCTCTTCACTGAAACTAGTGTCGGATGAATGAGGCAATTTGCTCAATTCAGCTTTGTGGTTGTTTTCAGCTTGCTTGTGCAGGTGCTTTCGGTGCTTTGCCTGTTACAGTCTACTAACCTGACCTCCTCTGCTTTCTCTAGTACCTCTTATGATGGATGAAGCTTTGGATTATCTAGAAAAAAGACAGGTATTTTCATTTTGCATTCGAAATTCATTATCTATGTATTATATATAATAAATCAGTGATGTGTGCACTTTGTTATTTTGGTATGTGTTAAAAAAGTATTACTTAGCCACTTAGCAGCAAAGCTTCTGTCTTTTATCAGTTATTTTTAGATTGAATGCCAGAAGGTATTTTTAAATTAAGCAAAAATTTAATATACTACTACATGATGAAAAATCTTTGCATGTGTGGTATCACTCCAAGACAGAGATTAAGGATTAACCATTCTAAACTAGATCCTGGTTCCAACAAGTTTTTTAAGCATCTTTTCTTCATTAGGAATTGTTCGCTGGGTAAGAAGCCTGTTGTGAAGATTTGTAGGTTTTGTTTTGATTTTCTTAACGGTGATGTTGTTCTGAGCTTTACAACTAAAATGATTTTTCAGTTCTAAATGGTAGCTGAGGAAAAGTATGACTGACTGTACAGGTGCCAAATATGGCAAAACTCTTTATAATTGCCATCCTATTAAATTCACTACATCATGCTGGTGCCTGCCAGCAAACATGAATGAGTTAAAATCTGCTACAGAAAAAAGAATGCTGATGTTTGAAAGACCTACTGCCTACTTAAGAAATTGGATTAAATGCATTATTTCTGTTCTTATTTCCAAGAAACGAGATCCTTCCTTCACTTATGAAGTAATAGTGGTTAATGACGGTAGTAAAGATCAAACCGAAAAGGTAAGGAGAAGAGATGTTTTACCAGGTAATCCAAGGTATGGATTTTTGTACTGTATATTTGTAAAATATAGCAATGCTTTGCCATTACATTTTGGTACTTGAAGTAGTTGACAATTGAAATTCATGTTTCTGAATACTCTCTCTCATTGTTCTGTATGCATTGTGGATGTCACGTACACACATGCATACACATACTCTTTTGCAAATACTTGCATTCTTGATTGGCAATTGTGACAGCCATTTTTCTGCAGCTGAGATTCTAAAATTCTAATCTTAACTTCAACAAATTTCTTATGAAATATTCTGTGTGTGCAAGGTGTGAATATGAACTTGAGGAAACTAAAAAGTTTTTTAAAATAGCTGATTCATACTGTGATTGACAGATAACTGATACGTTGTATGGCTCTTTCCCATACCCTTCACAGCATTGTTCATTTAAAAATCCCCCTGCAAGTAGTAGTATTTTCAAAATAGTTCTGTGTTCTTCTGCTTCCACTTTGATGTATGTCACTGGAAAGGAAGACTGGCCAACTTGAGGGGGTTTTTCACTACTGCTTGAAAGGTATTGTAGAAAAAATTAGAGAAAAATCCTGCTTTCTCTTCCCCACAACATGGACAAAATGTGCACATCCTTGCAGTGTGAATGTCATTTTAGATCACCCTGAAATTTTGTTTAAAACCACACGTAACAAGAAGACAAGGAGAAATAGGTAGTAGCAGAAAATTCTTTTTCTTTGATTAACTCTTGGTGTTGGTATAAAAGGTCTGTAATAGTATGATATAAATGACACTGGTATTGAGGTTTTTGGCTTGGATGAATGGGGTTTAGAGTTGCTTGGGGGAATATCCTGTTCTTACTGAACATGACTAACTTCTTCAGTCTTCTCATGTTGACTGCAAACTGGTTTTTATTTTCCCAAACAGACTCTAGCAAACACTGGCAATGTATTTGTGCCGACTGAAGTGGTTATAGCTCTGTGCTATTAAGTTTTTTAAAAGAAAAGGGTGAGCAAATGTAAACTTTTACATTGATTCCTGGTTTTGTTTTATGCTGGGTTTTTGTGTGTCTCTCAGGTTGCAATGAAGTACTGCGAGAAATATGGAAGCGACAAAGTGCGAGTGCTTTCTTTGGTAAAAAACCGAGGGAAAGGAGGAGCAGTCAGGATGGTAATTCATACTTTCATCTCCTTCTCTGTCTGAGCTGCCTGTGCCCAAATATGCAGAAGATAGAGCTGTGCTGATTGGTGATTTTAATTCAATACATTTACAAAAAAATTATAAGAAATCTGAGTACGGGTACTATAAATTGAGGAAAAATTCCTTTTTAAAATAGGCTTATTTTAGATCTTGGAAACAGTATTTTCCTGCCAGGAAGACCAATAACAAATTTTTAGATGAGAATTCAAAAGGAAAAAAACATTAAACTTGGACTTCATGTTCCTATTAGTTCCACTTAGAAATAGGCTTGCATTTAAAAAAACTTAACCAACCACAAAAAAAGCCAGACCCTTTCCAGATTAAAGTGAAGCTTTCATAGAGACAATACAGCTACATTTGCAATATATTGCTTTCCAGGTCATGGTTGTGGTTTTAAAAATAACTGATGAACAAACACAGCAAAGATTGTGTTTACCGAAACCCACTGCTATCACTCACTTTCAGTAGTAGAACCGAGATATTATCATAAAATTATGTTCTAAAAGTAAAATAGCTGTTGCACATTCATAAGGAACATTATTTTCCTAAGATTTTTTGCACCTCTTATGTAAAAGAGTGGTATCGTTTATGGGTTATCAGCCATTAGATATATATTTTAAGCTCTGTCTGTAATATAAATTTAGGTTTTGTATGATACACAAATAACTATAGCAAGTGGAGAAAACATGAAATTTGAAAGTGTGGAGGGGTATAATTTCTAAATTATTCCAAGAGAAGGAGAATGATTCTCTGTGTGATATAGTTTTGCACTGCAGAGTGTAGACTGGGTGTGCATACTACCACTACTCTCTTGGCAGGTTTTTCCAAACTCACACACGCTTGGTGATGACAGTGTGTTCGTCAAACCCACTGCTAATTGTTTGCCTGTCTGGACCCCTTCAAAAATCGTCAGGTATCTCTGACCAATAATATGGCAAAACAAGCTGTGACACCTGGTGTATCACAAACGTTTTGCAGTGATACCCTGACTTAAGGCTTATTTCTCAAAACTATTTTAAGATTGTCTCTTGCATTCTCTTGAAAAGGTGTTAGGAAAAAATAGTACTGCATCCTCCTTTCCATAGCTCAAATAACAAAGAAAAGCAGTGGCAGCTGCCAATCACTGCTTCTCTGTGCTCCCCTGTATAGCTGCCTGTAGCAGCCTTTTGTCTCTCACAGTTTTGGTTTGTAAAGCTTTTAGTTTGCAAGCTTCTCTGGAGAGGGATTGTTAACCTTTCATGTTCGTGCATTGCCTGCCACTGTGGGACACTATTCGGTGTGTGACTTCTCTAGATGTTATTACAATATAAATTGATAACTTGTTAATAACAAAACATCAAGATTCATCTGTTGTGTTGAATCTTTGAGGTACCACTGTTCTGGTTACTACACTAGGTTTTTGCAGTGCTTTGCAGCTAGCTTATGACAAATACTGATTTCAGAGGTGTTGATTTGTTGACTATTTTGATTGCAGGGTGTCTTAAGTTCTCGGGGGAAAAAAATTCTTATGGCTGATGCAGACGGAGCTACAAAATTTGCAGATATTGAGAAAGTAGAAGAAGGTCTAAAAAATCTTCAGCCATGGCCTGTGAGTATAAATTCTCATAGTTTTAGTTTGATACACATGCATACAGATCGATTTCTATAATTCTTTTCAGCTTGAGCTCTTTGACACCCAGCTGAAGACCTAAGTGTAAGCCTGAAGACCTAGGTGTAAACGTAAAAGCTGCAAGAGTGGGCTGTCAGGAGGTAGCTTCCACAGAGTTCTTACCTCCTTTGCATTCACTGTGCCCATTTCAATGCAGTACATAATGTTCTGTTTACCATTCTTCCTTTGAAGTTGTTTTACTCTGTATAAATACCATGTGTTGCCTACTCAGTTAAAAAACAATTTTTTCTTTGTTAACCGCTTTGTATTTTCTTTTTATCTGATGTCATCCTGTATACCTTCAAGGATGCATCTTAATTTCACCCTGTTTTATAGAGATTCTCTTTTTTTCTCAGAGCTGTTAGTTTAATGACAGTATTTGCAAGAAGTTTTATTGCAAACACAGGTTCAAAAACCTGTGGAACAAGAGCTCCTCCCTGGAGGAGTCATTCTCGTTTACTTGACTTGAAAGAACTGAGGTTTATTTTCTGCTTAAATGCAGAGCAGTGAGGGTGTTTGTAGCTGGTTTCCCCAAGTGCCGGAGCGATGCTCAGCCTTCCAGCGGGAGCGGGGAGGGATGTGCCTGTGTGAGTGCAGGACCACGGGAGCAGGAGCCGCCGGGCGGCGGTGTTTCCCTGATGCTCTCGCTACCTCAGCCCCAGCAGCAGCTGCTGCTTCTCCACAGCATCACTCCCACGCTCTCAAGTGTAGCAGATGTGAAAGATTTCGTGTGAGAAGTAGTGTGAGAATAATTTAAAATCTTTTTTTTGTTAGTTTTTGATCATGTCTTGCATTACAGATTATATTTTTGGCTGATACCACAGCGTTTTATTTGTTTGGAGGTACATCAGTGCAGCAAGTGCTTTATGCTGTTATCCCTTCAAGAGTGTTGTATTTAAGGAAAACACTCATTGTAACATTTAAGTGCTTAGGACTGCTGAATGCTTATCTGTGCTGTTTAACACGCTGTATGGATACCTCAGAGGAAAGATGTAAGCTAAACCAGACCTGAATAAATCGCAGCAATTTGTATGCACCAAATGCACAATGTAATAAACTTCAGATGTTCTGTTAATTGTAGAAAAAGCTGATTTTAGCCTCAGAATCTAGCAGTAGGAAAAGCACAGCTACAGGAAGCAGAAAAGTATCCTGCTTTGAAGGTTTTTGTTATACAGTTTTCAACACAAGGTTCCACTGATTCAGAAAATGTTAGTTTAAGTAATAACTCTTTAATTTGTATTCCTGTGCAGAACCAGATGGCTATTTCCTGTGGTTCTAGAGCTCATCTGGAGAAGGACTCAGTAGCAAAGGTTTGTTTCCATTTCCTGCTGTGTGCTAATGCTCAAATACTTCTACTACTTGAGTCCGCTCTGCAGATTTTACAGTTAAATATTCCATGTTTGTAAAAGAATGGAAGATAAAAAATAGGAGAAGCTTGTCATAAGCATAGCATATGCTCCATCATATGCAAAGGATGTGTTCTAGTTTTCAGGCACTGGTGTCACTTAGTGTTCCAGTTTATGGATTTAATTTTCTTAGTTGAGAGCACATTACAAGCAGAGCTTTTGATCCCTGACAGAATTGGTAGCTAGTACCCAGCACAGGGGCTGGAGTGGAACGCAGCTGATGAGTTCATTGTTATTGATTCCTTTCTAATGCAGGAGCTTGATCTGCAGTTATCGAAACCTGTTTAAAATGAGTTAGGGATAATTAGCAGCAAACAGTTTGAAGAGTATCTTAATTTGTGGGGAAGTACTGTAGTTTTCTGTATTAAGCATAGCAAAAGTTTTGAGTTTTGAGCATGCAGAGAGTGTACTGTTCTGTGTGTGGCTCCTGTGGAATAAACAGTGATGCATAGGCACACAGTCTTATCTTGCATCTGGTTTTCTGATGTCTTGGCAGACGGTAGTTGACAAAGCACAGGCAGGGAACTTGTGTTGCAACAGACGTTGCTGGACTAATTTTTTCGGCATCGGTGGATGTGCTCATCATGTTGAACGTTCTCAAGAGTAAGCTTTGTTTATACAGAAGTTTAATACTCAAAATGATTCTAAAATGCATACACAACTACTAAAATAGCTACAAAAGTTCGAAGGAAGTTATACTGGTGATATTCAGCCTCTGCTAGCTCTTTAATTTTTTTCCTTCTGGTTTGTCGGATCGTGTTAGAGTGATTCACTGGAAACAGTTCTTGTAAATACTGCTACGTGTGTGTTAGCATCTTACAAAAGATCCAAGAGATTGGAAACCTTCATAATTATCAGAAATTAAGATAAATCTTTGACGTGTCCTGTACATGCTTGTAGCACACACACACAAAAAAAAAGGAAAGAAACCCAAAACCTTCATCATTATCAGAAATTAGGATAAATCTTTAACATACTATTTGCATGCTTGTAGCACAGAATATACCATTTTCAGTTATTTTTTTAACTGTGAAGCCAGTGTATCCTGAAAATGTTGCTACTATGCAGCTGGTTTCACTGGCTGACAATCACGCAGCCTCATAGAGTTTCCTTTTTGGAACTCATGTTCTTGGTCACACAGTGGTTCACCTTCACCAAAAGAGCCAAGATCCACACCAGATCCACCATTAACCTAAGGCCAGAGCACTTTTCTGAGAGGAACAAGCTATGAATTTGAATTTGCTTAAGCCAAAGGCTATCACATAATAAGCTGAGCAGCTTCTCATTTTTCAAGTGAGGCTTGAAATTGTTAGCTTTAAAGACATCTCTTATCACCCAGAGATGCTTACCAGTTAAATTGTTGGCTCCTAAACATTTTGCATGGTATTTGGCTTGCAGTCTTAGATACAATCACTTAAATTGAGCTTATGACTAGCAGTGAGTTCAGAAGTGATTTGTGCATCAGAGTTCTAGTTGTTTAGGAGCTGTCTTGAATAAAAGACCAGGAGGGACCTCTGCAAACCCAGAGTCCAGCCTCTGGATTCCATGGACAAACTTACCTGTATGGTTATTGTCAAGAGTAACAAGGGTAGACTGGGAGAACATTTACCAGGAACATAAAATATATTTGTGAAAGCAAAAGAACAAAAGAGATGACCATGTAACCTTGCTGGAAATATAAAATGAAATAATGTCTTGCACAGCAGCTGTTGCTTTAGACCTGTTTTAACTTGGTCCATACTGCAAAAAAAGTGTGTTCTCTAATTGCATTTCCTTAAGTGCCTTAACATCCTGTGTGCAAACTCTGGAGATCGTTCAGTCCTGAAGGAAAGGAGTGAGTGGCAAACAACAAGAGAAGAGATGCTCCTATTTGTTGGGGTTTTTTTAAATAATGTAAGACTTTAAAAAAGAAAAAAAACAGTTTGTGTCAGAGTAGAAGCTGGAACCTGTTTAGTTTGTAGTGTGTATTCTTAGGTACAGCAGTGTTTATGTGGTCCTTTCGACTTATTCTCCATTGTTTGTCTTGGTAACTTTTGAATTTGTTGGACCTGTTCAACCAATTTTTAGGAAAACAAGAGGACTAGACAGAGGGGAAAAAACACCTTATAAGTGTCTAGTGGAGTAGAGCATGTGGCATGCCATGCCCCTCTTCCTTTGCTCTTCTTTTCCTGCGGGAATTCCCAGGGAATCAAGTAGAAGATACTATAGTGGTTCTACTCATTAATTGAAATCCAGGTGAAGGTTCCTGCTCTACTTAATAAGGTATTATCCAGAATGAAAAGCTGCTCTGAATTTGGGAAAGCAGAAAAGAGAACTTGGAACTTCTCATATCCTAGGCCAGCACACTAACCATGCAGTTGACTGGCAAGTCTGTCCTTTTCCGCTGTAATTTTGTTTCACTGTAACAATGGAAAAGGTCTGGTTTCATTCCAGTACAAAACAAAAACAGTTTACAGACTTTGAAAGCTATCATGAAACAGGATTATCGTCCCGTAAACCAACTCTGTTCAAATACTTCTCATCAGCTAAATGAAACCATCTTCTTGCCTTCTGTCCACAGCGCTCTTACTTCCGAACTCTTCTTATGCACGGGTTCCACTTCCTGGTATGGTTTCTCTGCGTCAAAGAGATCAGGGACACACAGTGTGGATTTAAACTTTTAACCAGAGAAGCTGCCTTGCGGACTTTCTCAACTCTTCATATTGAACGCTGGTAAATTCTTTTTCTGTTGTTGTTTTTTTGTTTTCTAATTGAACATAGTTTTGAAAAAGTAATTTCAGTATTGCATCTACTACGAAGCCTGTGATGTCTGTGTATAAGTCCTATCTGCTCAGTTTAGCCAACTGTACTACTTCCATGGCAATTTAGATTTCTCGTTATGTGAAAATATCCCGGTAATTGCTAAGAATTCTATTTTATTACTAAGATATACTTCGGAAAATAGTTGGATATTTAATTTTATTCTCCTCGTGATGGCAGGGAGAATGGGCTTACTAAGTTTAAATTATAAAATAGCATCCAACAAACTGCAAGAAGGATTTTAAGACTATATTGCTGAGAATTTGGGTGGCAACAATTGACTCCTCACAAGTCTGTTTTACTTTAACATATGGTATAGAAAATTATGAATACTAAGTAGGACATTTTGGTTTTGCCTTGTCAAAACAACTGGTAACTGATTATAAAATAAGAGAAAACAAAAAGAAAATCGCAATAAATCTTCTCTCTTCACCTCTAAAAGAAATTCCAGGCAAACAAGTTTTGATTGTGTTGTAAACCACTCCCTGTCTCTGAGAGTCCCCTCTCCTCTTACAGATACAAGCTATGCAAGCGAGTAAGGAATGGAGAGAAGCTTTTATTATGCAAAGGAAAGTTAAGAGTTATTAATCCTATTCAAAACTTCTATCAGTGTATTTCTATGCATTACAACCTCACAATTCAGTACTGTTTAACCAAAACATTTTACATAAAATCCTTATCTAGTAAGATGTTTGTAATTGCTGAAGGCTCAAAGTGAAAGGAAAGGCCTACTCTTTGCTTGTTTTCTTGCTAGAGTATTTCATGAGAAGACTACTGATAGATCTCATTAATTTAAGACTGTATAAAATGATGCATAGATTTTGAAGTACTTTAGAGCTCTCTTTTGTTATAATTCAGCTAGAAGAGTTGCCTTATGAGAGTGATATGGTCATGACTACTGTTACGGGACTGAAACACTGCTTCCACATGAATACCATCATTTCTGTAAATTTCCTACTCAACAACTGTTGCTAAAAAGGACAGCTTCATTAAGTATAATCAAATCTTATCAAACTAATGTCTCCATCCAAGAAAATCTCTCATGGGCTACTGCTTGCTCTCAGGTAACAGAATTACTGAACAATGTTCTCATACAAAAATGCATGTAATTCTACAGTCCTAGTCAATTCCAGTACATCTAGTTTTAGGCTGAGCTTTGGCAGTGATAGTTGCTCCTCCAGAATGGGGCTGTAAAGGTGGGGTTGCGGAACATAGCCCCTCTGTTGAATTGTGTCTCACATTGTGAGCAGTCAGCATTCAGAAAATCCCATTTCCTAGCTGAGTGGTTTGCTTATTGCCCCAAAGAAAACCATAACTGAGCCAGATTTGTGCTGCTACCTCCAAAACCAAACTTGATCTTTAAAATTCTGTAAATTTCATATACAGGAATTATCTAAATGCATGGTTAAACACGTATGGAAGGCCTAGAAGTACGCATCTCAAATTTACTTTGTTTAACTTCACTTTATAGATTAAGTACTTCAAGAAGGAATGCTGAAAGAAATTAATGAGGACAATCAGTTTAATCCGTAAAAATGCGGTCTTATGCTCTTTAAACTAAAAATTTTGAATACAATTGCACTTTTTGGTC
Source organism: Thinocorus orbignyianus (assembly GCA_013400375.1). Classification (NCBI taxonomy): domain Eukaryota; kingdom Metazoa; phylum Chordata; class Aves; order Ciconiiformes; family Thinocoridae; genus Thinocorus; species Thinocorus orbignyianus. The sequence continues at coordinate 750,884 of VXBW01000253.1, forward strand.
AGGTGTATTATGTAGACTACTCAGATTTTTAGTAAAATGTGTTAATAAGCTTTCTTCTGCCACTCAGATTCTCTAGCAACAAAGGAATGAAAGAGTAAAATGATGCTGTACCCCATTATCCAGGAATAGAGGCAATGAAAAAGGGATATTGCTAACTTTTTTATAGTAATTATATTGCTGGTGTGGAACACACCAGATCTTCAGGTCCTGGTGCGTTAATTCATTGTGTTTATACGTTCTGATATAAAATTAGCCTTCCATTCTTGCCCTTTTATTTACAGGAATCCATAAACTTATCCCCTCAGTGTTTTCTTATTTATCTGAAATGTACTGGTTAGTGATGAAGAATGTTTGCTTTGTTTGTCCAGAAAAGAATAACTCAAGTTCTTCCAATAAACAGCTCTTCAGATACTTCCAAGTCACAAATTTGCCTAAAACAACAATAGGGGTTTTTTTAATTTGGTTTAATTTTCTGGCAATACAATGTCTGGTTTTATCCTCATCTGTCCTTCAGCAGTCTGTGTACTTTCCTGCCTTTGTTTTGATACTTACTGGCTGTTTAGAACAGTAGAGATGTCAGGATCTAAAGCTTTGGCAATTTTTGTTAGAACTGAAACCATCATAGAGGAGAGCAACTCAGATTATTGCCACTGCTGAAGAAGAAGCTACAATAAGGAGTCAAAAGTTACTTACCAGCTTCACAGTTAGCCATCTAGCGTGGGAAATAACATGGCAATGCTCAAAGCAGGGTACTGTCCCTTTCCCAGTTAATATTTATAAGATCTGGAAATAAACTGGGAGATGGGGAGGTATAAGCGTGTTGGGGAGAGCAGATGTAGGAGATGGTAGTCGTAAGTGAAATGTCTGTGTTGTACAGACAGTGAGATAGTGGCAGTTGGAAATTATATAGTGATAGCAAGCACTCATTCCGTAGAACCATACATTGGATTCCCTTGTATGTAGTAATGTAAGAATCTGAAATAGCCCAGTGATGAAAACTGCTTATTTTAAATAAAACTAGCCCCTCATATCTTTCCATTCTATAGCGTGTGTATAAAAAGGAGAACTAAACCTGGTTAGAAGTTATGCCAGGGAGTTTCTGTAGAAATAGTAATCAGTTTTATATTTCCACTGACCTGGAACAATTGGGGGTCCCTAATTGGGTCACAGAACAACTCATTCGTGCTCAGACCGTCAGCAAGCGGTTGCAGAGAAACCACTATCTTGATATTGGATGAGAGGCTCTGAAATCTGGGTTTATTACAGCCTCTGCATCACTGCTTTGGGGCTATTTGGCATCTGAAAAATTTATTTGATTCTTTTTGAATGTTAAAATCCCGTTAGCGAAGCACAGCTCTGTTAGGTATTGAAAGAATTCAGTTCAGTAATGGTCAGTGCTCGGATATTCTGGTAATAACAGGAGAGTGCTGGAGAATATTCAACAAACCAGCAGCATTTAATAGGATAAAAGCCGTCTGAGAGGCAGCACCCTGGTTATTGCAGCTGTCAAGGGCTCCCCTGCTGCTGAACCGGAGCGTGTGGTGAGGTCTGGAAGAGAATGAACACGATTTTTGCAGAAGCCTCATCTATCTTGTCTGCTCAAGTTTTCTCATGCTCGGATTTTTGGAGGTACTGCAGTGTGAAGGGAATTCTTATGTGAGGACATAATAAATATTTAGACTAAACAGTAATACATAATACACTTACTCATTATGTTAATATAAAATAGGTATAAAATTGGCTATCTAATAATTCCTGCCCAGAAATATTAGGCTTACTGCTCAGTTAGAATATAAATACACACACACATCAGGTAGGATTTGCTGCATCACATCTAGGGGGCATCTACATGTCATCTAGCCTCCCTTTGTAGACAATAGAAGGGACAATTTTAGGGTATAATTTATTTCATCCTAATACAGACCTCTAAAATATGCCAGATGAAGCTGACAAATGCCTGTTTCCTCCCCTCAACTCTAAAGGGATTCTAGACAATTTGTACAGAAGGAACTGTTTCTGGCTGTAGATGACTGAAGCTCAGCACAGTAAATTCAGCTTGTAGCGTAGTCGTGTGTAAGAGACAAATGTGTCAGGTTGCTGGTGCCTCACCTGCATCAAAAGGAAAAGGTATTCACTAAATCCTCAAAGTAGTGGGTTAGAAGAAAAATGGCTGAAGAAATTTGTACAAAAGGCAGCTCCCTTTCTGGGCTGTATAGGCAGTGCCTGCTGCTTCTGTAGGAAAAAAAGACCCCAAGAATTCCTCCTTTCAGATGAAGGAATCCAGTAGTGGCTTTGCATAGAAGAGAGCTCTGAATTAGCACTGGGTGGTAGGAGGCTGTCCTGAAGTGCTGGATATTGCTGATACTGCTCCAAAAGGAAGAGCTGTATGTATTCCAGACATGACAGGGCTTTTATGGTTTTAATTCTATGTCTCTTAGCAGGGTGATAACATATATCACTCAAAAAGCAAGTGTTAGGAGCATGATCATTTTATTGGAAGCTGAACATCTTACATTCCAGTAATAGATATGTAAATAACATAGCTAACATGGGAGGTGATTCTCCCCCTCTACTCTGCTCTTGTGAGACCCNAGCTGACAGGTTGGAACTCAATAATCTTTAAGGTCCCTTCCAACTCTAACCATTCTATGATTCTATCCTGCTGCTAGATTGGACAGACCAAAATATTTCTAAGTGTCTGTACTTAAATCACTATCATAAACCCCCAAAATAAATACATAGTGTGTTTTCAGTGTATCACCAGTACCACAGATAAAATGGAGTCTTGAGTTCCCATATTCACCTTTCATATGAAAAATAAGGGGAAAACATCAAGACCTTCCTTTATATGATCTTGTGTGCATATTTGACAGTTTCAATATTAGTATAATCATAAGGAAATATCCAAATATCAGCTGCATTAAGAATTGCTTAGACCTTCAGTTTTTTCTGCTTTCTTCATGCTCTTTCTATGCCACTTGACACTGAATTGAATATTGCCTCTTTAATGTCAAAAAATCCTGAAAACTGAAACCACAGTTCTCTTCTTGCTATGCTGAATTTGATTTATAGATGCATATATTTAGAAAACCTTAAAAGCAAACTGAAATATACAAGTACTGTTTCATCCTTATGGCGATAAGGATCGTGTAACACTTTTTAAAGAGATACCAAGATATTTCCTAGAGTAATTTGTCGGTCTAACCTTAAAGTTTCAAAAGCATTTGAAAATTAGTAGGTACTGGGAACTGTTTATGTACTTGTTACTAAGAAATCATGCTTACATCCTAAACTACCTTGTTTGTGTGTTTGTGTGAGTATTCTTGTTGACTTTTTTGTTTAACTGTCCTTCGGAGAGCTGGCTGTGTGTATATGAGTACAAACCAAACTTTCTTGAAATTTACTTTCCAAATAGCAAAGTTTTGACATTAGTTTTGAAATGAGAGCAACCTTTTGAACGGAGAGCATATGCTTTGCGTTTTTGGTTCTGAATCTGATTACACCACTAATCTATTTTTCAGAAATGGATGGAGCACATTTTTTAAATTAAAACTTAAAAGAAAATTAAAAGGGATATTTTAAAAACATAATCGTGACAGTTGGAATTATTCACTTTCAGGCTCCAAAATAAGCTCTAGTTCTGCATCTCCGGTCTTGACCTGAGAAATGTAACCATTAATCTTAAATTTTAATGCACAGGGGGGAAGGGGGGAAATTAAATGGTATCACTGGCGGAATTTTCCTGTCCTTAAGTTCATCATTGATTTCTTCAAAATAAAAATCATAAATTTTCTTCTAGCCAGAAAATATCTTTCCTTACCTAGGAGAACTAGACATAGCAGCAGTTACTGTCCTACCTAAAATACTTATAGAAGGAGAGGAAATTCAAAACATAATTCTAGTTATTGTCTTTTGTAAAGTGGCAATTTATAATGGTACACAGCTCAGCAAGTCACTGATTAGATCAAATTGTTGCTATTACTTTTGTCTGTAAAAATTGCCCTGTGTGCTGAGCAAGCCATGCTGTTTCACATTTAAAACTCAAAAGCTCGATATAAAAAAATAATGTTTGTTTCTCCTGTTTGTCACTAATCTCTAAATATGAATCTCTGTATAAAAATCACAGAAAAATAAGCATTTATATTGCTGCAGGCATTTTTTTTCCACTCCTTTGGCATTGTAGACCAAGATGAGCAATGGAATTACTCGGTTTTTCCTGGTTTAGTGCACAAATAGAATGGTTTACAAATGTCTAATCAACACAAAAATATTTTGCTGTTATATCTGTTTTGTCTTTTTAAAAATCCTGCTTCTGGCAGACATATGTGGACTTTAAAAAGCCCTGGTGCTGCTAGAGCAGTACTGGCGGCCTGATCCACTTGACGTCTTATTTCATTCTTAGACCTCTTTGGCCACTGAAAGTTTTCTCTGCCCATTGCCCATTAGGAGTTTGCTGGAACAACATACTTTGGGTGTAGGAAAGTCCTAAATTCCACTTGCAACAGTATAACTGAAGGCCTAATTTTGATATTTGAAACACTTAATATTGGACCAGCAAAATAGAGTGCTAGTGCAGTTTTAAAATACAGAATTTTTCCAGAGAGTTTACAAAGTGGTTTAAGGGTTCAGTTTAATAGGGCTGAATTCAATTCGACACCTACCAATGCAGTGTTCAACTGAATTTTTGCCAGCATCATCTTAAATTTTAACTTTCCCAAACGAACTCCTTAGCATAAACACAGCCACGTGGCAAAGTTTTTCTCTTTCAGTATTACACACTTCATGTTTGTGTTCATTAACACATAATGGAGACACTGTTAGAGACAGATGAGGAAATCATTTGCACCGTAGATTTTTGGGTGTCTAGCTTTGGCTACTCAGATTGGAGCCTGAATTTGTTCATGTTGAAGCCAAAGTTAGGTGTCCTGAGCTGTGTCCCCCCTTCCCCAGAGGTGCCTGCTTTCACGCTCTGCAGCAGGATCCAGTGAAGTTCACGGTGTGAATAATTCCTTGCTGTTCCAAAGAGCACTTTTGTCAGACATTACCTGGTCACAAATGGCTTCCTGTCAAAACATGTGTATTGCACTCACCAGCTTATCTACTGATGCTGCTTTGAACTCCTCTAGGGTAGGCTCCAGCTGACACAGCCACCCTTAAATCCTGGCTATGGAAACTTCTATGTGGTTCTTCTCTGCCATCTGGATCTGCTGACCTGTAGTATGGGTGTAATACTCTCAGTGTATCGAATACAGTGCCAGTTATATTTCCCAATTAACGATTCCAGTGCGTGGATGAGATATGCTGGAGAGTGGTGAGCAGCAGGGGAGGAAAGAAGCTATCCCAAGCAGTATACTGCAAAAGTCATTCTCCTTTCAGCTTTGAATAGGGTTGTTTTTGTTTTTTATTTCAGGATATGTTCACTGTCACACAAATGGCAACCACATGTAGCGGTATTAGTGTTCAACCTGATTAATTCCTGTATTTTTAATCTTTTACTTTGAGTGCTGTAATTCACCAAACTACTTAATGTTGCTGTACTCTGATGTATATGCTGACATTCCAGTAATCGTTTGTCCATAGGAATTGTTGCAAGTAACTGTTCACCAGGCTAATAATTTATGTAGTAATATTTTTAGAGCAGCTAATATAGTATCATTCATCAGACATTTATTCTGTGTCTCTTAAGATTTTTAGTCAGTTAAGCAGTAAGTATTACAAAAATAGATTTAGTCTTAATACATGTGACTCATAAACATGCAAAAGTGAATACGTGGGGGTTTGGGCTTACAAATGTAAAATGTCAGCAAAAAATGAAATAATACAACTTCAGTAGAAGAGACCATGGCATAAGTAATAAAATAATACTCAACCCTCTTTTAAAGAAAGCAGTGAAATGGCAGGGCTTCTTGGAGCAGATTCAGCTCACTGAGGTAAAAAACCACATTTATTCTGTAACTTTTTTGGTGGCAATTAAAAAGCCTGTGTCCTAATCAACATTGTATTTACAAAGTGGTTCTAAATTCTCTGTACGCAGTAGAATCATAGAATGGTTAGAGGTGGAAGGGACCTTAAAGTTCATCCAGTTCCAACCCCCCTGCCATGGCCAGGGACAACTCTCACTAGAGCAGGTTGCTCAAAGCCAAAACTGTAGATTGACGCTGCAAGTTTAACTGCTTGGTCTTTAAAAATGTTTAAATCACTGTTATGGCAGAATGAAGAGTGAGCAGTGATCTGAACACAGCGTGACCTATACCTTCAAAAGCGGGACACAGTGAAGTGTTGTCTGCGTATTGGTTATGTTCTGAGCCATTCAGTCAGGGAAATTAATTTCCTTTTCGTGTGCCTCTGACCTGCAGAGCATTGGTATCAACTTCATAACTGGACACTAACATCCTTAAATCAAGCTAGGGATTTAATTAACAGTGCCACCATCTTTCTTCTGGAAACAAATGTGACTGTATTTGCTATTTCCTGTTTTTCTTCAGGGCGTTTGATGTGGAACTTCTTTATATAGCTCAGCGCTTGAGAATACCTATAGCAGAAATTGCTGTCAACTGGACTGAAATTGAAGGTAGGAAAATTGTTTGTAACCTTGTAAGATTCCTTACCTGTCAATCCAGAATAAAATATCCAAGTATCTTCCCATCTTTTACCCAGTTTTGATGACACACAGCCTTTTTTTCATACAAGTTATGACTTTCATGTCCTCGCCAACCTTCTGCCTTGGCATGGTACAGGAAAGGTAGGTGAAAGGGTAGCAAGGGAGAGGAGCTTTGAACTCCCACTGGAGACAAAAGTAGGTAGTTGCAGTGCAAGAACAAAGCACTATTTTGGCACATCCTCTTGCTGTAAAAGGTTAATAAAATATTGCAGTTGTAAAACTCGCACTAAAATTGTGCAGGAAGTCTGACTGTTGTTTATTGATTCAACTCCATTTCACTGTGACTTGCCTTCCAAAATTCTTAAGCCACCTATTATGGCCTCCTCTAGGGCACCATCTTTTCTTAAGATGTGATGCCCTTTAAGACTTGTAGGGAGGTCTCTGTTACTGGGAGATGTAGCTCTGTAGATACTTCTTCATAGCAAAGCCAACTTAAGAGGTCCTGCCTGCTTGTGCTCACTTCCTCTCTCCCATCAAATGCAGTTCCTTCTTTTCTTCCTTTTCATGGTTTTTTGTTTCTTTTTTTTAATCTGAATTTCTTCTCCTCAGTAAAACCCCTGAACAACGGAAAGTATAGTGAACTATAGCAGTGATGAAGGGGGAAGGTAGAGAACATCCTAAGCCAACTTACTAGGGAAGAAATGTTCTCTTTCAATGCAGTTCCATGTGTGTTATTGCATCTAACGCAAACGTTAGCAGGGATGGAAGTGGGCTTGGTTTCATCGTGTGGGTTTCTTACCTTGCCTGAAAATTGGCCCGCTCATATTATTGCTGTAAGACAATTTGGTGATCCTCTTCTCCAAGGTCACTAAGAAGTCATTTGCTTAATTATTGGTGTTCAGGTTCCTGTTTACTTGAACAAAGCCTTATCGCAGAGAAGACTTTGCATCTTGTGACATACATGGAATTACTGTGCTGCTTGCAAACTACAGTATCTTATTTAATAATGTAATTACTGTAAAGCAGTAACTTTCACAATAGCAGTTTTTATTAATGTTAAGGTCTAGGTTGTTGGGTTGGAATGTGCTGAGAATGTGGAGGTGCATGACTGCTTAAATGTGTGTCTTGCCAATGCTCGTTTTTTCTAACAACGTCCTTCTCGTTTTCTTCTTCATTAATCACAGGTTCTAAGTTAGTTCCCTTTTGGAGCTGGCTGCAGATGGGCAGGGATCTTCTTTTTATACGACTGCGATATATGACTGGTGCCTGGCAGCTTGAAACAAGAAAATGTGATTAGGTTATTTACATTTTCCAAATATATTATTGTACTTAATGGAACACAAGAACAGTTTCAATTAAGTAAAGTGGTGATGAAAGCTGAGGTAATTCTTCATTGCTCCTGTTGTATGTTTCATTTTTGCAGCATGTATGTGTTTTATAAAACTGCCAGCAGGGATTTTGTACAATGTTTCAAAGAGAGAAGGCATTTCCAAAATATTTTCTTACCCGGTTATCAGGTTTTTACTTTATCAAATAGTAGCTTTAATATCGTATAAATTCACTCAAATAAATACGTCTGCTTTTGTCTCGTCAAACATTCAGCATTTCCTTCTACGTATGAAAAGGAGGCTCTTTATTCCACATTGTGCAATATCATGTTGTGAATGATCACAACCATTTATTTGTGTACTATCTGGAAATATATGGCCATATTGCAACTTGGAATTCTCAGTCGTGGTTCATGGTGATGCATGTTTAGATTCAGTGTTGCGGGAAACATTAATGGCTTTTACTGAGTTGTAACACTGATGTTCATAAGGCTGTTCTAAGAATTTTCAGTAGTCTCTTGACATTCCAAATGGTTATGTCTGAAGCTGAAATAGTTTGAGATCAAACTTCAGATTGTCTCCAGACTCTGGAAGGTCCAAGACAAAGCACATTTCATTTAAAAATGTCTTCTATAATTATGTTTTGTTCATCTGTACTAGTTAATACTGCATGCTCAAGGCTAGGAGTCCTTGTCATCTCCAAATCTGTAGTGAAAAGGGTGTGGAAGGCTAATTCAGATCATACAGAAATGAGACCCAATATACATTTGGGGCCAGCGCATTAGCAATGCCAATTTCATGTTGTTGTGCTTCAAATGAGATCAGAGGGGGAGGGAGGGGTCTTGAGTCTTTCTTAGGAATGTCATACTCTGTTACAGTACACAGGTTTCAATAGTGCTTTCAAAACAGTTGTGGGTTGCCAAAAATCTAAGCCAACCTTTCTTTCGGAACATGTTCAGATTTTAACAGATTTAAACAATGATCGGCATATGGTTGTACTTTCCATATGATTTCACTGATGATTTTTCTTCTTCCTTCTACAATGTTGAATTGAGTTTTCCTCCTGTTAGGGTTATCTCAGTTTTCAATAAATTGAAGTGTTGGAATAAATTGTCAAAAAGCATCTTCTGTTTGATTTCACAGGCTTTATTCTCTTACCTAGTCCACATATACCTGTGACATTCCTTGTTGCCATTGCTGGAATAAAACACCAGCTCCTCAGTTTTTGTGAAGTGAATTTCCCTCATCAAACCTGGACAATGATAACTCTGCCTATAATTAACTAAAATTGCCAACCAATTCTCAAAAGCAGATTCCACCTGTCCTACATTAAAATTGAGCTTATTTGAAATTTTAACCAAAATAGTTTGCCTTTTTCAAATGATGAGCCTTAGGACATGGGAGTCGGTCTCTTCTCCCAAGTCATAGGCGATAGGACAGGAGGAAATGGCCTTAAGCTGTGCCAGGGGAGGTTCAGATTGGATATTATGAAAAATTTTTATACTGAAAGGGTTAAGCATTGGAATGGGCTGCCCAGGGAAGTGGCTGAGTCACCATGCCAGAAGGTATTCAAAAGACAGGTACATGTGGTGCTAGCGATATGGTTTAGTGATGGTTTGATGTCTTCCACCTCAGTGATGCAGAAGTCATGCTGGATTGTCCATCTTTGAGTTTTGTGGGATTGGATGCTAGAACCTGTGGGCAGGGAATTCTCTTATGCTTTCAGTGGATTTGAGCATGGGTGAAGGTCACTCCACATCTTCCTAGTCCAGAGTCTGCTCCCCGGCTCTGAGGTTGATAGACATGGCACCGGTCACACCCGTGTGCCTACGTCTCCCTTTTCAGGTGCCTTTCAAAGCAGACTTGCTACATCTAACATATCTGGTGGTCCTTGACCTGCACTGACTGCCACGCTGTGCCCAAAAATTCTTTGAGAGCAGGGATAGACAGCTGTGGGACACCTGCACGGTGTAGTGTACTTGTATGGGAATAACGTGACACATTCTGATGCGGTGGGGATAAAAGCTGACTGGAATGAAAAAACAAAAGGACTAAACGAGGACTGAAGGAGAGGGGAGGAACAGAAAAGGAGACTGATCTGGGGATGAGATTGAAAGCAAGAGAGTGAAACAGAAGATGGGAAGTGCCGAGACTGCATGAAGAATGGGGGTGGAATGGCAATGGACTCAGCAAAGAGACTGGAAGAAGGGAATGGGGAAAGAGACACATCAGCTAAGGACGGAAAAAAGAAAATATTGCCAGTGAGAGAAGGGGAAATTGAAGTGGCTTGCTGAGCCAAGTCTTCCACAAGAATAGGGTTAGGACTGTTTTAAACAGAGTGATATTCAGAATCTGCGCTGGAACCTAGGTTCCTTTTTTCAGTGTTTCTCAGTTGTTATTCACCTCTACAAAATCCTTTGGCAGAACGTATTTTATCTTCTTTCTGGGCTGGTCTATAAAGAGAGTTACTGGCTACTGGTGTCAGTTACTGTTCCAGCCCTGGTCACTGAAATCTGCAGGAGACCTGCAGGCTTGAATTCTGAATTACACAAATGGCCAATGGACTCTGCCACAAAGGTGTGAGAGATTATACAAATCAAGTTTCAATGCAAGCTGGCTTTTCGGAGGTAGAAAGCCAGGTATGAAAAATAGGAAACGAAAGAGGCCTTTCTGACTCCTTCCCACATTTTGTGTATGTGCTATGAGAGGAGATACTAGCATGTGTCAGAACTACTTTTCCTAAAGGAGGTATTTTTAGTGCATAGGACTGATTCAGGACTGTGTTGAATGCCAAAGGCAACTTGATAGATTGGTCTTCTATTTAGAAAAGTGAAGTTTGGATAGGGTATAAAATGAGACAAAGGGTTAAAGAGAGGCAGTATGTCATCCGTTATCAGATAAAGTTAAAATGAGAAAGGCATATGGTTCTCTTCCCTCTTTCCCAAATGGTCAGCACATTCAAAGAGGGTGTTAGAGGTACAGGTTCAATTCCTCCATGGTTTTAGCCCACATGCAAGCTCGCATCTTAAGAAATGGTGAAAGGAATCCCAAACCCTTCTGCAAATCGCTTCAGGACAGTTCAGTGGTGTAGATAATGGCACTATCTATCTTTCAGCGGATCAGAGTTAAAAAAATTGAGTTCTGTCTGCCATAGTGTGTTCTGGGGTTGAAGCATTACTGATTACTTTTCAGAGAACTGGGCTTTTTTCCTTTGTGTGGAATGATCTCAGGTCTGGAACAGTTACCTGCACTCCTTGAAGCAGCTGCTTCATGCTTTTTTGGAAACAGAGGCAGCAAAGAAGAATTACTTTAGCCAAGAAGGATGGTTGGCTTTGCCTTTTGTCACTCATGCAGTGATCAGAAGTCTTCTGGGGAGCGTACTCGACTCCTTGTGTTTGCAGATTACAAACTACAGGACAGTCAGGTTGTCACAGGAGACCAGGACTCCGCCAGACACGTACTCTAAGAGAGGGTTAGACTCATGCTGGGTTTTAGAATTTTGCTCTCAGTCAGTTATCAGCATTCCTCTAAGTGTGTGTTGGACACGTACCTGTAAACGTCATACTCTTGAAGCAGAGGTACGCCTGCTATGTGGACCTCAACAAGGAGCAAATAAAAGGCTATCAAAAACTGGCTTTTCACTGTTGAAACTACAATGCATGAGATTCTCTCCTTTGTGAATTTTAATGCAACTGAGAAACTTCAAAAGATTTTAAAATCCATGGCTTTTATATGTCTTCAGATCAGGCCACAGCAGAGCAAAGATTTTGAACACACAAATTTCAGGTTTGGGCCACGGGTCTTAAGTCCACTTGTGTCTTGAGCCTGCTATCAATATCTGGGTCAACATTATTATAATCCAAATATTTACTGAACGCTGAGAATAGGAAGCAAAATGACAAGAATGCACTGAGAACTATTAAGCAAATGTGAAGGATAACCAGATACTTTGAAAAGCAGCTACACAGTGGCTATGAATTATTTAACTAAGAGATGGTCACATGGCAGAGACCCCAAATTACAGTATTAATTACAGAAGCAGTAGTCTGATACCAAAACATTTTACACTAACCTAAGAGTTTTATAGAAATGTCAGTGGCAGTGTAATGGGAAACATAACTCATTTAGAATTGCTAGAAATCAGATCCTCTACAAGTTAAGAACTCATCACATCTAATAGAAATCTGTAGCTGTCAGATCAGAGGTGCCCTGTCTTTGTGTGAAATATATATCCTGACAATCATTCACATCCTGATCTTCCCCAAGCTTTTACCTTAAGAGTTAGCTGTTGTTGTTAAATCCATATTTGTAGATACTTAATAGTTACTCAGATTAGTTTATTTCCAAGTTTGTTTAATTTATTACCATTACTTTTCTGTGTAGCTATCTGAACCGATGGGAAGTATGAAACCACGTATCTTGATTTTCCCACGAAGATCACATCAGGTGACAGAGGTTTTGGACCAGACCCAATATGTGACTTCAGCAGTTAAGCATCAGGTTCCCGGATGCCGACGTTTCAGGTTATTGGAATCCAGAATCTTGAACGAGGCACCTTGTACCTGTGAGAAACACTACACGTCCCAGGCGAACCTGCTGGCTTTAGCCAGGGTTGTCTAAGGTCAGCCTGTTCAGCGTGCGGGGAGATCTCTCTCTGTGCGTTGCACAGCCCAGAAACCTTTCCTTAGGGTAGGAAGAAGTAGAAGACTTTCAGAAAACGGGTCTAAGCTTCTCCCTGAGCAGGGCAGGAGCCTGTGTTGTAGTCTGCCGACTCAAATCTGTAATGTAAGAAATGGGAGACCAAGAACAGATTCACACACTGGAAGGGGGTCAAACCCATATGTCCCATGGGGTGTTCTCTGCCTTTTTTCTATATAAGTTGTTCCACTGTGCACTGACGTGCATAAAGCCCAACAGGGAAACATAACTCCATCTCATTTATCATGGCACTTACCTGAGGATGAGGAAGAACTGGGTTCCAGCCCTTCTTTTGGGGATATTTACTGTCTGTGTACTTACCTAAGAAATCAGGTGACTGATTTCTTGAAAGCACTACTCTCCTCTGTGTGGCTACAGTCCCAACGTACCTTGACTATTGCACAGTGATCCCAGATTCAGTGGAAGATTGTCCCAGATACCATTTCAGAAGCTACTGTGTTAGTTTAGTTGCACAAAGCCATATGGAGGAACATTTTTTCTCCCTCTACATCTGTTCTGGGACTGCTTGAAGTCTCCCTCAAGCAAGTTCATCTCACTGGAATCAGCAGGATGTCACCTTGCATCCAGCTTTGGAGTCCTCAGCACAATAAGGAACGTGGACCTGTTGGAACAGGTCCAGTGAAGGGCCACAAAGATGGTCAGAGGATTGGAGCACCTCTCCTGTGAAGACAGGCTGAGAGAGCCTGGGGCTGTTCAGCCTGGGGAAGGCTCCAGGGAGNCCTTCTGAGGCAGCTCTCTGCCATTTCAGTGATTTCAGATGACTCAGTGAGTGGTCCAGCAGGCACAGGGTGCGGCAGCAAAAAGCAGACTTCCCCTTTTGACAGCTGTGAACTCACCACAAGCTTGAAGGATGACTTGTCACCTGGAAGCTCGGACAGTTAGTTCTAAGGTAGGAAATTGAAAGTATGTTTTCTGTGACAACTCTAACAGTTAACACAACATCCCTTACTGGTTTCAGTGACACTGCAGCATTGTCACAAAGCAGGGCAATTTTTACATGAGTAATAGCACAGCTTTAATCAGTTTTAATCTATACAAAATGCTCAGAGATCACTACTATGAAGTATAAGCAGCCCAAGATAGAAGACAGCTCCAGAGCTGTGTTCAGTAGTACACCAATTTACAACTCTCAAAGCTTCAGTGCAGACCCCTCCACCACCACCGGTGCAGAGGAGTCCAAGTTAGGTTTTCTCCATGAGATATGAAATTGCATTAATACGTATAAGCACAGCAACATCTCCAAGCCATTGAATAGTCCCAGACAGTATTTAACTTGAATCCTCTGCAAACATTTAAGGCTCTGGAGACCTATCCATAATTATTTATGTACCTGTTGTCCAAGTGTTCCTTGAGTTCACAGTCATAATGCTGACTGCAAACTAAAAATAGTCGAAATGGAGAGACAGGCAAAGACAGAAGGCTGCAATGAAGTTTCTGTATCTCAGTGTTTATTACTTAAAATAACATCTAACCTTATTTATGATCCGTGTATGTTTCTTAGGGATGCAGTGGCATGTCTGTTATAGCTCAAGGGGCATGAATTAAAGAAGCGTTCCAGCGTTGCTGGAGGCTGCACCCTGGCAGCTGAACCGTAAGTTATCTACCTCTTCAGGGTAGGGATCCAGAGGTTAAGAATTGGACGCGACTGTGTCGTGCCTATTGCGTTAGCCAACGGCACATGAGGGAGTCTTGAGCACACTAGCCCAAAGGGTCATCGAGGCTCAGGGGAGAAGCTACAGACAAACCTTTGTTTCTTGCTGGAAAAAGAGATGATATTTTTATATGACCTAGCTTAAGTAATAGTTGTGAGATCATAGCTGAGAGGGGTGTGCTAGAATATGATTTCATTTAATAGATCCATCAGAAGAAGAGCTAACTAGCTCCATTTTCCTGGATATTTTTTAATCCATTTTTCTTCATACCGTTCATCGGTTGGTTTAACTGCCCTAACGGCATAATTAGACATTTCCCTGGTGTAAAAAAAAAAAAAAAAAAACCAAACCCAAAAAACAACAAACTTTTCCAGTCCTGCTTGCTGGGTGCAATCTTCCAAGCAGCAGTACCTTTTTGCAGGTAAGAGTGAAAATCAGTCTGTAAGCTGTCTGTCTATCTGTCTGCCAGGTTCTTATAATACACACATAAAACATGCGCAGCCTTAATGCGTGCTTGTTAGTGCAAAGGTAGATCTCTTTTCGCTAAAGCAGTGTCCACGATGTCTGCCTGTCTGCAGAAGAAGATGAACTCTTGCTGGATGTGGAATCCACTGGTAATAGTACTCCTTACCTGACTAATCTATGACACTCAGTTTAAAATTCTAACAGGTTGCTCAGAGAAGTTGTGGATGCCCCATCCCTGGAAGTGTTTAAGGCCAGGCTAGATGGGGCTTTGAGCAATCTTCTCTGGTGGGAGGTGTCCCTGCCCATGGCAGGGGGGTTGGAACTTGATGATCTTTAAGGTCCCTTCCAACTCTAACCATTCTATGATTCTATGATTCTAAAAGGAGAAAAATTAAACTGTCTCGCCCCTTTCAGACCAGCAGCCAGGTCAGCAGTAGCTCTCCAATGCACTGCAAATGCATGACTGCAGTTATTAGAAATAATCTGATTTACTTGAGGCGAAGAGCAGCCAGCGAGCTGCAGCAGCGCAGGGTGTGGGTCAGCAGGGTGTGTTGGCCAACTGCAAAGTAAGTTTTATTGCAGCAGTTCACCAGCACCGGGGGAAATGGTTCCAGCTTCTCTCGGGGAAAGCCACGCCAGCATGGAGTACCCCTCTTCGGACTTCCTGCAGCTCCCAGCTATTGCATTACGGCTTCCTGATTCTCATACCTTTTCTAAGGACGCAGCCTGGCATCAGTGAGCAGTATTCAGTTGTAAACTCTTCTGACAGGCTGTGGGTGCTTATCCTTTGCCTATATTTCCTCTACCACACTTCCCAGCACTCCCGTGCAAGCAGTAAATTATATAAATAACTTGCTCATTCTCACAGTTTCTTTCTACGTGCCCTTAGTATTCAAGGAACAGCTGCAGACCAGACAAACAGCCTCCCAAAATGGCTTAGACATAGGTGATCCTTCTTACCTACATGACCTTAACTCCTTGGGTCCATGTCTTTGCATCAGTCAGGCTCTGCCTTCCTTGGCTTTTTGTGTTCTGCTGTCAAAAGCACTTTCCTCCTTTGAACTTTCAGCAATTTGTTGTTTTAGCGGAGTGAACTTCAATATCTTGACCGAATCCAAGCCTTTGTTGCTGGCATGTTCTATACAATGTTCTTTAAGAATGAGGTGACATTAACTCTGGAATTCCCATCTGGTTTTTGCCATGTACTAATGTTTCATCTGGGTTTATTCTGAAACTGTATAAAGATCCTGTTACAAAACAAAGGAAATATTGAGTGTCAGCTTTTGGACTGGAGATCAGAAGAGCTGTTTGAACCACAGGATGATGAAGAATCATTGAATCCTGCAAACAGTTTTGGCAAATTCACTTTGCATGGCCTTTGGAAAGCAGCCGTCCACATGTGGGACAAATCTTTATCTTCCTATCTTCGTAGAGTAGAGAAAGGTTTAGCTAATGATGTCGAGGACAGGCTTCATCCCGTAGCCACATTACAATCTCAGTTGCACGGGCTGTCATAAACTACCCCGCTGCAAACTCTCAATCATCTGCTGTCAAACCAGGAATTGGGTCAAAACCACAAGGAATTTATAACTCTTCTTTGGCTGACTAGGCCTGATGCCATTTAAGGGCTCAACAGCAGAACTGCTGATAACTTTTGTGTCCTGTTGCCAAAAAAAAAAAAAAACCAAACCCAAAACCATATCCATGGCCATCTTCCAGTCTTTAAGCCAACTCATAAGTTTTGGAAATGGTGTCAGCTCAACTGTCAACTCTGTCAGTTCTTTGGTAGTTTTTCAAGCCTGGCTAGATTCTGCCTGGTAGAAGGTCTTGTGATAACAACAGCTTAAGTACAGATGAGTTTGGAACAACCTTTACTGTTTCTTAAACAATGAAATTCCAGTCTCACAAAAATGTTTTCTGATGTTATGTCTAATCTTACTATTCTTGACAATTTATTTTCTCGACAAAATGTTTCACGAAAGCAGGATCAGAAGAAAAATAACCAGTTTTCTGCAGAAGTATTGCAATGGGACTACAAAAAGGACCAATTATTCTCATAATTGAGAATAGCAAGCAATTCATTCCAATATTTGCTAGAAAGCTAAGCAAAAAAAGAAAAAAAAAGAATGGTTGACTGAATAAAATATATTAGGTTTAAGCAACTTCTTTGGGTGCTATTCACGTTTTTGTGCATTGCCTCAATTTCCATGATACTTGTGAAATTCTTACACCCACACCCCTGGCTGCATATAGTGCAAATGATCCTGTGGCAAAATAAATGTCTGAACCTTTTTAGTCCACTTATCAAATACGTTAATTATTGGAAAAAACTGTTTGCCAAAATAAATAAATACAACTAGACAACGGAAGAGACCCATTCCTCTTTAAGTGATAAAGAAGGAATAGGGAATGTTGCGATTTGTCAGACCCTAAATACAGCAGAGTGGAGATGTTATTCACCATTTTGTCTGTGTGTGTGGTGTTTGTCTTCCACATACTTGCCAGTGCCTTCCTAAGCCTCATGCTAACCAAGGAAGAGGATTATGATGAAATCCCAAATGCAGGGCCATTGCTCAGGTACCATAGAAATTAATTGCACCTGAACATTCATTCAAAGGAAGGAGAACATGTTGCATCTCGCACTGAGAAAACTGAAGGAAGGAAAATCCGGTACAAGACTCACTCCGTTCCCTGAAACCATTGATGCTCTGCCTCCGATACTGAAACAGTTTCGGAGAAGGTATTGAGGGAAGATAATCTTTCTGCATTTCACCATCCCCCATCATGAAGGAATTTCAGCAGTGGCTTGAACAGACCTGCATGTTTAAGACAATCTAATTTCACATGTACTGATTTCTCTGGGTTGCAAAATAATGAAGCATTCTTTCTATTCCTGGCTACTTCTGATTTACTCAGGATTATGCAGTACATCAGTCTAGCCCTAATCTCAAAGATGGGCTTGATAATTTCTTTACCCTCAAAAAACCCCAACTGAATTTTCCAGTGGTACGGCAAAAGATTTTAATATGTTAGAACAGCAAACATTCACAGGGGGGTATAAAATGATTTTGTTGATTATCTGGGACCCCAATTACCCTGCCTGCAGGCTGCATTAAAAATCCTGGAGTTTTAGCTCCTTTCCTCCTAAAATGTTCTCTATTAATGCCGGCATTTATGCATAAAACTCTGTAGGTGTGCACTCAACACCGAGCAATTACATTCCCTGCTTTGAAGAAGTTCTATTATGCACAGCAATTACTTTGGGGAGAACACCATCTTTGCTACAAAGTTCAAATCTAGTGCATAGTATAGTTGCACGAGTTCGAGCAAAGTGCAAGAGCTTTTATTTTTTTCTATCAAACCAGATTTTGGGGGAAAACATTTGCAGAGTGGTTGTACATAAAGCTGCCACTACTGCACTCAGTCAGATATTTAAGAATTAGGGAAAGTTAGCAAATGTGTTGACTGCTGTTCTCAGCTGTTCCTGGGTAATAACCTACAAGGACTCTAAAAGCTTCTTAGGAAACTCACATTCCTAGCTCTGCAAAAGGTTCATTCTTTCCATGTTTCTTCTACAGACTTGTCAACATTTTGCCCCCAGATTAATCTGCGTTTATACTCCCTCATGGCTGAATCCCATACAGACCTTCTGGATAGTGCTGTGTAGAGATGAATTCTTCATTCTTGAAGAAGAGGACAGATCAAAGTTAGCAGTGCACCTAAGGAGGCTGTTGCCTTTGTAGACAGTAAGATACTGAAGAACTTCAAAATACCTAGGCTCACATTTCCCGGGGCTTTGCTTACTGCAGCAAAAAAGCTTATGGGAGACGTTCAGTGGATATAAAGTTAGTGGCAAACATTATCTTTCTTATCAAACAGATAATGTAATTTAAAAAAAAAAAAAAGACTATGCAAACCTGACATCAAAATATTATGTGGCAACATGCTGTTTAGGTTTGATAAGCACGACTAAGTCAGAGGGAACAGACCTTCACGTAGAAGAAAGGTTCAGAGAATAGAAGAAGATTCACACAAGAAACTCGGCAAATGCCAGAACAGAGCCACAACACAGTGGTGCTACCAGCATTTTGGGTTCTATGGTGAGGCACTATATGTGCACACAGTATTTCAAATACAGATGTCATTTCAGAAATTGATTACATTAGTGCAAAGCTGCTCAAGTTTTATGATGCCATGGCTTTCCCAACAGCAGGGAACAGTCAGTCTTTCAGATCTACTGCATTTTTGCCAGAAAATAAGAGGCTAATGACTTGAAATATGAATGCCACAGTGAGGCACATGATTAATAGCCACTGAGTAATAAAATCATTGCTGACAAAATATGTCCAATGAAAAGTTTAAATCTCCCCTTGGGAAAGGAGTCCTCAGTCTTTTTTCCAGTGCTGTGGAGGCATTCTATTCTCAGGCTTGTCAGGCAAGTGTTGTGAAGCTGTTCCCAGCACATGGACAAGAACCAAGACTTCCCTTTCTCAGACACATTCCTCTGTAAAATGGAGGTTGTGTACCTCTCCACTTAGGCCGTGTTCTCAAGAGTCCTGCGCTCTGCTGAAGAGCAGCCCGATTTCAACAAGAGTTCAGTGACCCTGCAGCTAGACCTTTCCATAGCTCAGTGGCTATTTTACAGAGGAGGTACCATAGATCAAATTCCTTTAAGCTAAGGAGGACCCAGAGCCCCTCTGCTCCATTTTCCTGTAACCTTTATATTTCTGTGGTAACACAGTCCCTACTTCCTACCTTCCTCAGAAGATGGACTGCTGCTCACTCTCCTACAAAGAGGTGCAAGTCTCCTGTGAAGGGCCAAGCGTCTCTTGAAGCACATATTTCAAATGTATTATGTATTGTCTAGCAGCTGACTCCAAACGGCTTAGCTCCCACACACATAGAAACAGAAGCAGAAATTGCCATGCAGAGGCACATGGAGCCCCCAAGACCATCGAGAGAGAGACAGGTGACTAAGCCTACATCAGGTTCCCCTTCTGCTGTAAGGTGTGGGCTTGATCTTCTTGTCTGTCATCTGTATCTCTTCCTTCCTGTCACTACTGCACAACCATACCTATATCAGCATGTTCTACGTCTGAATGCTAACACATCTGAAGTGTGCTTCATTTTCAGCTACACTTGTTTACCCATCAAACTCCCCACATGGAGGCCCAAATATAAATGCCTGTGCAAGGGAAGGGACAGGAACCATAGAATGTTTTGGGTTGGAAGGGAACTTAAAGATCACCTAGTTCCAAACCCCTGCCATGCACAGGGACACCTCCCACTAGAGGAGGTTGCTCAAAGCTCCATCCAACCTGACCTTGAATACTCCAGGGATGGGACATCCACAACTTCCCTGGGCAACCTGCTCCAGTGTCTCACCACTCTCACACTAAATAATTTCTTTCAAATATCTAACCTAGATCTCCCCTGTTTCAGTTTAAAAACATTTCCCCTCATCCTATCACTGCACTTCCTGACAAAGAGTCCCTCTCCAGCTCTCCTGTAGGCCTCCTTCAGATACTGGAAGGCTGCTATAAGGTCTCTCCAGAGCTTTCTCCATGCTGAACAGCCCCAGCTCTCTCAGCCTGTCTTTATAGGAGAGGTGCTCCAGCCCTCTGATCATTTTTGTGGCCCTCTGCTGCACCCATTCCAACAGGTTCATGTCCTTCCTGTGCTGAGGACTCCAAAGCTGGACTCGGTACACCAGGTGGGGTCTCACACAAGAAGGCACAGCCAGGGAAGGTAGGACAGTCCCTACTGATAGCAGTCCTGTCTTCATGAGATAAAGGCCACCATAGAGCTGCACACACACTACACTGACCCCTGGTCTTGCCCATTACAAGGAGACCTCCTACATTACACTCTGAGAATCACCTGCTGTGATCAAGCACCTATTCTTATGCTCAGCAATTTGAAACTGATGGGCTAGGAGAGGCAGGGAGAGAACTGTTATAACTGCCATCAAAACTTCACCAGAAGGGCATTATACAGTCATGCTGTGGAAGTGAGATCCATTCCCCAGCTCTTCGTTAAGGCCTAATTAATTGGGAAACCATTGTTTTGTAGCATAAGACTAAAGGCAACAGAATGGTCAGCTACTTCTGCTAGAGAAAACTAGATTGGGAGTATCATGGGAAAAGAAAATAAGCTAAGCAAGGAAATTTTTCCAAAATATGCTCAGTCCATGGTCTCATTTCTTCATCCCCGGAAGAATCACTGTGTAGTAGTTGCTTATGGTAGTCAGTTATAAGTCTTTTCTTCACAAGATACACAGTACAATACCCCAGTAAATGGCACCAGCCCACTGGAAGTACCAAATTAACATTAAAGAAACCTGAAAGGAGGAGTCGCCTCCGCCAAGGGGAATATGGGCCAGGTGACAGGTTCTAGCTCATGGAGTGGCTACTTCCACCAGAAGACTCTTGACACTGTTCATCCCATATTCAGCCAGAACACAACCCCTAAGCCGAGGCAAAGATCTGACCTTACATCTAGAGATGAGTCATGTCGGCACCACACCCTGGCCCCTACCCTCACTGTTTCCATGTTCTTAGCATCTTTGACCTGGTACCACTCCAGTCTAGGCCCAGCTAACTGGCCTTTGCAGGGGAAAGCAGCATCCAACCTTTCTTCTACAGCTTTTGATCATTCTTGCTCACATCAGTCAGCTTCCTGAACCTGATACAAGAGGACACAAAAAGCACTCAGTGCCTGCCCCTCACCTTCCCTATCCATCTCTCTTCTCAGCAAAGCCCCATGAGGCTGAACCCACCTCACTACCTGTTAGTCATAGTGCAAGCAGCCCAGACAGAAATCACATTGCTTTCAGTGGACCTGTCCAATGTCTGTAACTCTCATTACTGGATCAACCCTCACAGCTGCTGCTGCTGCTTTTCCCACATCAAGATCTCTGAGCCCTTATTTCCCTAAACTGCAGCCTCTCAACCTGCATTCTCTACCACCTGGAGGCTGCTAGGCAAGACAGCAAATACCTCACACATGCTGGTGATGACATTCTTCAATTTGATCTCACCCTGCAGAAGAGGGTAGCCCTATTCAAATATCACAAGCAGCACAGCAGTCCCTTACCCCATTCACACCAGAAGTGCCACCCTTCCAGAAAGCTCTCCATTTCCCAGGACTTCCCTACACAACCTTCACAGAACCATAGAATGGTTCAAGTTGGAAGGGACCTTAAAGATCATCTAGTTCCAATCCTCCTGCCATGGGCAGGGACGCCTCCCACTAGACCAAGGCTGCTAAAAAAAACAAGAAAAGCCAAAATCACTCACTCCCAGGAAGCCTTTAAAATCTCCCAGGTAGAACATAAACTCCCATGCCTATTCCTTACCACGTGCAGCCTGGTTTCCCTGCACAGCTGGGCTGCTGCTGCTCTAGATTGTTAAAGGACTTTGACGCCCTGTTGCAGGCACACATCAATACAGGGTGACACCAACTAAATGAGACACACGGCCCTTAGTGCAGCAAAGGGGAACTGAGTTGTGGCACTGCTGCAGGATATATTAAATATAAGGCGTCTTTGCCTGGACCTGGTATTTTACACAGTGTTGTGATTTGTTATCCACACCAAGGCAGAGATGCCCAGGCCACATCACATTTTCTCTCTTGTAAGAGCTTAAGAACTCTGGCTTCCCTGAATGTAAATGGAGAGTTTGAGGAGACACAAGCCTTTGATGTGTGTGGGGAGATGTAATGCATTTAGGCAGAATATTTTAATTATGTGAATTACAACAGGGCAGCCTGCTCTTTCTCTTTTTTGCATGCTGAGTCATTTCCACTTGGACTCTGCAAACATGGACCCATGCACTGAGTGTTTAAGTATTTGGAATAAACTGTTAATGCTGTCTTCTAGCTTTGGCAAGCCTGAAGCAGAAGAAAGAAATTGTTCCTTTTCTTCTTTATTTCCCTACGCTTGTTAATGCCTCCTTTGGAAAAGACTGGAGCTAGATGAACGTCCCAGTTAGAGATACACGGTGCCAATGGCTAGTATGCTGAATCTATCTCACCCAGTTCCCAGGGACTGACTCCTGGAATGTCTCTGAGGCTTTCAGTTGCCATCCAGTCTCATTTGTGTACAAAATATGGAGAGATGAGTCAGAACAATTTCTTGCCCTTTATGAAGAAAACTTGATACCTTGTGCATAGTTGTGGTATTTCCATACACAGTTTACATACTTGCCACCAACCTAGTTTTATTTTTCTTTTGAGCCTTTTGATTTTTTTTCACACAGTAATCGTTCTGCTGAAGTCTGTAGCTAAATGAGGTGTTTATTCAGCATCTGTGCCTTCTAAATATTTACTAATGAAGATCTTTTTTTAAAAAAATTTTCCCTCAGCCTGTTCACTAGGCAGCATAACTTTTTCCATTTCTTTGATCCTGAAGCCCCCCTTATTTTTAATTATTCTTCCCTTGGCAGCTGAAGGAAAATGTGGCAATAGATACCAAGCCCTTCCCCACCCCTCCAGTTAACAAAGATGCCGGTTGTAGATCAAAGAATCCATCAGAACAAACTGCTTCCTATGCAATAAGCCCTCTGTCTCTGGAATAAGCAAGTTTATCTTCATTGTGCATTCCGATAAGATGTTATTATAGTAGTGACTTTAATTACATTTCTCATTATTACATTAGTGTGCAGTAACATAGGGTTTCGCTGAATCTAAATGTGTTAGTTTGTAGAATATGGTGCCTTTAAGTCTTGTGATGGAGGGAAGTAAAACTTTGGAAGCCAAAAAACAACAACAAAAAAGGTTCATTTTACATTCAGTTGGGCAGATGTTGCTGTGGAAGGAATGAGGAAATTTTTCTGCAATACAGACCTGGATGAGACAAAAAGACATCAGAGAAAGGCAACAGTATGTGCATCCCTGTATATCACAGTAATGCAAACATGAAAGATTCTAGAAAATATGTAGCTGCTTTGTGACTTAAGGAATAAATACTTTTTTGTCTAAAGTGATATACCTAGACACATATTTTAGTGTCACATCTTTAAATGTTGATCTGTTTTCCTCCATAGGATAATGGCTTTTTCTCCCCTATTTCTTTTCTTCATGGTAAGACTAGAAGCTATAAGACTTCCGAAAGCTTTAAGGTGCGCTATCTCAAAGTACTTCGTCTTAGCTATTGCACAGGTTAAAAAATGTTTGTAGGTATGAAAGTATTCTTTAAGATTTGTACATTTTGGATGTCTAACAAATAGTCACTGAACTGATACTCAGTGAAACAGATTTTTGTGTAACTCAGTTTTTCTGATAACTTCATTAAACGTGATGCGTGGTATGTGGTGCCAGGTGATTCCCAGGGGACTGTGTTTATCACATGTTTAGTCTTGCAGTCCTTACTCAATAACTGCTCGATCTATAACTTACTGAAAATGGTGGTAATTCCCATGAACTGCAGTCAGTTTTAAGCTGGGGCATAAATTACCAAATGCCTCTCCTTCTGAAAGGCACAGACCTCCAAAGAAACCATTGCTACTGGTCCTATGGAGTAGTAATAACAGCATGATCTCCAAGACAACTACTATTAACATATTTGCAAGGAGTGGATTGGAGCGCAGTGGTATTCTCCTTGGAACCCCCAGGCAAAATATTCAGTCGGTCCCCAACTTGTTTTAAAGCAAACACATGGTAAAATGATGCATTGCTTGACCCCTATTGCTTGAAGCAACTAAAAGTTTATGAGGCTCTTTTTACTTCTGCCAGATAGTGAGAATACGGATAAATCTGATCCATATAAATCAAGTTTTTAATTAAAATACAGTGGGTTTTCTAATACAAATGGCATTTTCCTTTCCACTCACTGCATCCTGCTTTAATGCTAACACTGAACAAATAAGCTGTGCTTATCAGTACAATGTTCTTGTCTGTCAAATAGCACTGAGGGTTTTTTTCCTCTAATTATATTTTGAGTTTTAAATAGTCTAGATTATGAAGATGTCCTCCTCTCTGCCCTCCCCCCTCCGCCCCAAAAACATATATACTGTCTTTGTTTAAACCATGGGAGTGTTTTAAAATAAAACATTATTAAGAAAATGTTTGCCATCAACATTAATTGTGAACATCTTTTCATGTTTTCATCTAGAGAGGGAAGTCCGAGGACACCAGTTAGCGAAGAGAGTTTCAAATAACATTCCAAGATGGGCTTTCTCAGAAAGTGAAACACATCGTTACAGTCTCTGGTTTGAGACATTTGTTAATGAGGTAGTAAGTCCATGAAAAATAAGGGAAAGGGAAAGGGAAAGGGAAAGGGAAGGGAAGGGAAGGGAAGGGAAGGGAAGGGAAGGGAAGGGAAGGGAAGGGAAGGGAAGGGAAAGAATAAAGGAANTAACTTGCCTGTTGTAACTGTTATTTCCCCTTTATACAGGAAGAATATGAAGAAACCACGTAAGCACGTGGGGATCCAAATAACCATACCTTCTCAATAAACACAACATGCAAAGGCTTTTTAGGGACCACTGCTGCTCTATGTCTGGTTTAGAAAGATAAAACATGGTGAGAACTATTAAGAAGTTCACAGGTGACCACAGTAATGATTTGATATGTGCATCCCTTTACAAAAAGCCTAAAACATATAAAGACTAGATGATCTCTAAATGTCCCTTCCAGGCCCTGCAATTCTCTGATTCTGTGATTTTGTTTCTGTTTTGTACCAAACTTCTGTAGAGGGAATTGCTTAAGCTGAGTTTCAAACGGAAAAAGGCCCACAAGAACTGAAATTAGCACATTAAGATGACCCCACTCTTAATATTTCCAAAACAATTTGGCTGATTTTCTTCATATCTCTTCTTCATTGATAACGTGACCAAGTGAAAAAGCTCTCTACAGACTCACTTCTAAATGCACTTTCAGGAAGGGTCAGAAAAGATATCCTGGCAGGGCAGTAATTTCTTGTGAAAGGTTCTGCTCACTAAGGATGGCTTCCTTAGCCCCAAAAATTCAGCATCTAACATGAAAGGAATATGTGTTAGACTCAGTCTTGACTGATAGAGAAATAAATCTATTACCAAATTAAAGAGATTGCTTAAGTGCAACGTTTCATGACTTGATTGTGTTTGTGATGTATGACCAAAAGATAGTTCAGACAGCCGTACATGTTCTTGGTAATTTAAAAACAAAACAACAAAACAACCCAGTCTTACAAAGCTGAAAATAGTTAAAAGCTAAATCAGTTGAAAAGAAAGAAAATAAATAGCAAAGGGAATAATAATTAGGAACTGCTTAAGACATTCTAGGAGATGCTTTAAAAACCACAATCCAACTGAGAATGGAGGCTATTCTGGTTAACAGAGAACAGACAGACTTAGAAGGGGTATGAATATATTCAAATATATTCTATAAAACACGGGAGAGAAAAAAAGAAATAGAGATATTTGAAAAAACTTAATGATGAAAACCAAAGGAAGAGAAATACACAGTTAGAAGAAATAATGGTAAGAAAGGAGTTAAACATCCCGGAAATTAAAGTAATCCAAACAATTATTTGTATCAGTACTACATATGAATGATAGAACTGTGAATAAAAGAAAGACAGAATCACGGAATTGTCAGAGTTGGGAAGGACCTCTAGAGATCATCTAGTCCAACTCCCCTGCTAAAGCAGGATTGCCCAGAACACATTACTCAGGGTTGCATCCAGGTGGGTCTTGAAGGTCTCCAGAGAAGGGGACCCCACAACCTCCCTGGGCAGCCTGTTCCAGGGCTCTGTCACCCTCACCAGAAAGAAGTTTTTTCTCATAATGGAGTAGAACTTTGTATGTACCAGTTTGGGCCCATTGGCCCTCGTCCTATCACTGGGAACCACTGAAAAGAGTCTGTATCTATCATCCTTCAACCCACCCTTCAGATACTTATAAGCATCAGTGAGGCCTCCCCTCAGCCTTCTCTTTTCTCAGCCTTTCCTCAGCAGGGAGATGCTCCAATCTCTTAATCATCTTTGTTACCCTACACTGGACTCTCTCCAGTAGTTCCCTGTCTCCCTTGAGCTGGGGAGCCCAAAACTGGATGCGGTATTCCAGTTGTGGCCTCACCAGTGCCAAGTAGAGGGGCAGAATGACCTCCCTTAGCCTACTGGCCACAGTCTATCCTGTGCAGCCCAGAATTCCATTGACCCTCTTGGTGACAAGGGCACATTACTGGCTCATGGATAGTTTACTATCTACCAGGACATCCAGACCTTTCTCTTCAGAAGTGCTTTCCAGTAGGTCTGCTCCTAACCTATACTGGTGTCTAGCATTTTTCCTCCCCGGGTACAGGACACTACACATGCTCTTGTTGAACCTCATTAGATTCTTCTCTGCCCAGCTTTCCAGCCTGTCCAGGTCACACTGGATTGTGGCACAGCCTTCTGGAGTATCAGCCAGCCCTTCTAGTTCGGTGCCACCAGCAAACTTGCTGAGGATACACTCGGTCCCCCCATCCAGGTCATTAACGAATATGTTGAATAAGACTGGGCCAAGTATTGACCCTTGGGGGACACCACTGCTTACAGGCCTCCAACTTGACCCTACTCAGTTAATTACAACCTTCTGAGTTCTGTCACAGAACCAGTTCTCAATCCACCCCACTGCCCCCTCATCTAGCCCACACTTCCTCAGTTTCCTAATGAGGATGTCATGGAGTTAAGGTAGATGACATCTGCTGCTCTCCACTCATCCAGCCATCCAGTTATAGCATCATAGAAGACTATTAGACTGGTCAAGGATGATTTACCTTTGGTAAATCCATGTTGACCACTTCAATGATTTCCCATTCTTTAAGATGTTTGGAGATGACATCTAAAAAGAGTCGCTCCATTACCTTCCCAGGGATGGACATGAGACTTATCGGCCTGTAGTTCCCTGGGTCCCCCATCTTGCCCTTTTCGAAGACTGGAGTAATATTGGTCTTCCTCCAGCCCTCAGGCACCTCCCTTGTTCTCCATGACCTTTCAAAGATAATGGAAAGTGGCCCAGCAATGACATCTGCCAGTTCCCTCTGCACTCAGGGGTGCATCCCATCAGGGCCCATGGACTTATGGTTATCTAGTTTGGCCAAGTGATCTCTAACCCAGTCCCCCTCTACAAAGGGAAAATCTTCCTCTCTCCAGACCTTCCCTCTTGTCTCCAGAGTCTGAGAGTCATGGGAGGCAGTTTTAGCAGTGAAGACTGGAGCAAAGAAGGCATTCAGTAGCTCCACCTTCTCTTTCACCACCATCTCATTTGTCAGTGGGCCTACATTCACTCTAGTCTTCCTTTTTCTACTGACCTACTGAAAAAACTTCTTGTTGCCTTTAACTGTAGTGGCCAAGTATAGCTCTGCTTGAGCTTTGGCTCTTCTAATTTTCCCCCTGCACAGCTTCGCTACATCTTGGTACTCCTCATAAGTTACCAAGCCCCTTTTCCAGAGATCATAAACTTTTCTTTCATTCCTGAGGTCCAGCCAAAGCTCTCTATTTAGCCAGGCTGGTCTTCCTCCTTATCAGCTTGCATGATGGAACCTGGGGGTGGCCTTCTGTGCTTTTAAGAGTACATCCTTGAAATATGATCAGCCTTCTGGGGCACCTATGCCCTTCAGGACTGCCTCCCAAGGGACACTCTCAACCATGTTCCTAAGCAGACCAAAGTCTACCCTTTGGAAGTCCAAGGTGACAGTTCTATTGGCTCCCTACCTTGCTTCTCCAAGAATTGAAAACTATGATTTCATGATCGCTCTGCCCAAGATGACCTCCAACCTTTACATCCCCCACAAGACCTTCTTTGAGTACCCAAACAGCAGGTCAAGTAGAGCACTTTCCCTGGTTGGCTCTCTCACCAGCTGTGTTAGGAAGTTGTCTTCCACACACTCCAAGAACCTCCAGGACTGTTCTTTCTCTGCTGTGTTGTATTTTCAGCAGACATCTGGGAAGTTGAAGTGTCCCATGAGAACAAGACTTCAAAAAGTATCCGGGAAAAAAAAAGAAACTTAAATGATACATTACTTATACTGCAAGTCAATAACATATTTTCTGTTTTAAAGATAACTAAAGATGATGTTAAAAAGCAAATCCTAACTTAAGACATCAGGTCCTGTCACCCTGCTCTCAAGAATTTTAAATGTGAGTGCTGAGAAGCTTTCTGACCAACACACAGGGTTTCAAAAGATTCTGGAAGGCTCAGAACACTGAAATGGAAGACAGTTTATATTATGCCAGCGATTTTCAAGATACGTGGAATAGGTGGCATAATTAGAGGTCTTTCAGAGTTAAAACCAGTTCCAGGTGAAACACTGGAACAGTTTACAAAGGTCACGGTCACAAAAGAATTAAGGGAGGACAATGTAAGTACCACCAGTCAACAAAAATATCCGGTGAAATTAAAACTGAATTAGAAGTTTAGCTGGGAAAGGAAATGGGTTTGATATTACAGACTTTTCAGAGGTATTCGGTTTCACGCTACCTGACATTTTAATTAGGAAATTAATGTAAGCTGTATTGAATTTGTAGTATTCTAAATCGATTAAAACCTGACTAATTCCTAGGTCTGAAAATGTCACCATAATGGGGAAAAATTCATCATCTCAATGGGGTTTTAATGAGGGCTCAAAGAGATCATTTCTTGACCTTACAGTATTTAACTATGTTTTTAACAAGGATGCAGAACAGACTATGAAGTTGTTACTGAGAACTTTGCCAATGACATCAATTACTGCATTGTCAAAAAGGGGAAAGAAAAAAATCAAGGGGATAATGTAATTAGATTCCCAATAGAACAGGTGAGTACCTCAAGGTCACTCCATCCCTCCCCATTTCCAAGGAAGGACCAGCTGTTCTGACAGATTTTTGCCTAATCTGCTCTTCAGGGTGAGAGATTCCCCCTCCCTGCCCTCCCAGTCCTTAGGGAAGTTATTCCAGTACTTGTTTGTAAGCCTGGGGCAAGAAAGTAGTGCATGTTTCTGCACATTCTAAAGTAAGGTGACATGCAGGAGTGAAGGACGTTTTCAGGCAGAGTTCTAAGAATGTGGGGAGTCTACCCTGGAATGTAAAGAGATCTTGGGCATCATCTCAGCAGGAGACAAAATGATTAAAATGCTAATGTGATCTCTACAGGTTGAAACACAGACATAATAAACAAGGCGAATAAAACTGGCTGAGCTCCACATGTGTCCCCTGATGTCTGGTAGATCTGGAGAACTCTGGGTTCTTGATGTCCACAATTCAAAAAGATGTTGAGAATTTGGAAGGGGTTCAAAGGAGACCCCACCAACTCTCAACATGATTTAATCACCTGATGCTTAAGTGCCATTCTCGTGTGTGTGAAGGAAAAGGTAGCATAACCACAGGCTGTAAAGGAACAGAGATGTTGTGATAATAAGTTTTTAGCCTCTTGTATGTAAATATACAAGATCAAATTGCTAGAAGCTGAAGCTAGAGAAATTCAGAGCAGAGAAAGCCATTTTCTTTACAGCAAGAATAAGTCTAATAACGGAACAGCTTAGCGAGGCTTGTAATGGATTTTCCATCACTAAAGATTTCAAAATCTGTGTTTTTCCTGAAGATTTGCTCTAGCTCAACCATAGCTATTGGCTTTGATGACAAAGTTAAGGGAAATCCTGGGACTTCTGGGTATGTACAAAGTCAGAGGACAATGGTTCGTTCTTACTGTTCATGAATCTTTACTCACTGTTTCTTTTCATCCAAGGAAATCCTCAGCACCAAGAAAACTGCTCAGGCTAGTAAGATAAAGAGTGGACTCAGATGAAACAGCTGACAGTTCATCTGATTCTTCCCAACGTTAGGTGTGAAGTTCGGAAGGTGAAGTGAAGGCAGGGTATCACAGCGGTTCTTGAACCAATGCCACCTGAGACTGAGGCACATAAATATTTCATCCGGGTCAAGCAAACAGCAAGAAAGTGATTTCTTATTACACATTTCAGCCAACACTGGCTAAAAAGAATGGACATGGAATCCTTCTAGAGTTTACCTTCCGAGGTTTACTAAGACATCAACGTTGTTATGCAAAGGAACAACAAATGCAGAAGTAAGTTGTTTCTGTCTTCTGCCTCCACACAGTCTCTGAATTTTGAGGACAGAGCAATAGAATCTATTAACGGGAAGATCTTACACTTCAAACTGATTTCAGTTAGTCTGGGGTCAATCCACATCTCTTGGAATAAAAAGACATCCCAACAGTTGTGCTGCTCTGAGCATCTTGGAGTCTTATTCTGTGCAGCAGAGAACAAACTCAGCACAAATAACAGGAGAGGGAGTTGGATCTCAATGTATTAACTTTGCTGGATTAAAGTCAGGTCTTTGTATGTGGATCAAACAAAAGGAAAAAAAATAAGTCTTTGGAGTTTTGGTATAATACATTTTGGTATAATAAGACAATGACAAATTTCAGTGGAATTACTTAAAATTTATGTTCCTGCAGCTCAGAGCAGAATTTGCCCCCAAAATCTTTAATCACAAATAATATGACTTCATTCTTGTGCAGCCACTTCAGCAGGTACTTACATACACAGAATAACAAAAATCTTCAGTTACAGTGCTAGGCAGAAAATGATCCTTTCCAATCCTAAAAACTGTAGTAACTTGGCCAGTCCAAGTGTTTTCCTGAGTGTTTTGTGGTTGGTAACTGAAAGAATGTTTTACCTTCGTTTGTCCATGTCACAGTGTGCTCATTCACTTCTTGACACCTCTTTTGACTCTGGATGGAAAGCACCATGAAGCTAAATGATAAATTTCAGATCTTACTGGTCATCTGACCTAAAAGGGACAGAACCCACATTCTGGTGGCAGTACACGAAGCCACTCTGCCTGCTCACCTCTCTGTCTCTTAGTATTTCTGAAACACTGCTTTACAGTCTTCTCAGGTGCTCCTTGCTACATATCCACACTCCTGCTGATTGCCTTTTTTCCTTCTCTCCATTTAGGCATGCGTTTCCAAACCTGCCTGCCTGCCTGCCTCCTTCTTCTGCCTCTCTGAATTTATAGCTTCACTTTTAGAGTTCGAAGCAGAAAGCAGTGAGATGAGTGATTCTAATGCCTTTGCTGTGAGGGAACGGAGAACCCAGCTGCCCAGCACAGTCTCTGCGATGCCACATTCACCGACACGTTGCATGAGATTGCAGCTGCTTTCTCCACCTGTTTTCCCTCTGAGAACGAGCATCTTAAGACTCAGACATGCGGAGAATTGACGTGAGTAGCATGAAACTTGTTTGTACAGAGCAAATGTTTCATCCTGCTTGTGCTGGAAAAGATGTGTGACACAAGACTCCCTGGATGGTTCAAGTGTTTGTTGTTAAACCTGATACAGATGTGTCCAAACTGTTCAGACCTTAGTTAAAACACTAAGATACCCAACCTGCCTGTGAACAAGAGGCAGGGTAAACTGAACAAGCTCTGAGCTTCTAGACAGCACAAGCTACATCAAACTCATCCAAACCCAGGAGCGAGGGGTTGGGGGTGGCCCAGTCCTGCCTTGGAAAGGGAGCAAAAGGTGTGGAGCTAGGCATCCTGGCAGGGTTTGGGCTCATTCATTGCTGCTGCTTGAATAGCCAGCTTCTTCCTTCTCGGCAGTGCTGCCCTGCTCGGCTGACTCCACCCTGCTACATGGGAACAGCCTGTGCTTTCCAAGGCTCTGGCACAGGCAGAGAGGGCAGCAGGACCACAGCTCCGCCGAAGTTCCCAAGAATCCGCTGCCAGAGGCAAGTGCCTGCCATTGGCTTTGCCGAGAGAAAGCCCATGAGGAAAACGTAACTCGCACAGTAAATCTGCGATGCTGTGGCTCGAAGTCTTCGTGCCAGCCGTGCTGGGAGCCATCTCCATCGCGCAG
This sequence comes from Thinocorus orbignyianus, assembly GCA_013400375.1. Lineage (NCBI taxonomy): Eukaryota > Metazoa > Chordata > Aves > Ciconiiformes > Thinocoridae > Thinocorus > Thinocorus orbignyianus. The sequence continues at coordinate 783,468 of VXBW01000253.1, forward strand.
CAAATGGCACTGCTGTTGTAACAGCTATTTCTTGTTCAGGGCTGGGCAGTGCCAGTACTTCTCTGGAGTCCTGGAGCAGTACATACAGAGTCGATATATTCACAGCTCTTAGGAACTTGCGGTCCCTTCCAAGTGGAAAATTCATGTTATTCTATGTGTTTTACACAGTTTCAGTGCTAAAAGAAATTAGACCCCTTTCTTCCCTTTTACGGCTATATCCAGTCTTTACTGTTTTCTACATATCCTTTTGCTGGTGATTTTCTTTACAGAGCTACCCAGCATAAAAAGACCAGATACAAGCCCGAAAAAGGAGAATACTCTCAGATCAGTTTTTGGTTTATGAGTAAAGAAGGTTGGTGTGTGTTTTATGGGATGGGATTTGAGAAGGAAAGTGACACCATGTGCAGGCTCAGGGCAGGCGTTTGTGCATACAAGGGGCAGGATGGGAAATGAGGCACTTGAGAGGGATAATGGCAAATGAGAAATGGAATTAGCAGAGCCCAGGCAGAGCAGGGGAGTGACAGGTGATGAGTCACGCTGGCAGGAGGGGGGAAGAGTGGAGCCTAAATGCAGGGACACAGGCTTTGAAAGTCAGGCGGATGAGGATTTGGATTCACGAATGAGTCTGAAAATGTGTGCGGAGAAAGGGGAAAGGAAAGGATGGATCTATGAGCCCTGCTCCTGAGAAGATATATAAGTTTAATGGATCACAGGTAACACCAGCATATGTTCAACCATTGTGATAAAACAGCTACGCATGCATACCACATGATCCGAAACACAACTCTACACACAAAAAAAGCGTTCCCTGATATATAACCTGTCATATCACAGAATCTCAGAATTGCAGAATGATATGGGGTTGGAAGGGACCTTCAGAGACCATCTAGTCCAATCCCGCTGCCAAAGCAGGTCTACCTAGAGGAGGTTGTACAGGAACTTGTCCAGGCAAGTTTTGAATGTCTCCAGAGATGGAGACTCCACCACCTCTCTGGCCAGCCTGTTCCAGTGCTGTCACCCTCAAAATGAACAAGTTTCTCCTCATGTTTAGATGGAACTTCTTGTGGTCAAGTTTGTGCCCATTTCTTCTTATTCTCTCACTGGACACCACCGAAAAAAGACAGACCTATTCCTCTTGACGTATACCCCTTTGAGTATTTGTAGGTGTTGATCAGATCCCCTCTCGGTCTTCCCCAGAATAAAAAGACCCAAGTCCTTCAGCCTTTCCTTGTAAGAGAGATGCTCCAGGCCCCTAATCATCTTTGTAGTCCTCTGCTGTACCCTCTCCAGCAGTTCCCTGGAGTATATCAAACTCCAGCAATATATATATATACCCATGTGATCTCTTCTAGCTAGGCTTTCTCAAAATGGTGCAACGAAAATTGACACCTCCCAAATATGAATGCAATTCAGTCGTTTGACAAATAGTTCACGCCTATTTAACTTGAAGCTACTATTGAAGTAAAGGTTTAGGATCTGACTGATAAATTCAGGCAGTGGCTCTGCTACTGTCCCCCATTGGTTGGGATCACTCCAGTAGCAGGACTGGCATTTTAATCCATCCTGCCAATGAGGATGGGATAGAGCAGGGATGAGATACTGGAGATTTCAACACCTGAAAGAGATGCAGTGAGAGCCAGCTGAACTTGGATATGAGAGCCCCCAGGTGCATGATCAAGAGCTGTGCCTCAGCATTTGCCAGTGTGGTGTCTTAAGTGTGTAAGTTAAAAATAAATAGCAATATGGATATAAAATCTCAAGTCATGCTGAGCTAGAATGTGTGATTAGCACTTCGTAAATGTTTACAGTGATTTATAAATAACAGCATCTCTTCTGCCATTCATCTGTCAAGAAGTCTCCTGTACGAAAAGCGAGACTGCAGTGGGGAAGACACTGGTATTTTAAGATATTTTGGGCCAAAGTGGGAAAGAGAGGTTTCCGGGCATTACATTGTATCTCCCTCACCCGCACATGCCTCCATAAATTTGCGCTGTGGAGCTGTAATTCCATTGTGGCTTTCTGATGTCTACTCAAACAACATTAGCTTTTCTGTCATGTTTCACAATATAAAAAAAAAAAATTGGCAAAAATGTCAGGAGGGTAGTATCTTTAATCATATTTATTGATTGACCTCAAAAGGCTCACTGCAATTTAACCAGAACCCCTCAATGTGACTAGAGTCAGGTTCAGCTGGTAGCCGTTCCTAGCACTGCCCGCAGCCCCAGTTTCACAAATACCTTGTATTTCTAGTGTCCTTGAAGGCTCTTGACTTCCCTGATATTTCACTTTCAGCCCCTCCTCATTACAGGTAATACAACATGCTACCGAGTTAGAAATGGTCACTCATAGGTAATACAAGGCTTTAATAGGTAGTATCTCAAGAGAAAATACATCTATCTGCTCACCAGTAACGGCTGCAGTTTGCTGTTCTCAGACTGGTCCCATGAACTGATGGGACTATTCAAAGCTTCTATGCAAGTATCCTACTCACAAACACTTTTTATTTCTTTTTCTTTTTTTCCTTTTTTCTTCTGCATTGCAGTTAAAAATGAAATAGAGGTCCTGCAAGCCCATATCATGAAATCACCGGGTAGATTTTCAGGACAGTGAATTCAAGGCGTTGAGTCTGCAGTGGGTGGAAGCCCAGCAGCTGGCAGCCATGGCTCCAAACACCAGTGGGAATAAGGGGCAAAGGGGATTTCTGTGGGACACCTCAGGTGGTGAGAGCCCTGGTGTGGGGTCTAGGTGAATCATAGAATCATAGAATAGTTTGAGCTGGAAGGGACCTTAAATGTTGAGTTCCAACCTCCCTGCCATGAGCAAAGATACTTCCCACTAGAGCAGGTTCCTCAAAGCCCCATCCAGCCTGATCTTAAACACTTCCAGGGTTGGGGCATCCACAACTTCTCTGGGCAACCTGTTCCAGTATTTCACCACCCTCACAGTAAAGAGTTTCT
>VXBW01000253.1:787362-839916 GCA_013400375.1 Thinocorus orbignyianus
TTTGGCTCCGAAGTTAAAACGTTACTTGTTAGCAAGTAACCAGCATTCCCAAACACAGTAGCCCTCGATATGGCAAATTATGAATTATTGTAATTGTATCTCCATGCCCGGGCAGCTCTTGAGTGGAGGGATTTCCAAGTTCGGCTCATTTGTAACAATTTGGATATTGTGCATTAACTTTGTGTTTCCCTACTTTGATTTTACGGGTAAATTGATTTGATGCTATCCAGGTCTGCTTTAAAAGAGGCATTAGTGGGAATAAAAATAAATGACACGCATGGGCACATGCACACACACGCACACACACGCACGTGTGCCGGCTGTTAATTGCTTGCGTTTGATAAATCAGTGAGAAAAAAAAATTCAGCCCGGAATGCCCAAATTTTCAGTGACTGAGCTGAGCTCTGCCTTGGCAGAAGTGGGAAATGATGTGCTGGGGCTGGGGAACGTATTCGAGTTTGCCGTGGTTGGGGAAGGACGCTGCAGATAACGCCAGCTTCAGGACTTTGTATCTCCCGTGTGTGGAAATGTGCATCTTCACACGGGCAGGCAGTTGTGCGGTAGGACTAATCTTCTCATCTTCAGGAGTATAAGCTGAGGAAAGCGCTGCAAGATTCTTCCCCTCAGCAATGGTAGGACAAATGTCATCACTCAAACAAACCTCATCCGTTTTAATCCAGCCAGACAACTCCCTTCTTTCAGATTTGATAAGTACCAGTGTCTGGCTGGTTCGTGTTTGCTTCCTGTTAGATTTTAAAGCAGAGGCTGGTGATGTTTGTGGTTTGTTTGTTGCTGTTTGTTTTGGGTTTGGGATTTCATTTGTTATTGTTTTGGTGGCTGTTGTTGTTGGTTTTTTTTTCAATTTAACATAGTTAAATTTGACATAGTTAATTTGGCATAGTAGCTGAAATAAACGTGCCCAAAAATGTATTTAAAGTGAGTTGTATCAAAAAGGTTATCTCGTATTATATTTAATGAGTTTGGCAATAGTTTCCGTTCTCGTGTCTCTTTCGTGATGGAGTTAAAAATATTTTCTTCACTTTGTTGACTTGCACACAAGCTGATAAACAATAATTCTGCAGAAATTACTGGAATAAGGGCCAAGTGTGTTTTATCATGACTCCTTATGGTAATCAGGATTTGTAAATTGATACTAGTTGGAGATAGAAGCTTTCATTTACATGCAGCAGCTGAAACAAATAGACACAAAGCTATCAACTGCACAACTTTGTGAAGAAGCTGAGTATTAATATTTTATTAACACACTTGTCAAAGGCTAAGAGGCATGCACACAGGTGCCAAATATCTGCAGAAGGTGGGGATGTGTGTAGAGGAACTGAGTAGAACCTTGAGTTTGGAAGCTACTCTCATGGAAAGTGGTAGTAGTGCCCCACGTTGTCTCCAGTGGGTAAAAGATGAGGCCTTGCTAAGTAAAACAGGAGGGTAGAAGCATCAGAGTAATGTATCACATAACATCTGGACAGTTAATCTTCGTTTCTCTCCTTTTATTCTTTTACAGACTTTCTGCATCTCTCATTTGAATCCTTAGCTATCAGCTGCTATCAGCCCGGGAGATAGTGTGTCATGTAATCCTCTCCCTTGAATGCTAAAGTGCTGTAATTTTGATGGCCAAGCTAATCTGTCTCGATAAAGTTTTATTTTTCCATTGTTAAATTCAAAGGACAATGACTACTAATTACAAATGACCTCTAACCAAAACACTGGCTAGAGTTTATCACTGGTGCTGATACTGGCTAACAGTAATTCCAGCATCAGCAGTACTAGGCACACCGTTTCAAAGCTTCCAAAGAAACTTAACAGAATGAGGGGAGCCAGAAGGAAAAAAATATGCTCTGAGTAATTTGTCTGCTTCAGAAAATATAGTGAAATTGTACAGAGATTCCATTTTCTGTGCAATATACTCCTTACAAATAATAATTACAGGGTTGGGGAAGAAAGAAAAGAAAAAAAAAACCACAAAACACAACATCATAAATATTTTAACTGAAAACAGCACAGCAAAAGCATACATAGGAAAGGTTGTTCTTGTAGGCTGCCTAGTTTCCTGCTGCAGGCAGGTATAAAAAATCATTAGTGTTATTGTATATTAACAGCAAAAGATAGTAATAACAATGACAATTTGGGACAATAATTGCTCTCCTATTACTCTCTTTGAGAACATTCATCGTAAGGAAGCATTAGGCTCCTAATACAGCATAATAAAATTAATTTTTCAAAAATATCCCAAATTATTTCCCATCTTATATTTTGTCTATAATGTTTGAATGGTTGATACTGTGGGAATTTTACAGATGAAGAAGTGAATTGCAGAGTCTAGAGCCCTCTGTATTTATTACAGGAGCTGAAAACCTCGTTGTGCTTTTGCGGATGACTGGACCTAATACACTGCAGGATCAGAGCCCAGGCTGAGATCCTGATTAATACATGTGTACGTTTAAATCAAAGCAGGTGAAACATTATCTGCCAAGTTTTCTGCAGATACCTGTGATTTTTAGGCAGATTGTTCCGCAGGACCACTTAGAGGTTCCCGCAAGAGCTGTTGCAACATCTTTGAGACATGTATGGTTGAGCAGTTTGCTTTGAGGTTTGGCTCCTCCGGACAAGGGCACAGCAAGGACACAGTGGAGGTGGCCACAGAGCAGTGTCCATTTCGCAGTTTATACACTCCTACATAAAAACACAAGCCAAACCAGAAGAAGAACATCTGATGATTGATCTCTGTTCTTCTGAGACAGCATTAAGACTGAGGTGTGTTTCTGACTGGAAGGAGAAATGCCTGATCTTTCCCACATCCTTCTCTCCAGAACTTGTTACCTTCCCACTCTTTTTCGTTTTCAGAAGAATCACCATCCTGCTCTCTGCCAAACTTAGCATCATCTTTTCCTGTTCGGTCTCCTCACAGGTCTTGATAGTCCCAGGTATCTCTTGACACTTTTACTTCATCTTACTTCTTACGTTACTCCTTCCTTTTGTTTGCAGCTGCCAAAGCATTAGTCCACACTGTGGCAACCTTCCAGCTTGATACTGCAACCTCCCGTTTCCCAACAAGCTCTTTTCTCCCACCTACGTTATGCTGCCTGTCAGCATGACCCCTGCCAAAATCCTGTGGCTTTTGCTTTTCTTTCAGAAACATCTCCGTGCAGACTCCTGTTCTGGAGTCTCTCTGTTCGCCTGGTCTTGGTTTAGGCTTTGAAAATGTTCCCCACTTCCAGTGTTCCCCAGAACTATTGGCCTCAAACTTGCCATCCACTGAAAGAGAGAAACAAGGAGGAAAGAAAATTAACAGACCCTTGGGTCATTACAGTTTGTTCTGCTTCAGGCTTCCTTTCACCCTCATTACCTGGCTACAATAGGAGCCAGATTGGCCATTTCTTGATAACGGTTACTCTGTGTTTGCTCGCTCTGCTGGTGTACTCGGTCAGGCAGCCGTGCAGTGAAGAACAGCAGGCAGGGAGCTGGCGGTGGTGGTACCCTTTCCAGAAAGTGGTGTCTGCTAATCGCAAAGCTCCCCGTAATGAAGAATCCTTTCTAACGCAAATTACCCTGCTGCTGAGGTCAGTACATTTCAACAATACTTAATCTTTTTTTGTGTGTGTTTTCTTTCTGTGCCTTTCTTTTTTTTTTTTTTTTTGTCCCTTTTTTTTTTTTTTTTTTTTTTTTTTTTAAAGCATTCCTGTGCAGTGTTCCTCATCAGGAGAGTTCATGGTGCTTTACAAAGCTGTCCTCATCAGGGTACCTGTATGACAGATGCAGAAATCAAGTCACCTGGGGGAAAAACACTTCCCCAGAGGTCTGTGGCAGGATGCGATCCCACACGCTGCCCAGTAGGTGCAGAACTGACCAGAGGCACCAAGCAGTTCAAGTGGTTTTTCACAGCTCCCTCATGGTTACTTGCTGGCCTGGCCTATCCAAACCTACTTGTCTCTGTCAGATTATTCTGGCCCAGCTGCCAACATGCAGTTTCTTACCCTGCAGCACAAATGAGGTAGCTAATTTATCTCTCTCTGATCAACAGATCTTGAATTACTTCATGCAGGGCATGAAGCCTCCACGGGGACATCTAGAGTAGAGAAACCAAAATTCATTCCTGTGTGAGGCAGCAGCCTGCGGCTCCCATGCCCGCCCTGCTGCCTGTCCTATGAGATCCTGATGCTGGGATCAAGGATTCTTGGTGGTAACCTGCTTGGGACTCGGGCTGGAAGGGCTGCCTGGGCCAGAGCTGAGTCCTAGAACAGGAAAGGAAGGGAAGAAAAAACAGCCCTTCCACAGGAGAGATGGGGTATTCCTTGGACTCCTGGAGTGGGGCTGCAGAAGAGAGATATGTTTCTTTTAAAGGCTCAGGGCTCCATTTCTGCATTTTGCTCAGTATTCTGTGTTTTCTGAAGCTGGTTTTTAGCATGGCATGTCGTCTTACGTGTTAAAGAGAATCCAGCCCTCCTTCTAGACTCCTAGGTTCAAATGTAGGCATATGAAGCCTGTTTAATCTCATAAGCAAGTGTTCTGGTTTGCAGAGAAGCTGAGCACCTGCATCTTCAGCTGAAGTCACTGGGAATGGCCAGCTGTCTCCTCCTTTGCCCCACAGGAGGGAACTAGATAGACAAGTTCTTGCTTCTTTTGTTCTTAGTCTTGTTGTTGTGAATTAACTTCTATAAACACTCCAAGAAGATCTAAATATTTTTCAAGGAAAATGCCTGAGTGCTGTTTCTTCAAGGAAAATGCCTGAGTGCTGTTTCTTGGGAGCACTGGCCCCTTGTCTAAGGCAATCCCTGCATCTACGTGGGTAAAGCACACTAATAATAGTGTTTACCTGTCATCCACACTCTTATTTTTTACACTTTTCCAAGATGTAGGCCCTGAGGATGCTCCACCCTTCCTCCCCCCTGCAGGGTTTCACAAGCCACTGAGGGCTCAATTAGCACAGATTACTGCGGATGTTCATGCAGGAGAACCTATATGTCAATCTTATTGCATTAGCAATTTCCCACAGTGATGCACAATGAAAGCCTTTTAGGAAAAACAGATTTGAATGTGATATGGTTTGAACACAATGAAATGCTAATGTGATTCCATGGAAAACTGCTAACGTGATGTATACGGAAAGACTTCTGTGTGTGAAACATGTCCCCCTGCCATAAGCACTTGGCCAGGTTTTCTTACCTGGGAGGAAGAAGAGGTGGTCAGCCATACTGCTTCTCCCTCTCCAGGACTGCTGTCAGTCATAGAGGAAGCACTTCTGGAAGTTCTTCCTTTTGAGTGTTTTATTGATGATCTGTTGATCTGTATTTCACTTGCCAAGCTGCGTGATGCTACATCTGCAAAATATGTCTGATGCATTGACACTGTAACTGAGTAAGTGACCCTTCAGGCAAAACTCCTGGGTGTCTCTCTCTCTCTGGGACCTTCCTGGGTGTGAAGCAGGGAGCTCCTCTACAGCTAGAAGCATGTCTGGGGGTGCCCTGTCAGCGTGGGGTGCCTGGAGGCAGCCAGACTCCCCAGCTAACTCCCGGTGTTACAGGTTATCTCTGACTTTGTGGCATTAGATAGCTGGCACAACCGGGCAGCAGATCTCAGAAGCATGGGATGCAGTCCTTGCAGGGGGAGAACCAGGCACCAGGGTTTCCATTGCTAGGATCAGGAGCTCACAGATCTTCCAGTGGGAACCAGCCTTCCCTCAGTTCTGTGTGTTGCCCAGAGAAATGAAGGTATTAAGGTATTTGGCACCGTGCTGAGCCTCACCCAGCTGGCCCTCAGGTCTTCTGTAAGGTAGATGGGATGTGCTATGGGACAAGATGAAGAGAACATTTGCTTTATCTCTTTCCCTGGTGTGCACTATAAATGTACAACTGGAGCTCCAAAAGTGCATTCCTTTCTAACAACTTAAGACACTAAACTTTCAGGATAAGTTCCCATCAGACTTGAACACCACATCCTCAGTGAAGTAATTGTTCTTTAGAAGTATCCTTATTCACAACATTCTTAATGTCTAACTCTAAGCAAATCCTTTTCCTGAAATGGGTATTTGGGAATGGCTCCAAGAATGCCAGTGATTGATAACGAGGATTACAGGATCCGATTAGTATGGATATAAACTTTAGGCCAGCAATGAAGTTGAAATTCTTTTCTAGTCCCTTTCTTCCTTTGTGAAGTGTTTGTTCTGGAGGCACTTGGCTGCGTGCTTTGTATTGGAGACCAGTCAGCATTTATTTTAAAAGCAGGAACTCTATTTTCTGCGTATTTCCAACAGTTCCATTTTTAGAAACACCGATGGGCTTTGCTACAGTTTCTTTGGGAATGGTGGGTATGTGAGGAATGCAGGACTGACTGTCTATAAAATGGGAATAACCAGAGCCATGAGAAGACATTTTGGCTCCCCAGGGCAGGTTGATGCACCTCCCCCATCATATCCCACTGCCTCCTGCCGTCTCCCACAGACATGTTTTTTGGAGGTCTCCCATGGCATGTGTGTTCCTTAGCCTTTGGCTCTGTGGGAGGAAGGCAGCTGAGACAGGAACTCTTCCTCAGAGCTGCTGATCTGAGCCTGAGCAAGGCAGCCACAGGAAGGGATAAGGCAGGGACTGGGTGAATGGATCTTCCTCCTGCCCGTGGGGAGCAGGGCGTGGGGCAGAGAAGAGGATGTGTCCCCGTGGGACTGCATCTCAGAAACTTTGGTGTGATCCAACCACGGAACACAGTGCAGTTTACTCCGTATAAACATCACAGTCGCTGGTTTCTTTTAAAAATTAATACCGAGGAAGGAAGTGCAGTCAAAGAGAGATCATAGTGATAAATTGGTCCAGTTTCATATTTTTGCACAGACTTTAGTTGTAATTTTGTGGGGTGCCTTCAAATATTGTGGGAGATTTTCAAAGACAGAAATCAGTGAGAACATCCAGCCCTCTGGTTTGGGTTTACCCTAAGAAGCAGGGTGCAGGTAGCCTAGGGACCAAAGCCCATCTAGCCATGTGGGCCTAGTGCTGCACCTGTAGAGAGATGGACTCTTGGTCATAGTAGGGAACATAGGAAGGGCTCATCTCAAGGGGTTTTCTAGTCCCTTCTTCCTCCTCAAGGCATACCAAAAGTGAACTAAGTATACAGTTTTCCTTTGTGACTGGATTTACATCTCTTAAACACACCCACAAGTGACTGGTCTCTGGAAATTTGAGTAGCTGTGTTAGGACATGCAGCTTATATCTTTCCCTTCTCTGTGTCGAATGAGAATGACTTCATTCTATCAAAAGAAGCTGGATGATACTGAGCAGATGAATTAGTATTTGAGTGGTTCCACAAGCTCAGAGATATTATTTGGAAGTCATAGATTTTTAGGCATCAGATTTTGTCCTTATTTTATGCAGGAGGTAGTGGATTCAGTGAAGACTCCACAGTGTGTAGAGGTGGCCAGAGAAGCATGAAGTGCTTTGGGATTTGCTCCTTGGTATTGATAATAAAGTTCAATGTAGTAGGGCTTACAGAGAAAACGTGAGAAAAATCAAGAAAATAAGTTTCAGAATCTTTTTTTTTTTCATTTGAGCTTACAGGAATAAACAATCAGATGGTGCCAGGGCTGTGTGAAATGTGGATAAATTTGAATGTCAAGTACTTTATACCTTCTATCATTGCAACTGTTTTCAATTGGAGCAGTCCAGGGTCAAACCAGGAAGAAATTTAGTTTCTTAATTAAAAAAAAAACAAACAACAAAACAACCTTCTTTACATCCCATTTAATTAAAACCCTGGGTGTCAGGTTCTGTGGTTGTGGAAGAACTGAGCAACATTGTAATGAATAATTCATTCACTGTATTTTGTTGGGTGCAAAAGACCGTGGTTTCAAATAGGTTCATAGCAGCACCCTTGTTTGGCTGCTCCCAAGCTCAACAAGAAGCCCTGAGGAATCCCAAGTGGTGTTGTGGGTGCCACGAGTAGAACATGAGCTTTTTCAAGTGATTTATGTGTATCAAGAATAACTGTTCCCGAGCCATGAGCTGATCACTGGAGTGACAGCCATGGTGGCCGAGCAGGTCAGGCAGTTCCACAGCACTCTTCTGGAGGTAATGCATGTGTGAAACCTCTCCTGACCAGCTCTGGTCTGCTGTGCCTGCAAAACCCCAATGCCAGGATTGGTGCCTCAGGATGGGGGTGTGGGAGCAGGCCTAGGGCAATGTTGGTGAGGTTCCTCAGTCATTTGAGGCCCCAGTATTTGTAAACACACTTTCATTTATTCATTTATTCATTTATTGGTTAACCCTTTCCCCTACTAAGGTGTGGAAGATCCCCATAGCAAGTGGCAGTGATGATATGGTTCAGGGAGTTCTTTGCCAACCCCCAAGTGACAAAATGTTTGAAACCAAATCAAGACTTGATTATACTGAGAAAACTCACGTGCTTCTCTCTTTCCTAGGAGGTAGAAATAACCGAATCAGTGATAATAAAAATAGCTAACCAAACATATGTCTACAGCATTCCTCTTTATGTTGTTTGACTGAAATAATTTTCTCCCTTCCAATTCTGTTGTGATTTAGTCACCGAGCGGCAGACTTCCAGCTATAATTGTCTCACTACTCCATTTTCCAGCCACGCGCATCTCCAAGAACTGCACAGCTTATGTCTAGACGACCCTCTGAGAAATCTCCCTCTGTGGCCTTACTTAGCTGTTGCAGTGACACTGAGACTGGTGATGTCAGCCGTTTTCGAGACTGATGGCCATGCCTTTCACAGCTCAGTTAGCCAAGGCAGGCACTCCGAGGGGAGGCAGCGTCTTCGAGCTTTATTCCAAGACCGGATGCATGCACACATCTGCAAACACATGCACTGGCACACACATGCTCAGATGTGCTTTTGAGGGAGGTTAGGCACTGTGCTTTTACACAGTCATGTTTTAATCCTGTTTTCACGAGCATACATGTGGACTTCTGCACAAAGCTTGGAATGAAATGTAATGAAGAGTGGTGCAATTCCCCTCCTACACCCATTGGGAATTCGATTAGAGGGGAACTCCATCACTGTGTCGGACTGCACAGACATTCTCCTGAGGGGTGATAGGAATCTTCCCCAATGCAGTGGACCCTTTAAGCAAAATTTAAATTTCTCAAAATCTTTCTGTAGTAAAGATATCAGCATGCTGCCACACGAGATAGGAGGACAAGCTTAAATTCCAGGAGCTCTGTAACCTCTCTTGCTGACTTCATCAGGAACTGGTTCAAGTAAGGAATCAGTAAGCCCGTGATGATGGTGTTTCATCTGTTCTCTCTGCTTTAGGTGTGGCAGGTTCCTTAATAGCACAGTGGAAGTTATAGTGGAGTTCCTGGAGGAACATATTTCTCCTTCTAACTTGGGGACCTAGTGGCTAATTCTATGCTGGGGAGTGAAAAATGGGCTTAAAAGTAGGAGAAAGTACCCTAGTTCCCTTCAGTCTGTGTCCATGTTGCTGAGTCTTAGCCTGGCAATTGTTCAGACTTTATGGCGAGACTCATCTCACCCAGTATTAGCTGTATGCAGTGCCCAGTTTTGCTGGTGTTTACTTTAGGGTGAAATGGTTCATGCCATGCACATGCACGTTTTTATCAGGTGCATATTTAGGGACTTGAGGGTGACTAGGTCAGATATGAATGTCAACAATTTGGATGTGTTTATGTGGTCAAGTAAAATCTACTGAAAGGCTGTTCCATAATAATAAATGAGAAGTGCCTGATACTGTTCTTAGCCTTGAGGCCAACTGGGATAGAGAGGCTTCTTTCCACGCAACAGTTGTCTCGCCCTCTAAAAGAGGGTAGCTTTAGGCAGACTTCTTATTAGGAGTGACCCCCGGTCCCTGCTAACTCCTTAACCATGCATCAGAGTTATTTGGGGGAGCGCTACTGGCACAGCCATTCCAGATACTGTGGTAATAATTTATGCTATAGATAATGAAGTTCTCATGCTCAGAAATGTTTCCCAGCACTAGTGTAGCCACAGCTAAGGTAGGCAACCTGTGTTTAGGGAGAGTGCAGAAAGAGAACTGAGCTGATGCATTTCCAGTCCCACCTTCTCCCACTCCTGCAGACCACAGAAACGAAGAGTGAGTCCATGCTTGCATGCCATATGTCTTCTCGCCTAAAGCAAGCTTCAGATCTTGGGCTAAATTCAGCAATGGAATAAAGATTTACAGCATGGAAGATTGACTGTGTTTGGTCTTGACCAGTCACTTGCTTGACAGATAGACAAAACCTTCCTTGCAGTCCCAGAGGAGGGAATCGTATTAGGGATGTACTCTGAATGATGCCTGACTCATACGGATGATAGTATATCATATTGTCACTGAGGGAGATAGAGGTGATCAGACCAGGACTTACATCATGGTATGTCCCAGGGTTTGATACGTGTGGTGGGGTTGTGATCAAAACTGTAATGCTTCCCTCCCCCCATGCCACTCACAAGGGCTGACCATTGAGAAACATGACGGATCATCAGCACAGAAGATATGTTCAAAGATACATGGAACATTTCAATGCTGGAAGCTTCCAGCTGGGTAGGCAAGTTGCCTATTAGAAAAGGCCTACAGCTGAAGCAACTACTGTCCTGAAAGACTGTTAAAATTAAATTGTGAATTCACATCTCTATCAGTACAACCCTAGAGCAGAGTGTCTGCCGAGGTATTTCATAATGGAGTATCTAAGCCTGGCAACACATGGCTTAGGCTGCTGAATAATATGCAGTATTATGTAATTTAATAACATTAAACTAGGATGTTCTGATAATAATATTATTTGAAAGCTGTTTAGTTTATTTAATACCATTTGTATTTTGTATGTCAGTTGAATTCAGGGGAAAAAAAGATTTTAGAAGAAACCGGGGGGAGCGCGATAGGAAATTGTGCAATGTATTTATCTGAGACTACATCACATGGTCTGAAAAGCACGGCTTTTGCTTTTATACACATAGTCTTGGCAACTCTCCCACTAGCAACAATAGTGCTCAGACTCATACTGATGTCACTGTTGAGTTATTTAATTTGACTGAACAAGATTAATGTGTTTATTTAAAACCTTGGTCAAAATGGAAAAAAAAATCTCAGGACAATACTTTTACGTGAACATGTATGTTTTCGTATCTGATGTTTGTAATGTTGCATTAACTTATCAGGGGCAGTTGTTTACACACGCTAACGCCTGGGAGACCCTCTCAGATAAGAAGCGTGAGCCATTTTCCTTCTCAGCCTGGAGCAGACTGCTACACCGCTACTGCTCCTGTGGGCTTTCATCCCAGGCTCTCCTCGCTTTCTACTGCTGCTTTCAGGGCTGATCCACAGAGATCCCAGAAGTGCTTCATTTTCTCATGTGAGGATGGGGTCGGTGCTGCCAAGCTGTGACAGCAGTGTGGTGGTGAATCCTCCCCGAGGGAAGCGAAGGACAGGCACCTCCACTGAACAGGATGCCTAGATGGGGCTGGCGCTAGGCTCTGCAGGCTAAGCCTGCTCCTGCTGGAGACTGCCTGCATAAATTTTATCCACATTATGTTTTACAAGCAGCTTGAGGGTTTTTTCCTGTGATAAATCATTCTGAACTTATTTAATTCTCACATGTACCCCGTAAGTGTTTGGAACAGACTTTGGTTTTGACTAAGAGGCAGTAGTAACTATCCAGTTAAATGCTCCAGGTCATTGTATTTTTACTAATACAGAGCAGGGAAAAAATCTGGAATTTCAGATTCTTTTTGTGTGGTGGGACAAGTTTGGAATATTCTGTGGAATTGGTCACTGAATGGCATGAGTGAGGGGATTTCTGCCGAGCTGTTAAGAGCCTCTCTTGGCAGCTGAGGAAAACTGGACGTACTTGTAGATCAGTAATGTATAAATTGCATAAGGTGAAGCTCAGTGCTGTGGTGGGTACCTGAAGCAAGGTGTGCCTGCTCTTCCTTCCAGTTTTGTAGTCCCTTTGTTCATATTTTCATGCAGCTTCCTCTCTGCCAGTGCTCAAAACATGAATCTCCTATGGGAATAGCAGCTGTTACTGAGGCTTGTGACATGCCAAAGAGTGGCTTTTGTGCTTTTCCCTCTGTGAAGCCAAGTGTTTCCATCTCCCTTGCTCTGTGGAAGGCTTTTGGGAGTTTGAGCCCCTGCTGTCATCATTGCTGCCCTTGTGGAAGAAGGGAAAAAGCTCCTTATGTGTACATGTATCTGCATTTCTCAGGTTGCTGAGTGTCTTAAAGGGTAAACACAGTGGGGCAGAGGAATGGGCATGAGAACAAAACAGAGGGACCAGGAGGAAAACAGCTTTAGGCAGTCACTGGTCCTCAGCAAACACTGCACATTGTCTAAGAAGCTCTGATGCCTTGGGCCGTGTGTGGTTGCCCTGCAGCATGCTCCAAAGCTGTGTGATGCTGAACACCTGAGACTCTGCTGAAGAACCAGTTTTGGGGATTGATCTCCTGTCTCAATATGTTGTACCTGTGCCTGCACTCAGTGTCCTCAAGTGCCCTTTGAACTGTTATAGTTCAAAGGAAACTGCAGAATAATACTGTTTGCCAAACCCTTCTGCTCCCAAAACTGGGCAATATCTCTGTCTTCTCAGCAGCTGCATACAAGTAGTGCTGAGGACTATGTCCAGACCTTTAGTGGTGGGGAGCAAAAAGGACTGAAGTCCTCCCACAAGGGTGGAGTAGACCAGTGATGGAGCTGCTTCACTGGAGGCATCCATTTATAAGCTGCCGTCATCTCCTGTTTTAAGTGCCCTCTGTGTAGTAAAGTCCTTTGGACTTGGTATGCACAGGGGGTCCATGAAGTATATTTAAAGCAGTAAATAGCTTGACATGCAAGGACGATTTCCTCAGAGTTCCAGTCAGTGGAAATATGTCATTTTCAGCTAAAATTAGACTGGCTCCAGCTACATTAAAAAAAAAAAAAAAAAAAAAAAAAAAAAAAAAAATAACATTTTTTCACTGTTTTTTAGTCGAAAAAAAAAAAAAAAAAAGAACTAAACTCTTTCTGTCAGACTTTGTCAGATGTAGCAAATCCAAGCAGAAATAACTAGCATCCATCCAGCACAAACTATGTCCAAAAGTCTATGATTTTTGTCCAAAAAACTTTGAACTGTTGGAGAGAACAAAACAGACTGGCAAGGCAAATGAGGTTTTCCCTTGCATATGAGACAATCTAAATAAGCTTAGAGAATAGTGATAGATCTTTCAAACACACTAAATGAAATCTGTGAGTATTTGAATTTTAAATTAATTTTGCAGTTAATATTTTACAACTCTTGACAGTCAAGTGAGGTTGAAGAGGCAGAGAGGGAGTTGAAGTCAGAAGAATGTTCTTCCATAAAGTTTGATATTACAGATTTGATTTCCTAGAAGATGCTTGAGCTGAACCTACAGCTACTGGTATAAAGAACAAAAGGTACATTTTCTCTTATAGTAAACGCAACCCCAATCCTGCAACAATTTGCCTACTGCATTAAACTCTAAACACAAATTGAAATGACTGGACACTTAATGTTTTCTAAGGTCCAACTCTAAAATAAGTGTGGAGGGTAGTGGGGAGGAGAGGCTTGGACCCAAAATAAACAGCAAAAAGCAAACAGAAAACCATTGAAAATTAAATGCACATTTTGAATAATTTCTCTTTCGAAAGATTGTATTGAAGGAACAATGAAGGAAGTGTGTGAAGCCTAATGATGTATTGTGTTGTTATTCCAGGCTTCATCAGCAGTTTCTTGATGTTTGGAAAGTTCTGAGACCCACCCTGTTGGACTACTTGTAACCAGTGCCTAAGACTACAAAAACGTGTCTGTGGAAGAACCTGTCCTGGAAGGAAGTGTCCGTCTAATTATTGTGGAAACTCTGTGTAAGCCTTGCAAGGCAGGAGAGCAATTTGTGCTTCCGTTGACGCTTGTGTGTAATCTCTGCTTCTTATGCACTCCAGCACCCCTATCAGTTCCTTGTTCTCCTTCACCAGCCCTGCAGTGAAAAGGCTGCTGGGCTGGAAACAAGGAGATGAAGAGGAAAAGTGGGCAGAAAAAGCTGTTGATTCCTTGGTGAAGAAGTTAAAGAAGAAAAAGGGTGCCATGGAAGAACTGGAAAGAGCTCTGAGCTGCCCGGGTCAGCCCAGTAAATGTGTCACGATCCCACGTTCCTTGGATGGGCGGCTGCAGGTGTCCCACCGCAAGGGGCTTCCCCATGTCATATACTGCAGAGTGTGGCGCTGGCCTGATTTACAATCTCACCATGAGTTGAAACCACTGGAATGTTGTGAGTTCCCGTTTGGCTCAAAACAGAAAGAAGTGTGCATTAACCCCTACCACTACCGGCGGGTGGAAACCCCAGGTAATTATATCACCTGCAAATTATTCACATCTCCTTGTTAGCTCTTGCACTGGCAGGTCTAGTCTTGGTGCATCCAACCGAGTTCTGTTCTGAAATACGAAAAGGCAGTCTTCCATTGATGGAAGGGCTTTGGGTCTTTCTGGTGGCGTCACTGTTCCGTCAGCTGGGAGTAGGGAGCACCTCGCTCCGTGGGGTCCATGGGATCCATGTCCCATCCGACCCCTGGGTGCCTGGATCTTGTCCAGGGTGCTGAAAACGAGCCTTCTCTCCTTGGACGTGGGTGCTGGCTGCCCTCTGAACCTTCCTTCTGCCAAGTGGTGTCCACTGGCCTGACATCTAGGCACCATCCCAGACTTAACCACCCTGCCTAGGTTTATGTCTCATTGTCTGAAAACCAGCAAACGACTCATTAATCCACAGGACAAATATATTGCTTTTTCTTTCCTTATAGAGAGTTGCAGTATGATGGCTTGTTTTGCTGTAGATATGAAACCAGATCAGTTGATTCTTCCTAAAATGCCTAGTGGTCTGCCTTCAATGGGGTTTACTTACCTGGATGGATAGTTTATAGGAAATAAATCCCCATGTTTACATAAAACTTTGAATCTTTACACTGATGATCCTCTTTAGGCTGGACTTGGTCAGCACTGAAAACTTAGGACCTGGCTGAACAGTTGTTTAATTGGGCTTTGCGTCAGTGAAACAGCTGTTAAAAAATTACAGTGTTCAGTGTTGACTTCTATAGAGATCTTGGAAAGCAGGGCTGGCAGAGATCTTGAGCAGTCATCCTGTTCTCCTCTGCCCCTGCTCCCAAACAAAAACAAATTACCAGGTACATTCCTGACAGATGTTTTTCTAACGAGCTCTAAAAATCCCATGCGATAGAGGCTCCACAACCTCCCCAGGCAAATGAATCTCTTGCTTTGCTATCCTTACAGTTCAAAATGATTTCTCATGTCTAACCTAGCTCTCCCTTGCTGCCAAAAATCACAGTAATTTAATTTACTAATGGATATGGTTGGTAAGTGTATACTTATTATTCTGTGATTACTCTTTGTCTGGCATGAACTTTACTCTGAGGTGACATTGGGATCAGATAAGTGAACTGTGGGATGTTTCTTTTCACACAGATGAAATAAGAGAAAGACATTTGTTAACATTTGTTAAAAACAACAGGGGCTGTTCCCTTTTCTGATAGTCCTTTCACTGCAGCAGAGCTGTCATTTTGAAGTTATATCTGAACTGCTGTAAACATTGTCACAACTAAAATTTTACAGCTGCAGTGAATGGTGCGTGTTGTCAACAGTTTTCAGTGGAAAGAGCCGATCTCCTGCCTTGCTAAAATAAACTCTTCAAGAATCTAAGAAAAGATGCTCATAAAATATCCCACTTTGTGTATCTTTCTCTCTGAAGGCTGCAGTCTTCAGTGTCTTCTCATTTCTTCTGGTGTAACTCCAGCATAGTTAATGGAGTCTCCTCAGCATGGTAGCTGACAGCACCGCACAGTGCTGTTTTCAACCCTGGGTTTCTGATCTGTTCAGTGCCAGCGAACAAATGCTAGTACTGGAATAATCCAGCAGCTGCTCAATGGCTGCCAAAGCATATTCTTCAGACCCTGAAACCAAGAAGTTTTCAGCTGTGAACACATCTCTCCTGTTTGTCTGTGCAGGAGACTGGCTGCATCACTACTAGCAATTGAGGCAGGGCCAAGGTGCAGGTATCAGTATTGCTGAATTGGTAGCATGTTCCTGGGTACAACTTTGACCCATGTGGGCTCGCATGAACTAGCAGAGATTAGCCCACAGGAGAGACTTTGGGCAATTCAGGTGCAACCACTTTGTTTTGGAGGTGAAAAAGAGTACAAATGTGATGGTGCAAGTTGTGCTGTGCCAGTTCTCCATAGAACCCAGGAACTGTTCATGGGCTGCAGTATTGTCCTCTACCGCTCTTACGGACAGCTTAGAAGCTGAAGGTCACAAGTGAGTCACCTTCCTGCTAAAGATGCAGTGCAGCAAGGAGAACAACCTACTCAGGTGTGCTGGGGCAGCAGCAGGAGAGGCAACTTCATAGAATCATAGAATGGTTAGAGTTGGAAGGGACCTTAAAGATCATCAAGTTCCAAACCCCCTGCTGTGGGCAGGGACACCTCCCACTACAGCAGGTTGCTCAAAGCCCCCATCCAGCCTGACCTTAAACATTTCCAGGGATGGGGCATCCACAACTTCCCTGGGTAACCTGGTCCAGTGTCTAACCACCCTGACAGGAAAGAATTTCTTTCTACTATCTAATCTAAATCTCCCCTCTTTCAATTTAAAACCATCTACCCTTGTCCAATCACTGTATTCCCTGACAAAGAGTCCCTCCCCATCTCTCCTGTAGGCCCCCTTCAGATACTGAAAGGCTGCTAGAAGGTATCCCCAGAGCCTTCTCTTTTCCAGGCTGAACAGCCCCAGCTCTCTCAGCCTGTCTTTATAGAAGAGGTGCTCCATCCCTCTAATCATCTTTGTGTCTCTCTGCTGGACCCATTCCAACAGTTCTATGTCCTTCCTGTGCTGAGTACTCCAAAGCTGGACACAGAACTCCAGGTGGGGTCTCATGAGAACGAAGTAGAGGAGCAGAATCACCACCCTCGACCTGCTGATCACGCTTCTTTTGATGCAGTCCAGGATACGGTTGGCTTTCTGGGCTGCCGACGTGCACTGCCAGCTCATGTTGAGCTTCTCATCCACCATCACTGCCAAGTCTTTCTCCTCGGGGCTGCTCTGCTGCCATTCTCCGCCCAACCTATATTTGTGCTTGGGATTACCATGTCCCAGGTGCAGGACCCTGCACTTGTCATGGTGGAATTTCATGTGATTTTTACTAGCCCATCTCTCTAGTCTGTCCAGGTCCCTCTGGATGGCATCCCTTCCTTCCAGCATGTCGACCACACCACACAGCTTGGTGTCGCTGGCAAAGTTCCACCGCTGCAAGTGGCAGCAGTGTAGCTCCAGGCCAGAGATAGCTAGAAAGCAGTGCTTCAAGGAGGTGGTGGTCAGGCTTAGAGAAGAAATGAGTTTCAGGAGAAAGTGATAGCAGTGATATCACCACCAAGAAGACTGGAGAGGTTGATCTAGGTGCCAGTCTGTTTAAGCAACAGTCCTCTTTTCACTACAGGAAATCTTCTGTATCTTGGCTATTAGTGATTCTAGTCTTATGTGAGATTCTGTGGGTCTCATCCTCCGGAGCTAAAGAATCCACCCATGAAATTAGTCAGCAGTGCATTTCTTTATAATCCACAAGCCAGCATTATTTTCATATAAATGTCATAGAATAATCTAAGTTGGGAAGGACCTTAAAATCATTGTGTCCAACCATTAACCTAAGACTACCAAACCCACCAATAAACCATGTCCCTAAGCACCACATGTACCCATCTTTTGAATACTTCCAGGGATGGTGATCCAGCTGCCTCCCTGGGCAGCCTGTTCCAATGCTTGACAACCCTTTCCATCCTTTTGAGGCTCACTTTCCATCACTGCAGTCTGTCTTGCTGATTCAGCCATTCTGTGACCAGATCCTGTAACTTTTATTCAGAATGAAGGAGTTGTCTCAAAGCTGGGAGGGCCTCACCCTTTCTTTAATGGCCTGGCAGATCCCTAGAGCTCTATTACTGAAGAGCAGCTTTAAGCTCTGGTCTGAGATTCAGGGGTTTCATTGCCTCTGCTGTGTCCTTAGGCTACCCAGCCACATCCCAGTCTATGCTGACCAATACTGCAGATTATGCATTGCTTTTACTGCTGCTACCAGTGTCTCCAGCAGATTTCTTCTCAGGTCTGCTGAGCAATAGGTACCATTTACTAAAAGAGCATCATATAATTCCTCTATTAGTGCAACAACTGACTGCAGAGAGGGATTAGGCCACCTAGCCTAAAGGAGATAGGAATGGTGGTTAGGCTCTGTTTCCCAATTCATCGTTTCACCTGGAGGAGCTGGTTAGAAGTCTGAGTGATTTGTTGTCACGAGAAGCTGTGCAGTTTCAGAAAAAATATAAAAGCTATCTAAACATTTGCCCTTTTCTTTTTATATCAGATCATTCATTTGTAGATAGTGCAAATTCTAGCATGCACCATTGCTGTAGAAAAGAGCAGGAGCCTAAATGAACTTTTGACTTTGACTGACTGGGTACTTTCATCAAGTCCAAGTGGGACTAAGATATGGTAGCCTCCCAGTTGGAAGATCACCTGATTATCTCACTGTTGGTCCTGTGTTTGGTATTTGTGAATGGTCATGGACATAGGGAACAGATGGATCTCACTGGAGGGTATGTCTCAGAAGGTAGTAAACTCTGCAAAGATGGACTGATGTGTGAGAAGTTGCAGGGTGGGTGTACCTGGAATTAAATTGTGAGGCAGGCAGTTTGCTTGCTAGCACCTGAAGTCACAGGGTCTCGGCACAATCCGATTTCCAACAAGAACTGTTGCAGCTAAAGAGTGAGGAGAAAGCCTGCTGCAGGAAAGGCAGTGGTATGACTTCAGACATGGCTGTATTTGTCTTTAGTTGAACAAGATCATCAACACTTGGGTATGAGTAGAAAGAAGAATCCACCCTTGGGTCTCAGTGGTGAGAAGGTGAGAAGGTAGAAGAAGGTAGATTATGAGGACAAACAGGTCCCAATGTCCTCAGTCTCTGAGTTTCATGCCTCTGTTCACACTTCCTTCAGAGCTGTTGACCCCTAGAGAATGACATCTTTTACCAAAAGACCAAGGAGAACAAGGCCCTCTGGGGAATTTTTAGCCACAAACAAGCAAATCTCTGGATTCCTTACCACCACAGAAGCTTTAGCCCTCTAGGCAACCACAGAGCAGCCAGTGGAAAGATTGAGTGAGGTGGCAAAAACTGTACAGCAGAGCAGAAATTAAAAGTACCCTGGTCAGAGCTGGGAAGGAGTTCAAGGCTTGAAAATTCCTCTTGCTGACTCACTCGGGGCGAGTCAAAGGCTTTTCCTGGCAAGTGCTGTTCACACATCCAGATTCTCAGCTTTCATTTAGAGATGGACTTGCACTGAGTTCTCACAGGGCTGAAGAAAGCCACTTCCTTAGTGGTGGTACCCACAGCAAGGTGCCAGCCTCCCAGCACTGTGCAGCATTGCTGTAGCACAGCTGTCCCTTGCTCAGCACCTCTGCTGAGTGCAAAGGGATCACCAGTTCCCCATTTTGTAGGGCTGCTGGTCAGAGCTGGCTGATGAGCAGCAAACCTGGCAAGCATCATACGAGTTTCATGGAACTTGCAGAAGCAGCAACAGCTCACAGCCTGGAGCTACCCACTGGAGCATGGGATGGGAGGGATTCAGCTCACCAAAACCACATCTGCAGTGATGGTACTGGCCTTATCCCAATATAGAGCAGATGAACTGAGTGCTAAAAGCATCTGTTTCTTTACACTGGTTATGAAGTGATCCATGGGGGACTGGGCAATGAATCTCAGATGTGAATGGCTGTATTGCCTGTGTAAGTCCTACCCAGGGAATCTACAAAAACCAAAAAGCTAAGGAAGCAGTAAAGAAGCAAAAGTGCCTATCTCTACCAAAGGAATTAAGAGAGTGGCAGCAAAATCTTCACACCACAGGTAGGGGCATGTCTGAGGCAGAAGGAAAGAAAGTCATCTCCAGAGCACCATCCCTGTGCTAGTAAGAAGCTCATTAGAAATGCTTTAGGCCAGAGAAGGCTCAATGTATAGTCTCTTAACAGGTATCTCAGTACCTGTGTTTCCAGGCAGGGAAGAAAATAACTTCTGCAGTGAACCCTGAATCATCAGTTCAAACTTTTCTGTGTTTTTAAAGCTCAGTTCTTCAGTTCACGGGTGACTGGCAAATTACCAAATGGTATATGCCAGTGGGTGGGCAGGAGAGTGGTTTAGCACTGCCCTGGGTGCAGCATGGTGCTACATCAAGAAGCTGTAAACCTGCCATTGGTACCAGGCACTGGTCCTCCCTCTCCTGCTTGAACTGCCCCATCTCCCTGAGCAGCTGAGAACACACAAGAAGGATGTTCCTACAGCCTCTTCTCATGCACATGCTTTGCATTATCTCTGTATTATTTGCTTTATAGTAATTAACCCACTCTTTCATTATGCTGGATAAATGAGAGTTCACTCTAATTAAAAGGTGTTAGCTAACCTACCTAAAAGGAATAAATCTAACCTAGATGGAGATTTTTGCACCTAAACAATATGTTAAAACGTGTTCAAACCATGTATTCCGGTCAGCATTTATAACCAAGAGGGCACACTGCTATTTGTTTCTGTTAACTAGTAAGGGTAGATTGAAAGACTATATGCTGCTGGGTTTCAGGCTAGAGGAACTCTGGACAATCTGGTCAATCAATACAAGCGTGCTGAACTGTTCCCAGTGTTGGGACAACTCATCCTTGTCACAATAACACAAATTGCCTCCTTATCTTCTCTGGCAGCTTTTAGATCTGCCTGACAGCAACTGGGGATTCATTCCCCCTTACTTATGTTTAAGACCTTAACTAAGACAATTAGGCACTGCATGAGCTATCAAATAGTAGAGAAATCTTGGGGTACATGAATCACCCACTGTAGGTACTGTTCTCCCACCAAGGACTACAAAGGACCCAGTTAAAGCCTCAAGTTGAACTCCCATATGCAGAACTATATAGCAACCCTCTTTGTGTTCCAGCCTAGGGACTGCACCTTCACCGATAACTCACTAGTTGGGTTTTCTGAGGTGTTTTGACTCCAATTCTGCTCTTGATCCTGATATGTCAGAATCCACAGTATTTTGGGTCAACTTTAGGTTTCTCAATGCAGCAATGCTGTTACAGCACTAATGGTATAAGATGTAAGTGAAAAGAGTTTGTGAAGAGAGGCTGCATCTTCTATTAGGGCAATTTTTAAATGCATTAACTTGGATTTCAGTTTCCTGACCTGCGTTTTTCATGTCTTAACTACCAACCATTGACATTTGCCTCCTTTTGCTAGATCTTTTCTAACTATATTGCAAGACCTAAATTAATATTGCTGCAATATTTGAATTGCCATTTACATTTCCTTTTAAAGATCCCACTGTCTGGCTGGCAGCATTTTCAAGTACCTGAAAACCTTTTAAATCTGGTGTCTAGCTTCTTGTCTGTCCTTCCTTTTTCCCATCTTTAAAATGCTTGTAGTAAAATATACGTTGTATTGTGGAGCACTGTTAATTGTTATTAGACTTGGCTGTGTTTTTGGCAAATCCTAGTGACAATATTTAGCAAAATTCTGACATGTTCAGTCTTTCAGGAAGGAAGAAATAGGTACTTTTGAGAGGGAGAAATGTGCCACTTTTTCATTTCAGTAAGAGGACTGTGTGTGCATGCTGTACCTGTGAATTGTATTGTACCTTGCTCAAATCAGAAATGAGTCAATATTTTGCAAATGGAATTGCTGCAAGTGGCTGCAAATTTGGGGAAAAGAGGGGTCAAAGAATCAGCTTTTGATTCTTGTTTTTGGACAGGTTTGTTGCCCTTCAATGATTTGTATACAGACAGCAATATTTGGGTAGCATGGAATATGCCTCTGTTTAACTTAGAAAGATACACTTTCAAGAGTGCAGTTTTAACTATTTTTATTCTGTTCTTGTTTCTATTTTCAGTCCTACCTCCTGTACTCGTTCCAAGACACAGTGAGTTTAACCCTCACCTCAGCCTCCTTGCCAAGTTTCGAAACACTTCTCTGCACAGTGAGCCTCTGATGCCGCACAATGCCACCTATCCTGATTCTTTCCAGCATCCTCCATGCACACCTTTTCCATCATCACCCAGCCACATGTTCTCCCAGTCACCTAACAGCATCAGCTACCCCAACTCACCAGGAAGCTCTTCTGGACCAGGAAGTCCCTATCAGCTCACGGGTAAGAATGAGCTTTCAGACATCCTGACTGAGACAGCCAAGGTTCTGGCCAGGGGCTGGAGTCGGGTGCCGATTCTGTGTGCTCCCCGCAAGACTGCAGCTATAGACTGAAATGTTGGACAGGATGGATTTAGTATGTGATTTCTTGTTACTACCTCTTAGTATTGTCTCCCAGTCCTTCTGACAGATGCTCAATGGACTAAGAATTGTAGTCATCCTACTCCTAGAAGTGTCTGGATGAGATTTCATGATTACTGTAAGGGGAAAATTAAGGAGAGGAGCAGATGTACCAGGCCACCTTCCGCTTAAAGCTGCCTATCTGAGCTTCTGATACAATCCATGAAAAAGAGCACTTAAAACATCTGACTTAGTCACATCTAATAGAGATGACCAGGGTAGGAACCTTTAGAAACTCTATCAAGAGAGACTGGATAAAATACGGAAATCGGTATACAGAAATATTTTTTAATGGATGGTGACTCCACTAACTGTATAAACTTCAGGAAATTAAGGTGTTTGACAATCTGGCCTAACACTTGGTGAAATCACCAGGCAAATTCCAATGACTTTGGAACATGTTTCATCAGCCCCACAGTTCTGAGGTCAGCGGGGTTATTGTCTCTCAGATTGTGTTGTGAACTCCTTACTTAGTACTGCTCTAATTACCTGAGAACTTAACTGTGCTTTGGCTGTTAAATATACCAAGAAGGTGTCATGCATCACAGCTGACAGTTGGGTTTAATATCAAAATATGACTCAGATTCACTTCCACACTTTGTTGCAACTCTCAAATAGCTTCAATGAAACCAAATTTTTCACAAAAATTAACTTGGGTCATAATCTTGTGGCTTAATGCTTTAATGACTCACCTGCGGAGCATTTAAATTCTTGATGTGTCTATTTTGACTTTTAAGTGCAAGAAAGATGTTTATTTTTACAAAGTGTTTGTAGCATTTGAGCTTCCTTTTACATTCAACACAGTGTGATGTTTTTCCTCCCCTCTCCATTCATTGAATGGACCTTTGTTCATTTCTTCTCTAGATCTATATTTCAGATTAAATCATATTTAGCAACATGAAAACATTCCAGCAAGTAGTAGGACTAGTTTGTCTTCTCCCATCTTTTAATTTGACCCCTATGTAACCAATCTGGATTCAGTGGAGCTGGTCCTGACAGGTAAATCAGGCCCATTCCATGTATTTAATGGCTCTGACTCGTGCATTTAACTGAACTTGGGACCTTGCAAAGCTACTTAAAAATGGAAGTGACTCAACCTGAGCTTCAGTATATCACAGTACACAGCATGCTGATAAGCATAATTTGCCTGAGTAACAATCAGGGGTGGAAGACAATCTAAAGCAAACTGAAGTTACATCAAGAACCTTGAGTGGGATTGGTGTGACCAAATACAGATGTCAACAATGCAAATTTCTACATCTCATGCAATTGTCTATACTCTCTCTGTAATCAGGGGAGAAAAACAGGCACTCCTAGAACAAGATCTATTCCATCTGAAGGTATATGTCTATAGTAGTTGCGATGCACCGTGTCTTCAGGTGCCATTTTACTTTAGTGGCTACAAGGAGAGCATAAGGTGACTAGCGTTGGTACAGACACCAAAAATACCTGAATAATCACATTATATTCCTTTCTGTGACCTGTATTCTCCTCTACTCTTTCTTCATGTTTACTCATCTAGCTTACTGCATTTTCTGTGGGAGGGTTATACCATGTATATGTTAAAAATATCATATAGTATATGAAATTCCTAAATCCTGAACAGTGCTTAAACAGAGTAACATTCCTATGCGGTACTTAACTTGGAAGATTCAACGGTTGCCTCATGAGGCAGTCCACATTTATCCACTCTGGGTGAAGTTGCTGTGTTTTGAGGGCCAGCCAACAAGAGCCTGAAAAGAAGAGGAAATTTCAACCTAGAACCAAGTTAAACCCTAGTCTTCTTAAGGAGATCCTTAGTCCTGCAAGCTTGTGTATAGGTATAATTTACATATAAGCCCAAGCACACCGAGTTTCTGTTCAAATGAATAAAACTACATGCTCTTAGTGCTTATGCAGTGAATGTCAGCATATTCTAATACAAAAATAAAGTCCTTTTTTCTTTGGCTTTCTAAAGCCTCTTGTCTTTCTTGAGACTATCCACTATAGGGACACTTGTTTTCTAGCTTACTATGCCATAAATGAAACAAATCAGGATCAGGTTGCGACTTGATACTTTTTCTCCATATTTTTTTCGTCACATCCATTAGTCTTTGAAGGGAGACTGAACAAGTCAGAGGAGAGACAGACTTCTCTTGTAGCACGGAGGTAAAAAGGACAAATCTGAAAGGAGTTTTGCCAAGTCTGATTGTAGAGTGTAAAGGCTTTCCATAGGCTTTTTTTATAGACTGTGAAGAAAGAGAGCTTTCTCCCAGAGGATCAGTTAAAGTTAGCTTCTGCTCTTAAATCACCCTCTTCAAGTTTTAAATTTGTGAGAGAAGTCTGGAACTGAAGGATCAAACTGTGTTACTTCCTAAGGGTAACAATTGGTGTTAACAGAGAGCTTGACTGGACATCAGTCTAGGCCCGAGGCAGAGTTGGTTCTGTCCCTCTCTCTTTCAAGTGCAACATTTCCAACCTGACAGCCCTTCATTCTTGTCCTCCCTAAACAAGTCTTAATCTGGAGGTTGAAGGGAGGTCAGGTTCAGGTTTGTGCTGTTTCCAGCTCTTCTCTAGCTAAACAATGCTGAAATGTTAAGTATTCACCAGGAAAAGCTGGGGAAAATTTACCAACCTTATTGATTTAGGTGTCTTTTCTTTCTTTTCTTTCTTTCCTTCTTTCTAATAGTGGAAACTCCACCACCACCTTACCATGCAAGAGAACCTCCAGGAACCCACAATGGGCGGTCAATGGATGCATTAACTGAAAGTCAACTAGTGCTGTCTTTGCCCAATGGAGGTAAATCTGCCGATGGAGAAGCTGAAAGTAAATAACCATTTGTACTATTTTTCAAAGCGAAAAAAAAAAAAAAATGTTATTTGAACAAGAAGGTTCAGTGATCTGTAATAATAGGATTCAGGCAGGTTTGCAGTAAGGCTGTATACTAGACCTGCCCATTACCTGACAGAATAGGTTGATTTAAGAATTCAGTGAATTATGTGTGAAGTTAGAGAGTTCAGACCATATTTGCATCCATGGACTATTAGAGTTACAAAGCTGTTAATGAAAGCAAACACTGTTATCTACATTGTAAAGACAAAGTTATCAAGTCAAGGATGGTGAGGCAATATAACACACAAGAGCACTATCAATATCAGAACAGATTTCTTTATCACCTTCAGTTCTTGGTTTCAAACACTTTAAAGCCTTGTGGTTGAGACCTTTATTACTGCCATCTTTGTATTAATATCACATTACTGGCTGGCTAGAAAAGGACATACTTTGGTGAAGTACAAAGAGATTTTTACAGATGGATAAACTCTTCATATAAGAATGCTTTAGTGGGAGAGGGCATGAGTGGTCAGAGTAGAAAGGTCTGGGATGGTCTCCGCTACCTCCAGACTAGTAGTAGTAGGTGATACCTCCATCATTCAAAGCCCCTTGCTGCAGAGAAGCAAGGGGAAATGGAGTTCCTCTGTCGGGTTTTCCTTTGGCCTCCTGCTGCTTCAAAGGAAAAATCAACATTGTTCTTCCAGTCCAGCATATTGTAGTTCACACATGCACATTAAAAAAAAACTATTCCGGCCTCTGGAACAGTGAGGACCATGTATGTATCACAGAACTGGAGCAGAAGGAAGATGAGAGTGATAGTGTTAATTACAGATGGGTACACAGAATGACAAGATAATAACTAGTTATCAGACACCAATACTTTTAAATAAATTGTCAGGATACTTTAATCTCTTTACCATAGTTTACCATCTGTGATCATTGCCCTAGTGAATGTTAGTTGGCAGATTGTTACAGGTTATGCACAGAAGTGCTCTAGGGGCAGGAGGTCTCGCATGCCTATGGTGGATAGGCAGGATAAAGTTTCCCACTAATTCCCGTATGACAAATGAGACTCAGATATTCTGTTACATTTTTGAGTCTTTCTCTGTCTCTCAGTTAGAAAACCTGGGCAGGGGTAGATCCAAAAGAAATGACCTTGTTGATATTTCAGCTTATGGTCCCACATGGAAGCAGAAAGCCCCAAAGCTTGCAAAAAAATGGGGGGAGTGATTGATTACTTCTGAACTTCAGAGTTTGGTATTAGGCTGAAGGCTTGGCTCAGTTTTAACTTGCTTTGAGCCCGTCTGTCATCCCTAGCTCCTGCTGGTGTGCAGAGCAGATGTATCCCTTGCTATTTTCAGTGTAGAGATTGGGTCCCGGTTCAGCAAGGAATGTCAGTCAGCATGTGCTTAATTTAATGCAGGGAGTTATCAGTTTTAAGAACAAGTGGGACTCCTCAGAGGCTTAGAATTAAGCTGATGTAGCAGCCCTTTGCATGTTTGGGGCTTCAGTCATAAAATTAAGAAGAAACAGAAGCTGCTGTTGAGATAAAGCGTGACATAAATGACTGTTAAGATGAAGAGCCAGGGGGGAAGTTATAGTGGGAGGGAGGGAGGGAGGAAAGGAAACAGAGAATGATTGTTTAAAAATATTACTGAGACCTGAGCAGCTGATTAATTTTATTTCCTACAGACTTTCGGCCTGTTTGCTATGAGGAACCCCAACACTGGTGCTCAGTTGCCTACTATGAACTCAACAACCGGGTAGGGGAAACTTTCCAGGCTTCCTCTCGAAGTATCCTTATAGATGGATTTACAGATCCTTCAAATAACAAAAACAGGTTCTGCCTGGGACTGCTCTCAAATGTAAACCGCAACTCTACTATAGAAAACACCAGGAGACACATAGGAAAAGGTAAGAGGAAATCCCTTCTCCTGGGGAATATTCAGAGCTTGAAAGAATCCCACATTGCATTAACAAACCTAGCTGATTTGTGAGGTGTGCTTGTCTTAAAACCAAAGCACTGGGATTACTTCTGAAATAGAAGAAAAGCAGCTGATTCTTTTCTGACTGGATAACAATCAGCAGAGTAGCTCCCTACAAATTTACTTGGCCAGCAAAGAGAAAAATGTTGTTTATAGTTGTGTGTTCTAATTTAGCAGTATGTATTTTCATTTTATTTATTAGAGCTTCTGGCAGCTGGGAATATTGCCATTGAAATGCCACTAAAAGGATAATTGCTGGTGCCTCAGGGCTGGTTCTCCTACCACCAAATAACAAAGGGAGATGGATGAAACACTTAGTAGTTGAGTTATTTAGCTGAAGGACTCTACCAGAGTTGCCTTTGTAGCTTTTTCCTCCCCACCAGTCTGATTCCCTGCCTTGTCAACTTCTCACCAGTAAAACTGTCTTGGATTCTCCCTCCAGCAGTTCTCCTTGCATGCCC
The DNA here is from genome assembly GCA_013400375.1 of Thinocorus orbignyianus. NCBI lineage: Eukaryota > Metazoa > Chordata > Aves > Ciconiiformes > Thinocoridae > Thinocorus > Thinocorus orbignyianus. The sequence goes on from VXBW01000253.1 coordinate 815,001, forward strand.
CACTTCTGTTGTATGTATACCCTGTGCATGCAGGGGCATATGCTACTGGTGGCACACACAAAGAGACCACAGCAGGACACCACACCTGGACATGTGTGGCCACACACACTCCATCCCAGATCACTAGGGCTGTGTGAGGGCCTGATACTCTCCCAGAACTTACTGTTTGTGGCAGAGAGTAAGAAGCCCTGAACTGGTCACTTCTCTGCACAGATGAAGCTTTTCTCATTCTGGTATATCCAGTCTAGACTCATTATCTTGCCAACCCAGCCTCTCACCAGTAGCTGCCTGGGAATGGATTTCCCACTGGGCTAATTAACTCTAATTGTTCCACTCCTATTATCTTGTCAACCTCACCTCATTTCCCAGGCCTAGAGCAGTATTTTAATTGGCTCTTGATAGTCTAGTGTTGAATGACTGAATACGAGGAAGCTCTGAGACAAATGTGACATAGTTTTTACAAACAACAGTGAGCCTGAAGGCTGGCACAGGAGATCACAGATTCATAGAGATGTTGTACTTAACTCTTGCACTTTTTTCTGGAAGGGAAAGCAGATGTACTGTGTAAAGTCAGTGTGATCCTACAAGTGTCTGTCATAATAGTTCAGGGTGAGGGGCGGAAATGAGTTGTACCTCTAGTTCTAACTTACTCAGAAAATAAGGCAAAGCTCCTCCATCAGCATAAGCTGTCAGAGGGGTGTAGGTCAAAGCTGAGCCCAACCCTAAAAGAATGATGAAAGGTCTCAGCCAAAGCTGTCATTTGAGGATGTTACATTCTGTGACTTTCTGTCCCAAAAGAGGAAGAGACAGAACAGGAAGAAAATGAGGTAAATGCTAATGGTCCTCATCCATTCAAATCTGAAGTTCTGTTTTCATTGATTAAAAGTCCTTTAAAGTCTTACGCTAGGCATCTGCCCAAGGGAAGGGAGCAGGTTGCCTAGAGAGGAGCTTAGTATATCAGAGATCCTTAATTTTACTGCTCTTCCTTGCTTATGCAAATCTTAGAAAAACATGTTCAAGTGGAATAGAAGTGGCACCAGTACAGGCCTGCAGAAGAGCACAGAGCAGCTCCAAAAGTGTGTAGTTCAAAGGCATTCTGGAGAGATGAAAGCTACTGAAATGGATACAATTGTCACATGTTAACAGGGGAGAAAAAAGAGTGAGTAAACAAGATTAGCTCAGTAGGATAAGGATATGCGATTGAATTGTCATCTGGTGTATCAGCGTGAAATGGTTTCCTGGAAATACCACATCAAAGCTAAAAACAATCCAGAACACAATGCAACATCCACTAGCAATTGGACCTGTTTCAGCAGTCAGACTTCAAGGACAAAAAGGGGACTTCTGATCAGAGTGTCAAAAAGATGTGGATGCTTGGAAACTGCTGAATTTCCCATTTCTGCAGAGATTAATGAAATCCCACTAAAACATACAGACCCTTGATTTGGTCTTCTGCAAATATGTATTCAGCTACGTGGCTTCCTTGAGGGTGCTTGTCTCTGCAAATAAATACCAGAAGAATGGAAATACACACATTTCATTACTGATACTTTAAAAAGTCCACAAGGGTGACTATAGTGTTTTTGTTATTGTGGTGCACAGTTTGGGCAATGCCTCTGAAAGCATTCTTTTTTCCTCCCCCCTCCAAGAAGTTGAGTTACTCAATATACTCTGAAAACACAGACTTTAAAGCTTTTCACCTTAGCACCCAGGCCATCCTAAATAAGTAGCCTCACCTGAAGATTTGAAGTGTGGTGAACATTTATGTCCTTGTTCTTCTCTCCCTACCCTGTGTTCTCACCCTGCTTATTTCAGAAAGTCATACGGAGTCCCTCAAGGTCAGCTAGGACCTTTGTCCTTCAGTCCTTCCCTTTTATCCATCCATCTTTCAAGAAGGGAAAGGAGTTACAGGTCAAGTGAGAGCAGTCACAACGTGCAGTATCCCATGATGTCCAGTACAGTTGGACTGGAGCTGATGACTGGTCTCATGGAGTTGTCATCTCACTTGTGTTCCCAGTGCAATGCTGGCATGTGCTCCAAGCCACACCCTGCTGCCACTCACATCTAATTTGAGAGCTCGTGGGTACAGAGAAGAAAAAGTCAAGTGATGGCTTGAAGACAGACTTCAAGGTTCCTGTCTGAGTCACTCTGGAAGTCCATGGGAGAATGTATTTTTCCCAGATTCTTTTCCCACTCAACCTGCTTTTCCCCAAGACTTTCCCACTTCTCTTCAGAGGCTGGTTTTGTCCTAAGGATGTGCTGCTGCCCCTTGCTGTCATGACCACAGAATGATGAACAGGCTGGGAAAATGTAACCAGTCTTTTTTGTATGAAAGACAACAGGAATAAAACTAATTACAACTGAATTATTAAAGTGTAGTTATCACCAGCTTTCCAGGCAGTCCATTGAGACTCTGTGAACATGTGAATTTGTATGTAAGGGTTTGAATGCCATACCTGGGAACAGAGAGAAGGATTTTATTGTTATTTAGTGCTGATTTCTATGAGAACAAAGAATTGAATTCTTCCACCTCTCTTGGCCGTGGGAGGGGTTCCTCTCATCTAATCTAGCCATGGGAAGGGTGGTTGTCTAAGCATCTTCACAGGATGACTTGCACCTTTCAGGGTGTGGTTTCATGCTCACGTTTAAGCAGCCTGGGTCATGATGCGACCCTTCCACTGATGAAGATCTCACTGCAAATAAATCTTGTTTTGGTTTGTTTGTTTTTAATTTTATTAGCTGGTTTGGTGCCTCAGTCTTTATGGCTGTCCAGTCCCCAGCCACTAGTGCCAGGCTGAAGGCAGGTGTGGTAAGAGATAGCAGGGGCAGGTAACAAGAGAGCCTTTTCAGCACCTGCACAGTTTTCAACCTGCACATTAGTTTGAGTTGGCTGTGAGCCTGCACTCTGTAGTAGCTGGAGTGAATCTTCTGGTCATCACAGTGCTTCTCATCATCTATCAGCTAGAGGAAGCATTTGTGCAATTACACAAGATTCCTTACTTTGAGTTTGCTGAATTGGGCTAAGATAAATTCTCTCACCAATTTAGGTGTATTTTTAATGCAGGAGGACATCCTGGGAGGACCATAGGACCTTCATTTCCCCAAGGCATGGTAAAAATTTAGAGTTAGTGTTGGTATGTCACTAGAGCGCTGAAAAATCCAGAAGGAAACAACTAATTTTCTTCCTAAAGGTCACTTTGAACAGGATCTGAGGGGAAAGTCACATCATGTAAATGCAAATACATGGTTCTGACGTGATGTATAAAACAAAATACAGAAAAGCTATTTTAAGTACACACCATGCTGTGTCTGGACTGCATGAGACAGGATCCTGTAGTAAAAAACTAGCGTGAAATGAAGTGGGTCTTGGTCAGCGTGAATGTGCTCAACAGTGAAAACAGATTTAGATGTGCAATGTGTAACGGATTTGTCAGTTCTTTCACAGTTTTGATCCATGCTTTGTACATGGTTGACATATGTTTGACATTTGTGTGTGTGCACATGCATGTGTATGTACATTATATGCTTCATAAAGTCCTGTGCAGTTGGATTAAGGAAGTAAACCAATCTTCACTGAGAAACAAGGCAGAACATTGTGAGCCAAGACTTTTTTTCTCCTAGACCAGTACCTCCAAATAACATTTATGACAATTTCCTCTTAAAGTTGGTGGGTCCATTGTACAGATACATGGATATGCACACAGATACTGTCTTTTACAAGTCAAAGTATAGAGACTGAGTGCTTGGAAAGGTCCTGAGCTTTTATGCCTACACCAGTAAAAAAGTTAAAGAATTACTGGTATAAAGTATGTTGTGATCAACAGAGAAATAACATAAGTGTTTTTTTCTTTTTCAAGGCGTTCATCTTTACTATGTTGGTGGGGAAGTTTATGCTGAATGTGTCAGTGACAGCAGTATTTTTGTGCAAAGCCGCAACTGTAACTACCAGCATGGTTTCCACCCAGCCACCGTCTGCAAGATCCCCAGTGGCTGCAGCCTCAAGATCTTCAACAACCAGCTCTTCGCCCAGCTGCTTGCCCAGTCAGTCAATCATGGGTTTGAAGTGGTGTACGAGCTGACCAAGATGTGTACTATTCGAATGAGCTTTGTTAAAGTAAGGGTTCTTTGTTTTCTCTTGTGTTTCTGAAAAGGCAAATCCCATCACTTGCAAGCTTTGGTGCTAAAGTAGGCGCCATCAAATCTTTCCCAACTGGGGATTTAGACACTCAGCTTGCAAATAGCAATTCAGACTGCCTGTTTTCCAGTATTGCCGTAAACTTTTGGGTGCTTTTGTGGTCAACCTGGAAATTTCTTAGATTCCAAAAATTACATATTCCATAGGCTTTTTGTGGAAAATAAGCAGGAATTGAATCATGGTGTTCCCCCATTGATTGCATAAAGGGCTCAACTTAGAGGGGCTTAGCAACATGTAAATATTGTGGCACATATCTGAGGCAGTCTTTTTTTCTCCTGTAATGACTGGTTTACAATAGAACTTCGTAGGGCCATAGATGTGAAAAGAATGTCCTTATGACTCTAGACTAATTTAGTCTCACCATTAATGTAGACTGGTATATATGGTCTTAGTCAAGAAACAGTGGGTACTCTTATAGCCCCCCTGAGGTTGCTGGGAACTGGTGTTTGCCACCAGTCTGATCCCTGGCAAGAGACTGTCTTAATTTCTGTTGACATTCACTCTTGCCAGGCACGCTACTGGAAGGGCTTCTGGCAAGGAAACATACAGAACCCAAAAGAAGGTCTGACCTTTCCTCTGTTATTTGGAAGAGACGGGAGAGCACCAAAACCACTGCTGTTTCCATGTCTTTCATATCTCAGTTTTGCAGTCTGACTGCTCTGTGTGTGATGCGTCAGTCTTTGTAGGAGTTTTGTAAATCTTCTGAATGGCCTCTTCACCAGAATGCCTTTTGTAGCATCTAAATCCCAGAGAATGGTTTCAAGACTGTTAACGGATGCATTGGACTGGCTTCCTATAGTGCTGCCGGGGAGAGCGGGCAGCAATGTTCAGCCTGCAAGGTAGAGAAGATGTACCATTAGATGCAAGTTGGTCTTGCTAGGTACCATAGGAAGCAGCTTGAATATGTTCATTTGTCTTGCAGATTGGGTTGTAGACAAAAGACTCAACCAAGCTGATTGAATTCACATCTAGGATACTGCAAAATTGCTTAAGGCTCAAGCCCAGTTCCCATGTGTTCTTCGAAGCAGATGAGTTGAGTCCCACACACCTTTCTAGTTCTGACTCTTTCCAGCCATCCTTGGGTCCCCATCTCCTTAACCCTCTGAGAGCATTAAGACGGTCCTGTGATTTTTCCCAAGAGTCCAAGCCAAAATCTCTCTGACTGTGACCATGTTTCTTTTTTCTTGGGAAGGAATTGTCATCTTGTTCACACGCAAGTGTTAAGGAAAATAAAAGAAAGTGAGAAACCCAACAAGCAGCATTTTCTTTAATGGAAGACATGAATGGACATGTTGTTTATGAAGGCTGTGTAGCCAGTTATGCAATATTTTCATTATCTCAGCAACTCAGGGGTAGTCTCTTTGATGTATTATCTGTCTCCATGCCCAGCATGGCAGCAGGAATGGTGGTGTTGATGCACTCAGTAGCGCTCCATGTTATCGCCTTACTCTGTGGAAACAATAGCAGTCACTATAGTGCCTCAGGCACCACAACACCAGTGCAAGGAGTTATTTTGAACCCTTTCCCATGACCTTTGGAAAATGTCTATGCAAATCTCTTCTAGGTTCTTCCTTCCTGGCCTATAAAAACCCTCTCTTGTACTCAAGTGTTCTCAAATTATTTCTCTCCCAAAGCATGAGCGCTGGTATGTTCAGTCTCGGGGCAGGAATACCCCTGGGCATTGGGTCCAAAGTGCACAGAGGAGCATGTTGTCTGTCAGAGCCAGACACCAGGAGCCCTCAGGTGCAGGACAGTCCTGTGGTTTCTCCCCCTATTTGTGACCAGGTGCTGCTGGTGACCTACAGCCCACGGGACAAGAAAGAGCCAAAGAGCTGGAGACCTTGCCTCCTACCCCTCCAGTGCTTGAGTTGGGAGGCAGAGATGGGTAAGGGCCAAGACAGGAGAAACTTACAGGACTGTATCATCTTCTGGAGGCAGGACATGGGACAGAGAGAAGAGCTGAAGGGCCAGTTCTCTCTTATAGCCTTCGTGTGCCCACAGCTGGGGGGAGCTCAACCCTCAGGCCAGTGTGAGTGTATCATCAGTGAGAGCAAAAAGCTGTTTCCATCCGCTTAAGTACTGCTGATAACTAAAACAGGATGGCTGTTTTCTCCTCTCCACAGTTGAGGAACACAAAATGTTCCTGAAGCACAAAGTGGAAAGACAAAGAGTTCATCCTCTCCAAGGCAGGGTCTGAACCCAGTACCCTCCCTCCCACATTTCTGCAGTTCTAGGGGCTGAGAGGCTGACCCAGCAGACTTGGCCATGTGGCCCAGCATGAGGCAGCTCAGCACTGTGAGATGTGGCTGGACCCTGATCTGGAGAGAGCTGTTGCCCACAGGTGGTGGGAAGGTCTGGCAGGAGCAACAGACCCCCTCAGCTGATCTTCCCGATGCTCAAAGGGACATCTGCCCATCAGGGTATCAGTATCCTCTTCCCATCCTCAGTGCAAGACCCCACCACAGATTTGCAAGTTGTTCTCATTTTATTCCCTCGTTAAGAGTACACTGAGCTCGTTTCAGCCCTGGAGATGAAGGAGGCTACCTGCAGCCAAGAGCAACGCACAGCAGAGGCAGGGAGCACTGAGGACCTGGGCTGCTGGCTTCCCCCCTGCTGGCAGCTCCAGCGCTGGCAGCCAGGCTGGGGAAGGTGACTGTGAGTGTCTGGGAGTTGCCAGCAGAGGGAGATGGCCAGCCACCAACATGCTCTGCCAGACACCTCCAAATCGGGCACGTTTACTCCTGCAACCTGTAATTCCCATTCCTCAGGCTTTTGTGTTCTGCCAGTCAGCAGAGGTGCACAGATCCTCTGGCCGTGTAGCTTCACTGTATCCCTGGTACTTCACGAACTCAGAAGCCTGACAGTGCTGGTTTAGAGAGTGACATTTTATGCAAATGTTTCCGGAATATAAATTTGAGGTGTCTGTGAACACAGGCCCTTCCTACTCTGATATATGCCCTGCAGATCAGAAAGTTGCTGCCCGATTAAGAATACTCTTTGGTCCATATCTTGCTCTTCTGCTTTCTTCCTTCTTTTCTTCATTAAGGAGAAATCGATTTTATCAAGACCACTCATGACATCTAGTTTTGGTGTTGATCCTTGTTTTTCAACTGATCGTTCTAGAGAAGTGGTTTCTAGTAGCCTTGGTTGCCTGAGTTGTTCAGCACTCTACAATTTAGGTACTTTTGACAGGCATTGATCTTAATCTACCTCCATGTCCTTTCTTTTTTCATGACAGGAATATCAAAACCCCCGACTAGCATAATGATAGGTGAAGCTCAGCTTCTCTGATCAGCAGCCCACAAATGAAGAACTTCATCCTGTAGTGGGTCCGCGTTTTGCACGTTGCCCTGGGGAAATCTGAGTTCAGTCCTGGCAGTGAGAACTCACAGTGGCTTAGCTGTGAGACTTCAGGCTGGGACTTGGATGTCGGGCTTCAGGCTGTGAAATCACAGTGTCTGACTTAGCAAGCTGACACTGTGCCTGCTTGAGGCACAGGGACTTCTGCTTCTCTTCTCTCCTTGCCAGCACTGCATCCCCATCTTCCACTAGATGCTCCATGTCCCTTATCTCCCCAAAAGAGTTGAAGAAATTACTGCAGGAATTCCCACAGCAGACAGGAACTCCCATGGGAAAAGAGGCTGTATAGTGATAGGACATAGGGTAACAGTTTTAAACTTGAAAGAGGGATGATTTAAATTAGATACTAGAAATAACTTCTTTATTGTGAGGGTGGTGAGGCAGTGGAACAGGTTGCCCAGAGAAGTTGTGGCTGCCCCATCCCTGGAAGTGTTCGAGGCCAGTCTGGATGGGGCTTTGAGCAATCTGCTCTAGGGGGAGGTGTCCCTGCCCATGGCAGGGGGGTTGGAACACACTGATCTTTAAGGTCCCTTCCAACTGTAACCATTCTATGATTCTGTGTTCAAGGACAGAAAACCTATCGAAAATGTCTATACATAAATTAAATATGGTACGTAGGAACCTTGCTGGAAGTTTCCAGAGGTTCAGATAAATACTTAGAACTTCTCAGACTCATAGGATGCATCTCTACGAAGAAATGAAACAGTGCCCAGGATCATTCCCAGTTCCCGTTAAAGTGTTATGACAGGGCCTGGCCTGCTTTTCGTCTGTGCCAGCCAGTAGTCTGGCACACATTCTTGGGCATGTCTCTGGAGTGCAAACAGCAGGGACCATTCCCCATGGGCTGCTTGCAGTCAGCCAAGCTTGGAAACAGGCCTTTCCGTGCCAGTTGGTCTCAGCACCTGGAAGTGTGACTGAACATTTTTGATTTAATAGTACAGAGTCCCTGATAACTGTGATAAAAGTGACCTTAAAGAGGAGCAAAATTTCTAGAGGAAATTATCCCTAGGACAAAGCATTAAATCTTAGGAACTTGGGTGATGGCACTGGAGTTGTGATTGAATATTGCTATTTAAAAAAAAACAACAAAACCTCACTTTTTGGTCCTTTGATGCTTTTGCAGGGCTGGGGAGCAGAGTATCATCGCCAAGATGTTACAAGCACGCCCTGCTGGATCGAGATCCACCTGCACGGACCATTGCAATGGCTGGATAAGGTGCTGACACAGATGGGCTCACCTCATAACCCCATCTCCTCAGTCTCTTAAGAATCATCTCTAGAATTCCCTTAGGATGGATGCTATTGCAGGCAGTGGCTTATAGGATTTCCAGTGAACAGAAGCTTCTATATGTAGATGTATGTAGATGTAAATATCTATACATAGTCTCCTTTTTTTTTTCATGTTACATTTTGTGGTTTCTAGTTATTCTGATGCCAGTACAATAAGTTTAGAAATTCAGGTATGGCATATCTGTTCTCTAGTACAAAATAAGCCAAATTCCTGCAAAAGTGTCAAACATTTCCTGTGAGCATCTTCATTCCCCAGCCAAGCCAGTAAACGGTGTGAATTCTCAGCACTTCCATGCGGATTCAGAAACCTGGCTGTAGCTGTTCCTAGTAGGTGAAATTCACCCCTCTGCAGGCAACCAAAGTCAGATCTCTGCACCGTTTATATCCATTTTACATCCTAATTTCAGGTCTAAAAGAGGGCCTTAGGTGGTGCACAGGACTTATGTATAGAGATGACTTTTATCCAGTGAACTGAAGGACTAAACTGCAGTTCCAGTCTGTCTCCCTACTGCAAAGCACGATGAGACAACAGATCCTCTGAGGAGCTGAGGCACTGCTGTCTCCCTTAGGATTTGGCAGAAGGAGAGAGTCCTCGGGATGTGTTCAGCACTGGAGCCTTATCAGAGCATTCTGGACACACCTGAGTAGTCTGATACTGTTAACTCATTAGTGTACGGTACCGCTGCACTGAAAAGCAACACGCTCCTAAGAAAAAAATAAAGAAGAAAATGGAAATGTATGCCTATAAGTTAAAAACTAATTAACTTCCCGTGCTTTTCTGCAAAGTAAATACATACTTGCATATGTATCTGGCATGTAAATGGACTCCTATCCATTATACAGTATTGATGTAGTTTGTTTTAAAGTTAGGACTGTCTGTAGTTAGACTACTGTGCTGATATCAAGGGTACGTCTAAAAGGGACTTGAACTGAGATTCAAAAAAGGGAAATGAAGTGTGCATTGAAGAACTGAATAACTACTTTATCATTCACCTTGGCATAGTCTCTGTACTGGGAACAGAAAGCCCCACGCTCCCAGGATACAAAGAGAAGGAGGTGGGAATCGGCCACGTCCACCCCCTGCGCTGAGCCAGTCCTCATCTGTCTGCAACATGCTGGTTTGCGAGAGAGGGTTTCCCAACCAGTCCCTTCGTACATCCCCATGGATGGTTTCTCATCTCGGATACTACAGGACTCATCATTTGCAGCACTTTCATCTTGCCTGCAGAGGATGGTGAGGTAGTGGAAGCCACGAACAAGTGAAGAGTGAATCTATGTGTGGAACCTTTTTGAAAAGCTCCTTGCCTGCGGTCCTTCCATAAGCAGGGAAAACCATTGCCCATAATCTTTAGCTTTACAAAATGCTGCTCGCTTGGTAACCTGTTCCGAGGAGGCAGGTGAAACTCTTACTACATTTTGATGGTCCCCATTACGTTGCTGAAATGGCAGAGGATTATTTATTTCTAGACATCACCGTCCACTGAAAATTGGTTTGCTTTAAGGGACAGAAAGAGTGATAACTTCTCCAATCTCATTCCTTCTTGGAACACACCAGAAGTTTCCCAAGGAAAAAAACCCAACTTTTACAGAATGTTTCTTCTCACACAATATCTGGTGCTACACATTTTACTGCATAATTAGAAGAGGATATCTGAAATCTTCAGCTACATGACATATGAATTCAAATAACATTCACTGGAAAGGCTTTCCATGTGTTTTAGATGCTATGTAATACTTGGATGCCATGTAATACCTATGACAGGGTGGTAATTACAGCAAAGCAGGAGAATCAGTAAACCAGCAGGGTTACTTTGTTGGAATGCATCTCCAGCTTCAGAAGTAGTAGGACACAGAAGTGTATATTTTTGGTAAGGTTGAACAGTAATAGCAAGTCACACAGGAAATCTGTAAATGTGAAGAACCCTGTTCTGTCACCATTTGACGTCAGAAGTGTCACTGTGGGATAGGAAAAGCTTTACAGTCTCCTGTAGCAATGAAATCCAATAATAGTAATAATAATAATAATGATGTTACACAGAAATTCCAGGTGTGCCATTTATTGTTCAGCAGACTTGAGAGAGATCAGTTTGGAAAAAGACATTTTCCTCAGCTCCCTTTGTCATCAGTGTCACTGTACTGAGGTGCTGGTAACACTTTTCTTAGCATGTTTATTGCACCCTTACTCCAGTAATTGCTCCGTGCTTTTCATGTTGCTTATTCCTTTGCTTTCTTAGCAGCTAAGAACAGAGAAAATCACCTCTCCTGTCCAGGATGTAGTTCTGTCATTTATCCTGGATTCTTCCTTGCCTTTTAGGCTGAAACCTCCTTCATAATAATATGGAGAGAAGCCTATGGGGTTGCTTTTAGACATTCCCAGCATTGTCACCTTCCTTGCAGAGAGGAGTGGGGGATGTTCTGAAGTGCATCTGCTCTTTAGCAGCTCCAGATCCCAGTTCCCTGCCAATGCTGCAGAGGAAAATTGGATGGCCAGTGAAGAGAAGTAGGTTCTTCTGGGGCATCATTTGTTTCATCGTAAGGCAGGTATTTCAAGGAGGTGAAATACACCATGCTCTGAGCATGCCTATGTCATTAACTCAAATGCAAACTGCTACACTGCATGTATCCAAAAGTAGGTGAGGTGGGCCATGGGAAAGATGTTGTACCTTTCCCTGCCTAGTAACGATGCTTGCTCAGTAAGCATCTGTGTTGTTTAAATGGAAGTTGGTAAATTCAGAAAATTTTTCCTTTCCTGTATTTCTACTTCTATAGTAATCCTTATACAAATAGGATTTGGCTTCAGTGCAGTCCATACGCACATCTCATTATACTTAATACTTCCTTCCTAGGAAGTAAAGAAGCATTGCTGGAGCATGATTTTTCTGACCTGTTTAAAATGTTTGCATTAGGGTGAGATTAATTTCAACAAATGTAATCGTTCGATCAAAGCACTTGATTACCCTGAGAGGTGGTAGATGCCCCATCCCTGGAAACATTCAACCTGATCTAGTTGAAGATGTTCCTGTTCATTGCAGGGAGGTTGGACTAGATGACCTTTAAAAGCTCCTTCCAACCCAAATTATTCTATGATTAAATGATTCTGGGCAAAGAAAGCCAACAGCCATCTCAGCCTTCTTAGCATTTGGGATGGCTGGTGTCACTGCATGAACTCTTTCCTGTTTGGGTGGCCTCTAGGGGCTCATTCCACTGTATGAAAGGCTGTGCAAATGCAGAGCAGCTGACAGCTCCTTCCCATGAGAAGGGCTGAGCTCACATCACAGGGGAGAAGTGGTAACAGTGCACAAAGAAAGCAAATAAATAGGAAGAAAACGCCTGCCCAGATGCAATGAGAAGTAAGGCAAGTAAACCATTTATTTCCCTTTCTCTTTGAACAAAGTTTCTCTTACAGGCTTCTCTGCTATGTGATTTGAGAGCACTTAAAAATGCAGTTTTCTCATAATTTACAGCAATGTAACTTTGCACCTCACTTTAATGTCTCCTCATTTTGGGAGGAGATACTTTCTGCTGAAAGGTCTTCATGAACTTATCATCCTGTAGTCAATTTAAAGCCTTTAAATTATCTCATTAATACTCAAGCTTTGGAGATAGGCTTCCTGAGAGAGATTTAAAACCACTTACAGGGAGACTACTACTTAGTCAAAGGCAGATTTTTATTTTTTTTTTTTAGCCATCAACAATTCAAAACCTCTTGAAAGTTTGTGTGAAGTACCCTGCATCAGCAGGCAGTGGTGGGGAGTTTTCATCAGGCAGTGGCATAAAGCACATTCGTCATGGTACGTAGACCACTTGTTTTCCTGACAAGTGCTTAGTTGATGCCAGTTCTTCAGTATTAATGTGCCATTTGCATCCAGAGGTGGCAGAAGCAGATCTGGCACACTGACTGCACGGAGCCATTCAGGGGCACTGCTGCTCTGATGGCTCAGTCCCACGTCCTGGCACTGTAACCGCTGGTAAGGTGTGCTGTAGCAACAGCTGCGGCATTCAGAAGGGCAGCATATGCTTTGCCTTCCCCTCAGAGGCTGCCCCACAAGCATCTTTTCTCCTCATGAGCAGGGAGACCTTATAGTTCCAAGGAGACCCACTGGTACCCTTCCAGTACCTAAAATGGGCCTACAGGAGAGATGAGGAGGGACTCCTTATCGAGGAGTGGAGTGACAGGACAAGGGGTAATGGTTTTAAATTGGAAGAGGGGAGATTTAGATTAGATCTCAGGAAGAAATTCTTTCCTGTGAGGGTGGTGAGGCACTGGAACTGGTTGCCCAGAGGAACGGTGTAAGCCCCATCCCTGTAAGTGTTCAGGTCCAGGCTGGATGGGGCTTTGAGCAACCTGGTCTGGTGGGAGGTGTCCCTGCCCATGGCAGGGGGCTGGAACTTGATGATCTTTAAGGTCCCTTCCAATCTAAACCATTCAGTGATTCGTGTTTTGCTGTGCTCAGTCAGAAGGATGATGCATCAGCAACATGAAAGGGAACCATGGCCCTAAGTAACATCAACTGGAATTGAAGAAATTCCTTCATGTCTCCAGCAGGTACAGTGTCAATATTTTCTCCACCCTGAATAGCCATATCCAAGTGGTCTCTGCCTTGAGGAGGGCATCATCAGACGATGCCCTGCAGAGATCCCTTCCAATTTACGTTAACCTGTGCAGATTCAATGATACCTGGTGGTCACAGGCAGGAGCTCTCTGTTAGTAGAGGCAGTTTCAGGATGAAGCATGTTTATCCTCAGCTATTTCTGCATGAGGTCAGTTCAGGACAGAGTTACGAGGTGTTAATGTTCCCGCAGTATATAATCAACACTGTAAACATCTCTCACTGTAAACACCATCTCTGCCACACAACTCTTAAAATGGAAAAAATCAGGCATTTTTTGACTGTAGCTTTACCTAATCTGCCCCTGTTCTTCCTGGCTTACAATACTCACCTTCTCCCATAAGATCTACAAATCAGAAAGTCTCACCGGCATCTGAGGATTTGCACAAACAGCTGGATTTACAGAGGCAGCTCAGGCAGAGAATATTTCCTTCTTGGCTGGATGGAAACGATTTATAAAGAAGCTTGATCGAATTTAGTAACTCTGAAGAGGGCTCAAGTATATGGTCAATTTTCTTGTCTCATTAGAGACTTCTCTGGTGCAGTTAGAGCTGAAAGCTGTAGCTTTCAGGAATACTTGAGCATTATATAGTGAAATGAAAGAAACATTACATCCACTGTACTATTCACCTCTTCCCCCTGGCCTCCCATAACCTAACAGTAAACCCAAACCCAAACACAATAAAGAAAGATTAATGAGTCATGAGGTAGAATAATTAAATAACATTCTTCAAGTTGAGAGCTGCTGCCCAGAATATAGATTTATATCATCAGAAATGTACTGAGCGTAATGTGTCCCATGTGCCTGCCAAAGCAAAGGCAAGAGCTCCTTGCTGTGGAGAAGCCTGGAGAGCAGGGTGTTACTTGAAGCTCTGAACCCAACCAAGCCCTTCTGGGTGAGTGCAAGATGGGGCTGAGGTTTTTAGATGACTCCTAGTTCATGGTTAGTTTCTGTAGGGAGAGGTACATTGAGAGGATGAAGGGACTGGGAAGGAGGGGGTATTTAAGGCCAGGCTGGATGGGGCTTTGAGCAACCTGCTCTAGGGAGAGGTGTCCCTGCCCGTGGCAGGGGGGTTGGAACTTGATGATCTTTAAGGTCCCTTCCAACTCTAACCATTCTATGATTCTATGATATGATCAGGGATGCTCAGTGGTCATCACAGGAAGTGCAAAGGCAGTTATGAGTTTGGGCAGCCACTGTGTTCACTACAGCTTCTAATACTCACACATAAACTAACTATCAATGGGTTTGAGGAACAGCTTGGAGTACCACAGTTCTTGATCTGGCACGTCCTATATACACAAAGCCTGGCCAGGTGCACCAGCTTCCCAAGTAAGCCATTAGGTGCGTTGTGGCAAATGGATTCCATGAGATCCAGGGAGCAGGCTCTGATTGCATCTGGGAACTGCACTTGCAAGCTGACCCTCTGCCTCACAACAAGACTAATGAAGAGTTCAGCTTTGGGCAACCATTCAAGGACACTGTAAGCACATGCAGTGTGTGCTCCTGAGAAAACTGCAGTCTGAACAGAGACTGCGCAACTGAGACATGGATGGTATGGAGCGTCCACCTGGGAAATGCAACAAAGCAACTCACTTCATGCCTAGGTGGGAAATTGCAGTGGCCAAAGGAAGATGGAATCAGCAGGAGCCTCCACAGGAACTCTTGACAAGGGAATAACATTTATTAACAGGAACTAAGAATGGACAAGTGCCCTCCCTGTGTGTGACTAAGAGGTCAGGTTGTCATTGAAAAAAACCAGAGTTGGTCCCATCTTGCAGCAGAAGAGAGATTATATGAGACTTAAGGTCTATGAATAAACCGCTTTTCAACGTGGAGTCTTCATTGCAGTCACTGAAATGTGGCTTCTTCCTCATGGCAGCTCTGGCAGTGCCATTCTGCAAGGTACGGAAAGCCTGAGCGGGCACCAGGTCTTTGTTCAGCAGAGAGGAACCGTTTTGTGTCTCTAGTGCAGGGAAACACTTCTGCATGCTGTGCACCAGCGCAACACACAGTCTGGGGTTGGTACCCATCATCTACTTGTAGGAAGCTCCAGAGTGGCCAGAAGCAGCCAGGATCCTCTTCCCCGTTCTCTCCAGGGCTTTCCAAACAGCTTGCCTGGGTGTGCCTTACACTATATTGCCATATTGATGCCACGCTTCCCTGCCAGGGAGGTGAGACCTATGGGAGTCCCATCAAGAGGACACCTCTACTTGCAGCTGGGCCACACTGGTGCCTGTAGAGATGCCAAGTCTAATTTGCAGGTCACGCCTCTAATACAAGATAGACATAACCACTACGTCCTCCAGAGTCAGCTACATCATAGCCAATGTGAACATTTGCAGCTAATTGTGAACAGTTTTTATTATCCATGGATGCTGCTATTTTATATTCTGTGCTAGTATTCAAATAATATTGTGTAGGAATAGCATAGGAAGGAATAGACCAACCAGTTAATAATGTTAAATGCAGACCTCATCAGCAAAGAAAAGCTAGAAGACACTTGGTAAAGTCTGACCCCTTGCACTTTCACATTAGCGAGCACATCATGTTTCAAAGTGGGTGTTTTGATGCTAAAGTGTCTTAGATCTTATTAATTATGTCCATGAAAAGCTTTGTAAATGAGAGCAAGGGAACAAACATAACGACGAGCAGAGATAATGCACATTCAGATGAATTTTCTTCGCTCACTCAAGCAATTGGAGTTTTTAATTATTTATAATACTTTTAAAGTACAAGTTCAATGTACCACAGCATACTTTCTGCAGATAATTCAGTGTTAGCAATTTAATCCCTCATTTCAGTATCGCCTCTGTAGTATAAATCGGGGCTAAGAAGCGAGACAAGAAAGTGAAGAAACAGGCCTTTTCGCGTGGATCAACGAAGCCAAAAGTTTCTATGCAGTCAAGGGGCCAAAACGGTGGGTTAGAGCAAGGTGTGGGGTTTATTTTGTGTTAAGTATGAGCTATCACAGGCTGGTGCAGGAAAAAAAAACATGAATCATACATAGATTTAATAACGTTACTTCTCTCTATGAACAGTTCTACCCTCTGTTTTCCATCAGCATCAAGGCAAAAAACATCTGCACCATCCAGAAGAAAGTATTATTCATAGTGATATTATGTAAAACAGTGTAAATGGCTCTACAAAGACCACTATTTGGACTCTTGCCCCTCAAGAATGAAAAATCTCAGATATGCTTAGTTCCAGCAGCCCGAGAGCTGAGGGCAGCGCAGAGCCCTCCCACCAGCCCCCAAGTACTTGATCCCATGCCTTGTCAGATCAAGAAAGATCCAAGAACTGCTGGTCAAGCAGACATTTTCACAAGCATTCCTCCTGCTGTGTTTGAGGCATTCTGAATTCAGCGTATTTAGTCCGATGCTTGAACAATACACTTTTTAAACACAGTCCATTTTCTCTGGCTGGAATTATTCTATTGTAAAAGGGATTATTCACGTCTTGTGTTTTACTGTTAATAAAGATATTTCTGATTTAGGAGCTCTTTCCCTCGTCATCTCCCTCTTTTCTCTTTGAAAGAGACTGGCCCTGGAAAGCTGCAGGTCCCAGTCTGGTCAGCAGTGACTTTGGGAACCAGAGTAGAAAGTCTTCATTCTCAATAGGAATCAGTTCTAACAAGGCAAGAAGCATCAGTGATGACACTGATGACAATGGGATGAAGCAACAGTTCCAGCAGAATGGGATGTTAGACACCATAAAACAGACTGAAAATTAATACAGCATAAAATCTGTATGTAAAACTATGCATATCCCTCACTGCCCTGTGGTAAATTTGAAGATTCAAGAGGATGGTTGAGCTTAACTTTTGAAGGAGGTAGCCCTGACCCTGACAGGCCATGAATGAGCCGTGATGCTGCCCCCTGACAGAGAGCCTTCCCGTGGACCAGACTGACATTAGCAGGAAGAAACTTGCAGCTGTGCAGGTCTCAAACTGCTCAAGGAAAAACAGCTACCTTAAGAATGTGCTGTTACAGAAGTCAGGTTCCAGTCTTCCTAAAATTCAGATTTGGTTCTGCAAAGACAGTAGAAGACAATAGCCTTAGAGCCACGTGGAGGCTGCTGGGTTCACACGGCTTGGTGACAGGACACTGGAACAGGCTGCCCAGAGAGGTGGTGGAGTCTCCTCCTCTGGAGACAATTCAAACCCCGCCTATGCTTTCATAAGCTGACCAGTTAAAACAAAAGCAAGTATTTTAATTCTACAATTTCAGCCCATTACATTTTCACATATATATAATGAAAGGAATAATCTTATTTATTTAAAGCTAAAGTAACTTTTTTATAACAAGCCTTGGAACCCAAAAGTTTTAATGCCACCTAGTCAGAGCTAGCCATTTTAGTATAGAAAAACCCCCACAGAAATTAAACAGAACAAGAAAGAACAGGCTTTGATTTTGTTTTTTAAAGAAAAACAAAGATTTTACTCCTTATTGGTCCAAAACTGTTGATACAAAGTTTTTCAATTTCTTTTTTAAAGAACAACTTACACAATAAATCCCTACTGAACAAGTTCTATACATACACAAAGCACAGCTTGTAACAATTCATAAGACTAACAAATACTCCTGAAAAAATATTATTCAGCGGATCAAACTGCTGCAATATCGAAGTGGCACTTCATTAAGCACCCTGACCACTCAGATAACCTCTAGTCGCAAACATGGTTTAATACAAAACTTTGTTTTCAAAATAAAAACATGGGATTCAACACTTATATAATACAGTTTTTGGATTCTTACCCCCAATCAATTACAAGTTCATCTGAATTGGCTGAAAACCTGAGAAGTCCAGCACGAGAGCTGATTAGATATCGGCTGTTGCAACAGAAAAAAATTTAACTATACTTTTTTCTTTTTAGAAGAAAAAGACTACATAAAGTGGAGGAAAAAAACCAAAGTTACATTTTAGTTTTTGGATGCATTTGCTATTGTGAGTTAAAAGCTTTTAAACTTAATCTAGTCACTTAGTGATATTCTCATCTGTAATTAAGTTCCATTGCATGTGTAAGAGGTTGGTCCTTACAAATAAATCCATAGAACAAGAACCAACTCTCAGTTGCATACGTTCCACCTAATTCTCTTCCAAAGCATTATGTCATTTCTCTCTTTTGGAACTTTTAATCACAAGCTCTTTTACATGCTCTGCACAGACAATGAACTTGCAGATAACAAACATACTGCGGGAGGATCACCTGATTTGCCCTTTTCTGAGCCACTGGATTGACTTCTTGATGGCACCTTGTCTTTGCCTATAGTGCAAGATTCTACCAGACATAATTTCCTCACATCCCTGAGCAACTGCTGTTAGGTCCTGCCACTGGACTGGCTCAAATTCAGGACTTTATTTCACAACTTCCATAGAAAGTAAAACTGACTTCCTTCAATGATTGTCATCAAAGACTGACCTGTTTAACAGTAAATCCTTATAAAGAAAAAGGTTAATTTAGTGGAAGACTTTGGTAGAAAAAGGGTGTACAGCTACACATTACTAATATAAATGACTTTCTATTAAAAAAAATCAAACATAAAATGAAATTTTAAAAAGAATCAAAAAATAGACTCCTCCAGATTCGCCCACAAGTTTGCAAACACCAAGCAGCTCAAAACCTCCAAAGTGCAAACAAGAAACAAGTAAAATAGGTAACAGCAGCAACTTTAGTTTTCCTTTAAACATTAAGACTCTTTGTATTCATATGAAATACACATCTTGTTCCTCCTTCAGCACCAGATTCATCTGCAGGTCATGGATCTGTTCTGATTACCCAGGTGCTCCTTGAAACTGTTGCTGCCTTTGTTCCAAAGCCTGCTGACTTAACAGTTGCTGCTGTTTCTGTAGAAATTGCACTACTTCTGGACTTCTGAGTAGGGACTGCAAGAAACAGAAAGTGGACTTTAAAGAACTCACATATATGAAATAGCTACCACAATGATTATATTATATTTTTCCATTACAAACATCTGCACATTACTCATCATTGTGATTTAACCCCAGTAGTAACTAAGCATCACACAGCCTTCTGTTCGTTCCCCCAGTGGGATGAAGCACTGCTCAGCAGTAACTAAAACATCACTGTTATCAACACTGTTTTCACCACAAACCCAGAATACAGCCCCAGACACACTACTGTAAAGAAAATTAACTGTATCTCAGTCAAAACCACTACACCCATATAACTGAGAGTTGAATTAAACACTGAAAAGCTACAAATACGCTCACAAAACCATCTAGAAACTGTTTCAGGCCATCAGCAGGTAATCAGAAGCAGCATTAGTACACATCCTGAAAGCAGATTCAGAATATAAAGAACGTACAGTATCACAAAACCCAGCAGTAATCTACTGGCATACTGAAAACAAATGCTTTCGAATTGTGCTTCAGTTTTGAGCCAATTTCTGTATTTCCCACTCCAGATAGCTAAATAAAATAATAAATAAAATACTATAATACTACAGCAAAGCTCATGTCCCTGTCAGAGTACAAGCATCCATACGATGCTTTTGGTCATATGGTTTAGTTTTAAGTAGTCCTGAGAGGAACAGGGAGTTGGACTCAATGATTCTTATGGATCCCTTCCAACTTGAGATACTTTATGATTCGATGTTCAACAAGTGTTTAATAATTTCCCAACATTTCAAAACAGCAGCCCAGCCACAAGGAGTAAATTAAAAAACTTTCTGCTGCCTTCAGTCAAGAAGACAGAAGTATCCAAAACTATTTGCATCTGGCTCCCGGCCTGAACAGTTGCCATCTGTGATCCAGTTCTGGCTCTTCGCTTTCATTCCTGCATGGTGGCAGCACAAGTGTTTGTAAGGTCAAATGGCAAATGAGGTTATGAACGGATCCTTCCAAAAATTAACGTAGGAAAAAGGTTATTTTTCAGCTGAATTAATTCCCTAATTAATTCCCCTTGCTCATTATGCATGGTCACTTCACCGATGCAGCCAAAGAGGCACTGCAACTCTATAATCCAGATTTACATTCAAAAGGACCAGCAACTTCCAGGGCAGGGTCTCAAACTTTATGCCATTAGAGACAATTCTGCTGAGATTATAACTGAAAACAACTATTCTGCATATAACTCACACCTCCACCAGCACTGAACAGAGAAGGTAAGTGAATCAGCTACTTAAAGCACTTACTAATAACAAACAGGTTCACTGAGCAGATGATAGAATGGTTAGAGTTGGAAGGGACCTTAAAGATCAAGTCCCAACCCCGTGCCATGGGCAGGGACACCTCCCACTAGAGCAGGTTGCTCAAAGCCCCATCCAGCCCGGCCTTGAATACTTCCAGGGATCGGGCATCCACAATTTCTCTGGGAAACCTGTTCCAGTGCCTCACTGGAATGATGTGCAGCTACCTTTTCCTTACTATATGTCAGCTTTATCAAGTCACTTCACTGCACAGGGGAATTCTGCAGTAAGCAGTTCTTAATCTGGTGCTCTTTTATGACATTGAAGTGCTTCAGGCTCTTCATCCACAACTTGCTGCTTCTCAGTCCCTTGCTACAGCTTCCTACACCTTTATCCAGTGCACACTGAACATCCAGGCACACGCAGGCCACCACAAAAGCCTCATCTCACAGACATTAACCACATGCAAGAAACTTATGAGGAAGCACAAAGGACTTGGCACTTCTAAATTATAGACCTGCAGGCAGCTACCAGTGACATGCAGGAACATAAGAATGGGACAGCCTTGGATGCAGCAGGCCATGAGAGATCTTTCTGGGTCAACATGTATCCCTCAGGCTTTGTGCTGTGTAGATACACACAAAACAAAGAAGAAATGCTAGAAGAAATAGTGCTGAAGGACAAGAACTGAGTCAGAGCAGAGAGACAGAAGCAAAAATCAGATCAAAAATTTGAATCTGACTTCCCCAGGATACTGCAAGGAAACCTCAATTCTTGAAAAGCCTTGACATAATTCTGTGCATACTGTATTTATTTTAGGAGCTTCTGACTGCTCTATTTCCAGAAAAAAATGTTTCATTAATAAATACTTTTCAAATTTAATTAAAAAAAAAACCCACATGAACAAAAACAGCCAGGAAAGTAGACAACAATTCAGTAAGCAGGACATAAAGAAAAACAGATGTGAAAAATAAACTCCATAGTTCATACCTTTTTTCTTTTAAAAACTGAAGAGCTACAGATACCTCTCCAAGTTTTAGAAAAATAGGTGCTGTTCTTGAGAATTCAAGAAAATAATTCTATGTAACTGTATACTTCAGACTGATAGGATGTTTTTTTAAAGACTTTTGAAATTCTGAACAAGGACTACAGGACTTTAATGAGGATTGTTAAATTGCTTTGCATAGCAAACAGAAGAAACAGTCAAACTGTCCCGGTAGCTTTTGGAGAAACTGTAAAAAACAGTAACATAAGAAATTCACGGATTGATGTCAGAGTTGGAAGGGATCTCTAGAGAGACCATCAAGTCCAAGTCCCCTGCCAAAGCAGGACTGCCTAGAGTACGTTACTCAGGGTTGCATCCAGGCAGGTTTTGAAGGTCTCCAGAGAAGGGGACCCCACAACCTCCCTGGGCAGCCTGTTCCAGGGCTCTGTCACCCTCACTGTAAAGAAATTTTTCCTCATATTTGAATGGAACTTTCTACGATCCAGCTTGTGCCCGTTGCCCCTCGTCCTGTCACTGGGAACCACTGAAAAGAGTCTGTCTCCATCCTCTTTCAACCCACCCTTCAGATACTTACAAGCATCAGTAAGGCCTCCCCTCAGCCTTCTCTTTCTAGGCTAAAGAGTCCCAGCCCTCTCTGCCTTTCAGTTATAATGCAGAAGCTGAAGGAACACTAAGTACTGAATTATTTCCCCTCATTTGGTTTAATTCTTCAAATATACTTAAAGGAGCAACAAAAGTGTTTCAAAATTTACAACACATGCCATTCACGCAGTCTACAAATATTACAAGTCACACTGCTCACATGTTTTGCTTTTCAACAAATATATACACAAGTATGATATGATAGTTTCACAACTTTTAAAACATGCTACAGGAATTAAAGCTTACATCAGACATAAAGTTCATGCATTGTTCTATCTGAAGCTTTACAGAAAAGTTGGCTTAACAAGTTAAATACATCTCAGTCATACCATAAGCAGTATTTACCCTAAAGAAATGACTGCATCTTTTTCATACTACCAAAAACCCCTCATCTTCAGGTAACGTGGCAGTGATCACTCTATCCGGTCATCTTAGTATTCTTCAGAGATGCTGAGACACACACCTGCTCTACGGCATATTTCAAATTTGGAAATATGGACATGAAGTGTACAATCATTAAACTGATTTTCATCTTTCACAAGGATGACAATTCAACATTGTTACACTCCCTTTACCTATTTGAGTTCAAAACCTCTAAGAAAACATAACTTACCAGCCTCTTCTTATTCAATACTTGCTCTAAAAGAGTAGGTCTTGCTGGGCGATCCCCAATGGATCCTGTTCTCTGTTTTGTAACAGAAACTGAACCTTCAACACTATCCTGCACATGAAAGAAAATTAGGAAAAAGAAAAAAAGAAAAAAAAAAGAGAAGTGAGACTATAAATCCTGATATAATAATAGTTTACTTTTCATCACAGAAAGTAAAGAATATTTGCCTCGCTAATCTGCAGAGGAAAATAACAGCACAAACAGAAACTTATCTATTCAATAACTGGCCTTTTCTTTACATATAATTTTCAGTATTTCATCAGTCACAGAGAAGCCATGCTGCTGAATTAGTCTTCTAAACTGCAAAACTAACCACGTTACTATGGATAGTTAAAGTCTTGAATTTATTTGATTTCATTTCTTAAAAATGAAGCCAGTACAACTCAATATCCAAGTTGTGGAAGTAAATGATATTTAACATTTGCAATTAGGTAGGAACAATACCTTTAAACACACTTTGGAATACCATTATGAACTTGTCAAAGGGATAGGCAAGAGACAGTAAAATCTAAGTGTTTTTTTCCTTTCTAAGCTTGTTCTGTGCCAGGTAAAACTTTTTTCTTTTGACAACCACTATTTCCTAATTGTCCCTTCACATACAAATTAGTGAGCACCTTTACAGGTAAAACCATTTCCCTCTTTCTACCTCATGTAAATCCTCTTTCTATCTCAGTACAAGCGAGCATCAGAACCTGTGTTATCCTGAGTCACAAACTGTAGGGGAAAAAAAAAAATATCTAAAAAGTTGAACATTACCATCAGATCTAACACTGACAATACTTTCCCATTTAAACAATACACCTAAGTTTATGAAAATAAGTATAAACTAAATAAAAGTCTAAATATTTAACTGCCATTTAATACAAAAAAATTAGCAAATAGCTTGAAGAACACACAGAACTGACATATGACATCAATTTATATTAGTATTTCATATTAATATTTAAATATACAATATAATCTGATATCCAACAGCTTTGGAGCTTTAAAGCCCATTTCAGTACCAACTGGACAAGATGACCGACATCTCTCTCGGATCTATAGTTCTGTTTTTCTTCCTGTGTAATAAATGCATGCTGTACAGCAAAGCATCTTTTATAGAATCATGGAATGGTTAGAGTTGGAAGGGACCTTAAAGGGTCACCAAGTTCCAACCCCCCTGCCATGGGCAGGGACACCTCTCACCAGAGCAGGTTGCTCAAAGCCCCGTCCAGCCTTGTCTTAAACACTTCCAGGGATGGAGCAGCCACAACTTCTCTTGGCAACCTGTTCCAGCACCTCACCACCCTCAGAGTGAAAAATTTCTTCCTGATATCTAATCTAAATTTCCCTCCTTTCAAGTTTGAAGCCGTTACCCCTCGTGGTATCACTACATGCCCTTGTACAAAGTCCCTCTCCAGCTTTCTTACAGGCTCCCTTCAGATACTGGAAAACTGTTATAACGTCTCCCGGGAGCCTTCCCTTTGGCAATAATTTTTCTCCTGGAATCTTCTGGTACAGTTGTATCGGAGAAAAATAAAGAAACAAGGTTTGCTCCGGCACCAGAGGAAGAGCGAGCTCTGAGTTTACCCTTTCCCCTGGGCAGAAACCAAGCCTAGGCTGGAATCCCGTAATCCCAGGGGACCATAGGGCTGCCCACCCACCCCACCACCCGAGGAGGCCGCAGCCGAGGCCCACTGCCACCACCTCAGCCCCCGGAGGCCTCACCTCGGCCCGCGGGCCGCTGACGGCGGCGGCCGCCCCGCCGCCCCCCAGGGCCTGGTCGCTCTTCTTGCGCTTGTACTTGTCCTTGTAAATCTTATTGCGGTGCCGCTTGCACATCCAGGGCTTGCGCTGCTTCACCACCTGCGTGGTGGTCTCGCTGCAGCCCTGGTAGGTGCAGCTCTTGCAGCCTCCTCCCGCCGCCGCCGCCCCATCGTCACTCGAACCCGCCGCCGCCGCCGTCGTTGTTGTGGCCGCCTCCTCCTCTTCTACCTCCTCCGGGCTGGCCG